>MVGT01001879.1:0-34531 GCA_002174775.1 Macleaya cordata | reverse complement strand
TGCATGTGATGGTATTAGGATGGTTGATCTACCTACTGAGTTTCTCACCCATTTATTTTCGTGGCTTTACAGTTGATAGTTGAGGATTGAGATAGGATCCTGGTTGGTGCTGTGACGAGGCCCTTCGCGAGGGACTCCTATTTTGGAAATTACGTAGGTTTCCCTCCTCTCGTTTACAGTAGGTGTTGGCTACTATTTGATGGCTCGGGTGTGAGCCTTATGACATTTGGTTTTGGTGTAAACAATTCTTACCTTATTTTCTTCCACTATATATATATTTTGGTAGGAAAACAACAAACATAACCATATATTCTATCACAGTTATATCCTTATTATATGAGAAATTTGGATGTCGTAGTTATATGCAGGTTCCTCCTAGTCCTACTTTGTTATGATTTCAGTTGAGTTGAAAAAAAAAATGGGTGGCAAATTTTTAGTGCATACCTTTTGTTGGATTTGCTTTCCGCTGCGTATTTTTCTGTATGCACTGTGTCTATTAGGTGACGAAAGGTCCAGTTTACAGGGGAGACTCTGCCGGAATTGAGTCTCGTTGTAAACTGATGGTAATGTCCCTTATATTTGGGGTACGGGGCGTTACAATAATTATATGAATTAAGTGTGCTTATTTTTATATATATTTATTATGATGACTAAACTAGTTTATTTTTCGACTTAACACCGTGAATTTTGGGTTATTAAAGAAGATGGCCCGTGATCCAGAATTTGGGGTGTTACACCATAAGCCAAAACTAAGAGTTCCCTTAACATAACGAATGATTCGTTTGACTGCAGTTAAGTGTGACTTTTTAGGTTTTGCTTGATAGCGGGCACGAGCACCTACACTAAAAGAAATATCAAGAGGACTAGTTGTAAGATAAAGAAGACTCCCTATCATGCTTCTATATTATTTTTAGTCTACTTCCTGTCCAGCTAAGTCCTTTGTTAACTTTCTATTGGTTCCCATCGGTGTACGAGTATCTTTTGTAGATTCCATGTCAAACTTCTTTACGAGATACTTGGCATATTTTGATTGAGATATAAATATCCCATCTTTTTATTGCTTAAACTGCAATCCAAAAAAGAAGGTTAGTTCTCCAACAATACTCATTTTAAATTCCTTACTCATTAGATTTGAGAAGGACTCAGTTTGTTTGGTTGAGGTAGAACCAAACACTGTCATCTACATAGATTTGAGCAACAAGAACATCATTTTCAGCCCATTTGATAAACATGATTTTATCAGCTCCTCCTTTTGAGAATCCTTTTCTAAGAAGAAAAGTAGTCAATCTATCATACCATGCTTTTCAAGCTTGTTTTAAACCATAAAGGGCTTTCTTCAATCAGTAGACATGATTAGGATTTATCGGATCTTCAAATCCTTTGAGTTGTTCAACAAATACTTCTTGTAGGATGCCATTTAGAAAGGGTGTTTTGACATCCATTTGAATAAGTTTAAATTTTAAATGGCAAGCAACCGCCAAAAGTAACCTTATGGACTCTAGTCTTGCGACCGGAGCAAAGGTTTCATCAAAGTCTGCAGCTTCAATTTGAGAATACCCTTGCGCAACAAGTCCAGCCTTGTTTCTTACAATAGTTCCAAATTCATCAGATTTTTTCTTAAAGATCCATTTGGTACCAATGACATTGGTATTCTTTGGAAGAGGTATAAGACTCCACACTTCTTGTCTTGCGAATTGGCTAAGCTCATCTTGCATTGCTTGTATCTAATTTTCATCCTGCAAAGCATCAACCACATTAGTAGGTTCATACATAGAAATATAACATACATGATTTACAATGTTTCAAACTTGTCTCCGTGTTTGAACACCAGTTTCAATCCCTCCAATAATTTCATTGGGATTGTGTAGTCGTTGAGCCCATGTGGTTGGATGGTCTTGAGGAGGATTTTCAGGTTTAATAACTTGACCATTTGTAGTCAGGTCATATGAAGTATCCTGTTTTTCATCCGACTCTTGGGAGGTAGATGCATCATCACCATTATCTGAATCAAGTTCAGTTTTTACAGTTTTATCTTCAACAAAATTGTCTTCTCAGCTGCATCTGAAGAAGAAGAGATGTTAGAATCATCATTAACAACATTAATAGATTCCTTAATAGTTTCAGTCCTTTTGTTATAGACACAAAAAGCTCGACTATCCAAAGCATACCCAATGAAGATTCTTTCATCACTTTTAGGGTCAAATTTTTTAGCATTTTCTCTATCCCTAAGGATGTAGTATGGACTCCCAAAAACACGAAGGTAACTCAAATTTGGTTTCTTACCAAACCAAAGTTCATATGGGGTATTGAGAGTTTTGGGTCTTAGATAGACTCTGTTAACTAAGTAGCATGCAGTAAAAATAGCTTCACCCCAAAACCTTTGTGCTAGATTTTTACTATGCAGAAGCACTCTAGCCATTTCTTAAATCACACGATTCTTTCTTTCAGAAACTCCATTTTGTTGAGGAGTTATGGGTGCTGAAAACTCATGCTTTATGCCATTTTTGTCACAAAAATCTTCAACTTTTGAGTCGTTAAATTCTGTACCACTGTCACTTCTTATCCGTTTGATCTTACAATTTTGCTCATTTTGAATTGGCTGGCATATAATAAAAAAATTCATCGTAAGTACCAGCTTTTTTACTAAGAAAAGCAATCCAAGTATATCTAGAAAAATCACCAATTGTGACTAAGATGTATCGCTTTCCACTAATACTCTCAGTTCTCATAGGACCCATAAGATCTATATGAATTAATTTCAATGGTTTGGTGGTGGCAACATCTTTTGATGATTTATGGACTTCTAGTTTGTTTACTTTTTTGGCATGGTCCACATACTCCATCAACATTTTTACTTACCTTGGGCAGCCTACGTACTAACCCTTTGTTAGCAGTTTTTGCTAGATCTTTGAAGTTGACATGACCTAGCCTTTGGTGCCAAAGGTGAGTAGCATCAAGTTTAGACATTCACAACTTTGGCTAATACTTAGAAGGTTAGCTTTCATACTTTCAACATAGAGTACATCCTTGATTTTCGGTACACCGCGTAACTTAATTGTACCTTTACCTTTGACATAGGCGCTGCTACCATCACCAAATGTTACAACTCCCCCAACATGACTTTTGAATTGACTAAAGCATTATTTGTCACCAGACATATGCCTGCTACAACCACTATCAAGAAACCAATCAAGTGAGTTACATGTTTTATAAGCAATCAAAGCAACATTAACCTTTATCTTACTTTTCTTAACCCACACAATTTTTTCTTTGGTGCTATCTAGGATGGGTTTAGTGGTTTTAGGAACAACTACCTTGGTAATTAGTAGGTTCCTTCTTTGAGTTGTGAGGGGTTTTACCTTTGGGTACATTACCTTATGTATTCCTTTTGAGTTTTGAGATCTCACCAGATAAGTTCCTTGGTTTTGCTTGCAATTCTTTGTATTGATAGAGAAGATTTGTCTTTCTTTGTTCATTGAAAGCATCTTCCATATTGTTGACACCCAATTTTGCACCCCTTGTAGATGTAGAATTATTCAATTTTAGTGTACATCGGGAGACGCACAGATCGATGTTTTATACTTGATCCTGGTTGACCGATATTTAATCATAATTTGATCAAAATCTAAGACTGATAAAATCCAAGACAAAAATTGAATTTGAACCAAGTTTGGAACTAATTCGTAGGACCACTCACCTTTTAATAAAAAAATAAAAAAATTTAAGAAATAACAAATAAAAATTTTTTGGTCAAACAAACCGTTTTTGTTGAAAATTTAAATATATATATATATATATAAAGATTAAATATATTTTAAAGGTTTTATATATATTAATAAATAAATAAATTAAAAGTAAAAAAATAAAATGAAAAGGTTTCTTGAAAAATGAAGCCATTTTTTAGTTGTTAATACTATATCTATAATATAAGAATTAGTTTTTACTATATTTTAGTTTTAAAAATAATAACAAAAAATAGAATAAAAAATTAAAAAAATAAAAAGCAAAGAAAACACAAAACGATATCGTCTCCCACCTTTTTCTCTAACTTTCATCAATTTGTCCCCTCTTTTCTAGAAATGATCTCAACCCTCCACCTGACACCATAATCCAACGGCTAAAATCAAGCTAGTTTTACTATAAAAAGGGGTGATTTCAAAGGGAGAAAGAAGAAGAAAATTTAGAGAAGAAATTTATTTAAGAAGAAAGAAAAATTCTGAAGAAAAATTAAGAGAGTTTTTTTTTTGAGTCTATTTTCTAGAGAAAGTCTAGGCAATTGATCCTCTATCTCTTTTTCCTTACCATTTAATGTAAGTGGAGAAGAGACAATGAGATATTTGATGTGCTTGAATTTATACCAATTTAAGTTTGAATACTCAATTTCATCACTTATTTTGGTTGAGGGTTAGAATTTGGAGAGAACAAAAATGGTGTTATAAGCTTAGATTTCTAATCTTCATTCTCATCAAAAGATACTCACTAAACTAGGTAATTTTCCTTTATCGTTTCTTAGATCTATTATTTATGTTCATGATGTAAAAGCATATATTTTTATGGAATAAATGATGTATTAAGTTGTAATTTTAATTAAATATTGAATATGACTATAAATATCATATGTGATGTTTTATTTATATAAGGTTAGATTATATTATTGTTTTTAATTAAAAAAAAGTAGAATTTTCAAGAAATAAGTCTAATTTTTCGTCAAAAATTAAATTTTGGTCAAAATAATCTTCTGGACTTTGATAAAAATGTCAGTATGTTATTTTAATCTTATTTATTTAAGTAATTTATGGATGCAATTTAAAATTGAATGGTGATAAAGCTCTAAATGTCTTGATGTTTGTAATAGATCAGTTTAGTTCATATAAACTAAATAATGAATGGAGTAGATCTTGAAATTCATGATCAGTTGACATAATTTGTGTAGATTTTGTTCTCATTTTTGCCTAAATATTTAACAAGCTAGAAATATCAGTTTGATGTAAATAATCATTTTAAAATGAAGAAATTGCTATGAATTAGTGATTATTGAAATGTTGAAATCATCATGCTAATATTTTGGAGTTGAAAATCAATGTTTTATAAAAATTAATGAACTGCTTGGATATCTTCATTGTTCTTGAATATGATACTTTTAAATCTAAAAATACTTTGTTTTATAATTTTGTAGCAAAAATATAAAAATCAAAAAAATAAGAATTGAATGTTTGATCCTATTTGGGCAAAAATTAGGATTGTTTGAAACAAATACAAATTTTAGGGTTCAATTTATATTTTTGGCCTCAAACATCAAATAAAACATCAAAAAAAATTGTGAATAAATCTTTGGGCCAATATCCTATTTAATGGGCTATTGGGCTCACTTCGTCATATTAAATTTTAAGTCCAAGATTTGCCTTATAGGCTTTAGATTTATATGTTGGGTTTACAATCTATTATCATCTTTGGAATTTTGAAGCCCATTTCAAACAAATTGTGCCTTATCATTCATTTCTTTTCTTTTGGACTTAAGAAACCCATTTTATCCAAATCTTAAAACTCTAATAGTCAAAATAAGGATAATCTTTTCTAGAATAAGATAAATCTGGATTAGGTTTGTTTGATTATAGTTTAAGAATGCATTAGCAATAAGGTTGCTTGTTAATTTCGGGATTAAGATAGGAATTCTCTTAAACTTGTTAAGTGAGACCACCAAAGATGGGCATCTAAGCCTGGCATTCGTGCCTAAGCCGGGTCGATGGTCTTGCTCACTAAATTTAGTTGGGTTAATTCTTAAACTAATCCCACTTTGCGATAATCTCAATTAATTTTCAAAACAAAAAAAGAAATCAAATGATTTTTAGATAAACAAAATCATTTGCATTTGCATTAGATCTCATATATCTTAGAATTAGAATTCCTTAAAAAGATTAGGATTTCTAGAATTTCTTTAATAATAAATCATGCATTTTATACGTGTGAAGTAATACACACGTATCATTATTTTTTGCATGTGTCAATAATAACACATGTATAATCATCTCTTTCAAAATCCCCCGAATACGTGCAAAATATTTTGCACATGTCAACCTTTTCATATATGTCAAAATGACAAATATGAGATATTTTCAAAATAATATGTATGCAACAATACATACATGTTACAAGAATTCAAATTTCAAAATATAAATCTACATCATTCGTGGACGTGTACAAGAATATACATGTACCACCACATTACATACTTGATAGAAATGATCAAGTATTGCATTTTGATTGTGTACGTGCACAAGAATATGCATGTACCATATTATTTTATATAAGTTATATGGACATGTATGAATTGTTTGCTTACACGTATAAAGAAATATATACGTGTATCTCTGCCTCATACGAATATACATTTGTATGATTGGTTGATTGGTGTATGTGTGAAAAAATACGTAAATGTTAGTTTCTCTCTTGATATATGTCAAATAAGAGACATTTGTATCACTCTTTTTGTAATTTTTGCCCTAAAACCTTTCTATGTATGAAACATAAATGTAGGCTTTGGACTTAATTTTTATGTACAAATTCTTTCTTGAATAGATCATAAATCCTTCAAAAATTCCTTTAGTTATGAAGTAGAGGCCGATCTCACGATCGGGCGGTTGTCGGGTGCCTAACACCTTCCCAACCGGGATTCTCTTACCTTGGATCTCTAAATGTAGAACATTCATGGATAATCGCTATATTTTCTAAAAAAATTAAAAATAGGTGATTTTTCCAAATCTCGGGTTCTGATTCCCATTTTATCAGGTGGCGACTCTCATCTTCATATTTTTCCTTCGTAGACGAATCTTTGTCCGTTTTCCCGTTACCCTCTATTTTGTATGGCGAAGATCGGTGGAGAGGGATGAAAGTTCATGATTCCACACATATAAAATTTGTAAGTATTTTACAAGTGTCCTGAAACACCACAACAAGAACACACTTCAGCAAAATATGTGCCTTTTGACTTACCCAGATTTTTACTGGTTTGAGTGTGTGTGCTCTTTGGAGGAATTTGTTGAGCATGTTGCTCATTAGCTTTCACAAACTTTGTTCCTTGTGGTGAGTTGGAACTAGTTATAGCATCATAACCCAATCTCTTCTTATCATTTGCAGTCTTGGCTGCATTCAATAAGTTAGATATAAAGTTAAAACTATGATTAAATTTATCTAACAAGTCATTTGATAAGATCAAGTCTCTCTTGGTTGAGGCAATAGTGGAATCAAGAGACTTGATTTTATCTAAGGCTTCCCTAAGATCCAACTCAAGAGAGTTAATCTTGGTAAGTTGCCTTGAGATCTCCTCTTCAAGTTGTTTTATTTTGATTGAACTTTCTTGCAACTTGATCATGGCTTCATCTCGTTCAGCTTGAATGAATGTCAACTTCTCATTTAGCACCTTGTTATCTTTAGATAAATCCATGCACTTTTTGAGGAGATTAACACACAATATTTCCAGATCTATTTCTTCATCACTCTCCTCATGTTCACTAGAAGTATCAGCATTTTTAAAAATTTGAGAGAGAGTTGCAGTCATAGCATTCATTTCCTCTTTGATTTCTTCATCACTAGTTTCACTAGTATCGGAGGATGAATCGGAATCGTCTAGTGTGACTTTCATTGCTTTCCTGGCTTTGGCCAGAGCTCTGTTTGGACATTCATTAGTCATATGTCCAAAGCCATGACATTTGAAGTATTATACTTCTGTAAAGTTCTTCTTCTCAAACTTTTTATCAAAGTTTTTGAATTTGTCATGAGGCCTTATTTTGGAAGAAGGACTTGAATTGTCTTGTGAGAAGAGTCATTTCTTCATCACTAGAGAGGTCTTTCTTTTCCTTGGAGCTTTTTGAGGCTGTAAAAGCAATGTTCTTTGATTCTCTTGAAGATTTGAAACAACCTCAAATGTCCTTAAATTTCATGTAAGTTCTTCAGGGAGAATAACATCAATATCTTTACTCTCCTCAATAGCCGTAACTTTGGCTTGAAATCTCTCGGGAAGAGATCTCAAAATTTTACGAACTATTTTGGAGTAAGAAATAACTTCACCCAATGCAAAGGAGTTGTTGACAATGTCATTTAATTTAGCATAAAATTCATCAAAGGTTTCATTGTCATCCATTCTAATAGTTTTAAATTGGTAGTCAACATTTAAAGCTTTGCTATTTTAACAGTCCTAGTACCTTCATGGGTGAACATTAAAATACCCTATGCTTCCTTGGCTACTTCGCAATTAGAGATGCAACGAAATTCGTCGGCAGTAACAACAACATAGATAGCATTAAGTGCTTTACTATTTCTAGTGGCTGCCTCACTCTCATCCAAAGTCCATTGATCTTTCGGTTTGGGAACTTTCCTAAAGTTGTCTCCGGTGCCAGTCATTATGGTAGGAGGAGTCCAAGCTACTTCTACAGTTCTCCAAACTCTTTGGTCTAGGAACTTTAGAAAAGCCTTCATTCTAGCTTTCTAGTAAGGATAGTTGCTACCAATGGTGGTTTGCTTACAGCACTATCTTCTCTTTGAGAATCCATTTAGTCACAATACGGATCACACTTAGGTTATTAAACCCAACAAGTGAACCTGCTCTGATACTAATTGAAAGTCTAAATGTCCTACGGTTTTAGTTGGATTAACCGTATGCCAATATGACTATGGTTAAGGATCACACAATCACCTAATAAAAATTATAAAGGTGATAAAGAATAAAACAATAATCTCCAACAAGAGTATTGACTTATTCGATTTTTAATATGCAGAATTAAGAAAAATAATTGAATAATTCAATCTCATAAAAAATGTAAAAATATACACAAGAAATTTTATTTACGAGGCCAAACTGGAAAAACCCCGGGACCTAGTAAAAAAAGAATCCACTAAAAATTAGTGAAAACTTACAAACTGACTTACCACTCGATGGACAAATTACGACTTCTTCTACGTTCCAACAGCTACGGTGTACAGTTCTTCCACAAATTCGAACTTAATGAATTTGCCTTTTAGTGGACAGTGATGCGTCTCCAACTTGAACTCCGCAAGTCCCGCACCTCGAACAAAAACTCAACTCCTCGAGTATATCACCACGAGCTTGACACTCCAAGCTCAACCACCAGAAATCCACCGCCACACAAAAATAGAGTTTTTGATTTAAAATGGGAAGGATTTGAACCAAGTTTAACAAGCTTGGAATCTATAAATTTCGAGTTGAACTCTCTAAGCACTTGTTGAGGTTATGGGTGATTGGTTGATTTGAACAATATAAGATCAACCCCTATTTATAGTGAAATGTCTAGATCTAAACTAGAATAAACAAGTTTATTATTGGACATCATCATGTGAGATGGGAGGTCATTACATTATCCCTCTTATCCCACTCATGAATGTTTTCCACGCACCAATAAACCAACTAAGACATGCTTAGGCGGGAATGTGCAAAAAGTTGAAAAGGAATATCTTTACAGCTCAAAAAATCACCAGAAAAGTTTGAATTTGGGCGATGGTTTCGAAACAACAGGTGGTTTCGAAACAACAGGTGGTTTCGAAACAACAGGTGGTTTCGAAAGCACTGCCTTTTGGTTTCGAAACTAAACTGGTACTGATGATTTTTTTTGTCTTTTAGTTTTTGGTTTCGAAACCAAAGTTCATCTGTTATCAGTTAAAGTTTGATTTTGAAACCAAGCTGTTTAGTTTCGAAACCAAACTTCATCTGTTGTCAGATGATATTTGGTTTCGAAACCAACAGGTTTAGGATGAAGTTTGGTTTCAAAATCAGAAGTTTATTCTCTGTTTGAAAATAACCATCCGTTATTCTTTTGGTTTCGAAACCAAATAGCCCATGTTCAGTTATTTTTTCTATTAAAACAATTTTAAGGCAATTTCAAGTGTGGGAAACACTCTCGTGATCTAACCACCTATGATACTTAGTTTCTCTAAGTCTGTTACCATCCTAGGATGTTTTCTGGTGGTGATTTGAGTTCTTCGGAGCCTTTGTAGATTTTTTCAAACCGATTCGACCCAAATCTCTAGACTCTAACTCAAGTTACAAATACATTCTTGAGTTTACTTTTGACATAAAAACGACAAACAAAAACACATGAGAAAACTCATAGACCTTACAGCCTACATAACTCAGGACCCAACTTGTAAGACCTCTCATAATTACCACATATTCTTTCCAGTGCCTTATTCCTGGCCCACCATGCAATCCAATAGCTAATGTCCACAATGGACTCCCTCCAAAACTCATCAATAACATGGGTTGGCTTGTAATTTTTCTGCTTGTGTGACCTTATAGCCTCCAACTCTTCAGCCACAAAACATCAGTCAACAATGCTATTACTTATCTTGGATAAATGGTCACATATATGGTTATCAACCAAAGTTCTTAATTTGAAGTTATTGTGGTTATGCTCTAAAAACAATGTTTACGACATTTTGAGTTTAATAAAAGTTTATTAATTCAGTTTTGACATGCCTTGTGAGTATAATTTAACAAATAAATTAATTGTATGAAGTTGATTCATACATGGAGAGATTTAATTCATTAAGTTGGTTCGTAGTCTATTTTAAGACTATAACATATTGGATGATTATATATCATATAATATGATGGATCTCCATCACATTAGTGTTGACTCCTAGTCCAATATGTTGATGTAATTAAATTACATTGCATATGTCAAAGAATGATTATTATTATTTAATGTCAGTTAATAATAAATAATCATAATAATTACTGTTATTATAGTTAGTCCTTAATTCTGAGAATTAACATATAACTTACATGAGAGTTGTAGCACCCTCACTTTTGGTCGAACGCTAGGAGGTAAAAACTCTCTCTTTACACTTTTTGGCTGAGGGAGATACATTTTATATCTCTCTCAGAGAGTCTTGTGCTTTTTGGTTGATTTAGAGTCACTACCTGATTTTAGGGAATCAGGACCCTATAGTTGAAAAACTGCTCCTAGAATTTTCTTTAAAAAATACTAATGGCGGTCTTCCTTAGATTGGTCTGCGATTGAGATTCCGAGTAAGAGAACTCTATTATGGGTCAGGAAGGTGTGAGGCACCTGACAACCGCCCGAGCAAAAATCGGTCTCTACTTCATAATTCGGGGGATAATTTTAGGGATATTTGTTGTAAGAACTGATTAAGAAATTTTGCACAGAAAATCTGAGCAATCGATTATCTTATAGATAATGGGTCATTTGTATCTCTTTTCAAGATGAAATTAAATTGAACAATTTGAAAGTAAATGTGGACCATGAAGTACATGCTTTCTTTTTAAGCACGTATTTTGAATTGTCTCCATGTTTTTAGGAGATATTGGATGTGGGATGATAATCTTCCTTCATTTAAAGGAAAGATTAGGATTTCTCAATAATGTTATCATTCTGAGAATCTGGTAGGGACTATCCAGATTTCTGTATTTGTTGGAATTGGTGAATTTTCTTTTAAGAAATATTTCCCTTGAAAATATTCCTTTTTCAAATGTTCGTTTCTTATGGAATTTCCATGCATATAGCTTCTATTATGGCATTTTGCTTTAGATATTAATTCAAACTATTGCATTCCTAGCGGTTCATTGCCATGGTTTTACATCAAGGGAGAGGCATTGGGACAATCAATTTTGTAAACAAATGCCAAGTTTTCTGTTAATAATATTAACAAGTTAGAGAAGGAAGCATTCCCGGACAACCAATTTTTGGATTTTTTTGACAAAACAAGTAAATGACTATTAGACGATTTGAGTATTGGGCCCACTACTTAGAGTATTGGGCATGTAATTGCTTAAGTAGTTTCTATTTCTAGGTTACTGTTCACGTGAACAGTACCATGTGAACAGTAGTTTAGGTTTTGCTAAAACACTTTTTATTTTAGTTTCTCTTAAATAAAATAGATATAAGGGGGAGAGAGGCTATGGTATTTTGACTACTATTTTATTATTCTTTCTCTCCCCGCGACTTCTTCTTATTCTTCTTCTCTAACTTTTCATTACTTCTAAGGAGTTTATCTTGGTATCGGAGCATTTTTTTTGTTCTTCTAGATCTTTGGAGGATAGTTCTTCTTGCTGGTTTGTAGTCGACTAGCAGTAGGTGGTTCGAGTATGGTGGTTTAAACCCTAGATGTGTATCTAGGGTTCCTTTGGTGGTGTCTTGTGTGTGAGGGCTGCTATGGGTTCTTTTTTTTTGTGGTTTGTCTGTGGACTATGGTTAGTATTTTATGTTCTTTTCTGCATCATGTGCAACCCTAAGTTTGTGTTTTATTCTTTCATCCCTGCACAAGCCCTATTTTCCCTGTTTCTTGCTGCTGCACCTTGTTTTTTTTGTGAACCCTAGTTTATGGGCTTTGTTCTTACAACTTGCACATGCCATATTTCCCTCGTTATTGCTGTCGCACTTTTTTTTGGGTGCTTTCTATACTGCTAGGTGGTTGTTTGGTGCTGGATCACCGTGTTTTCTGCTTAATACTTGCTGGTTGTTAGTTGTGGTATTGCTGAATTTCTCTGTGGTGCTGGATCACTGTGTTTTCTGCTTCATACTTGCTGGTTGTTAGTTGTGGTATTGCTAAAATTCTGTTTGGTGCTGCAATGGGAGATCATAAGGATTCTTCGCTAGACCATAAGTCTATTTTTACTATGGGTGATGAAATAGGCAAGTATATCACCTCTGTTAAATTATATGGTGGGAATTATTTAGGCTGGTGTCATGCTGTGGAAGTTTTTCTTATGGCAAGGATAAATCTGAACATATCTTGGAGGAACCCCCTAGCAAGGATTCTCCTAAATGTCGTGAATGGGCTCGTAATGATGCTATTGTCCTTGGTTGGCTCTGGAATAGCATGGAACCAGCGGTGGCTCACAGTGTTCAATATATGAAGACTGCACGGCTAGTTTGGACTCGTCTTAAGGCATTATATTCTCAAGCTAGGAATGTCTCTCGCATCTATGACATCTTTGATGAAATGTTTAAGTGTCGACAAAGTGGTAAACCTCTGGTTGAATACTATAGTTTGATGAATGGACTATGGGAGGAGCTTGACATATATCATCCGTTGAGTACTTCCGTTGAAGAGATGCAGAAACAATGGGAGGAATTTCGTTTTGCTTCGTTTCTCTCCAATCTTGATTCTGACTACCGAGTGTTTAAGGATCAGATTCTAGCCGGTGACACCCTTCCAACGGCTGAAAATGCCTTTTCTTCTCTTCAGCGTGCTTCCTTAGGCAACACAGACATCCCTTCTAGTTCTCAAGAGTCCTCTGCAATGTACTCTCTCGAGGGTGGTCATGGTAGTGGTGGTAGAGTTGGCCGTGGTGGTCGTGGTGGCCGTGGAAGTCGGGGTGGCCGTGGTGATGGTAGAGGCGGTCGTAGTGGTCGTGGTCGTGGCTCCAATCGATCTGAATGGAAATGCACCTATTGTGGTATGTCAGGGCACACAGAAGAGTATTGTTGGGATAAGTGGGGGATGCCGGCTCATGCTAATCAGGTTTCTACTGACTTAGAGGTATCTACTCCTGCTACAGCTCCTATGTTTGGTCCAAACAACGATCTGTCCTCTCAAATGAACCAACTTGAGGCATTGAATAACCAACTTCTCCAACAATTAAAGGCCCTCAACCCAGGTTCTTCGTCTTCTACTGCTACTATAGCCCACCAAGGTAATGTTGCATGTGTTGTCGATCCATCTAATCTTTCCTCTTGGGTCATCGACTCCGGAGCTAGTGCTCATATTTCTAGTATACCTTCTCTCTTTATGAACTTTCACCCTAGTATTTACTCGGCCTGTTCTTGGAAAGGGGGACCTTCATCCTACCGACACTCTTAGTCTGCCGTCAAGTTTATATGTTCCAAAATTTCCTTTTAATTTGTTATCTGTTAGTCAACTTACTAAATCCCTTAACTGTTCTATAACCTTTTCCCCTACTGGTTGTGTATTTCAGGATCTCAGGACACAGACGAGGATTGGTTCGGGCATGAAAGGAATGGCCTATATTTTCTCGATGTTGGTGTTCCTGTTAGTTCTCCAGTTTATGTTTTGAGTGCATCTGTTTCTCCTCTTTAGTGGCACTGTCATCTTGGTCATCCGTCTTTAGAAAGATTGAAGTCTCTTATTCCTCAGTTGAGTCATGTGTCTAAATTGGAATGTGAACCATGCCAACTTGGCAAACATCACAGGAGTTCCTTTCCTAGTAGTAGTAGTAGTCGTCAGTCCAGTCCTTTTACTTTATTTTATACTGATATTTGGGGTCCTTGTCGAACTAAAAGTTTACCTCAGTTTCAATATTTTGTTATTTTTGTGGATGATTGCACTCATATGACTTGGTTATTTTTAATAAAAGATCGTTCTGAATTGCCAACTATTCTTCATAAATTTTATAATGAGATCAAAACCCAGTTTGACACATCAATTAAGATTATTCGTTCTGATAATGCTCTAGAATATACACAAGACTGTGTGCATATTTTTTGTGCAGATTATGGTATTATCCATCAAACAACATGTACGTACACCTCTCAACAGAATGGCGTAGCTGAACGCAAACATCGTCATCTGTTAGAAGTAGCCCGAACACTAATGGTGGCTATGAATGTTCCGAAATCATACTGGGCAAATGCAGTTCTTACTGCCAATCACCTGATTAATCGGATGCCTTCTCGAGTTCTCAGTAATAAATCACCCTTCTCTCTTGTTTATCCCGATGCCTCTCCTTTCTCTGTTTCTCTTCGAGTGTTTGGATGTGTTGCATTTGTTCATTTACAAGGACCTGGTCGAGATAAACTTTCTCCTCGATCTATTAAGTGCATATTTGTGGGATACTCTCGTACACAGAAGGGCTATCGTTGTTATTCCCCTACGACTCATCGCTGGTATGTGAGTGCCGCTGTTACCTTTTTTGAATCTACGCCTTATTTTTCCTCATCCGGTTTTAATCTTGATGTTGATATTGTCTCTAGTCGTGAGGAGGAGAGTTTTACTCCTCTTCCTACATTTCCTGTTCCTATTACTTCTGAGTTGCCTACTATTTTTGAGTCGCATCTTATGTCTGGTCCTGACTCGGTTGTGTCCAAGCTTCGTCCTCCTATTATACATATGTACGAACGTTCCAAGACACGAAGGGTTGTTCCTTGGACGCCCCCTCCATCCTCCGATGCTGTTCCTGAAGATTCCTTGACACAAGTATCCCTGCCTTCATCCTCTACTACTGACCTACCCAATGCCAAATGAAAAGGTACTCGTTCTTGCACCTAACATCCTTTATTCAATTGTTTATCATATCATCGTGTCTCTCCTTCCTTGTTTTCTTTTGCTTTGTCCATGTCGTCCATTTCTGTTCCTAGTTCTTATATGCAGGCGTTGTCTTCACCTGGTTGGAAAAGGGCTATGGATGACGAAATGTCAGCTCTTCGTGAGAATAGGACATGGGAACTTACTGATTTACCTCCCGATAAGCAACCGGTTGGTTGTCGGTGGGTGTATAGTGTTAAATATCTTCCTGATGGTACTGTTGAACGTTTAAAAGCTCAATTGGTCGCTAAAGGTTATACTCAGACATATGGTGTGGATTATACTGAGACTTTTTCTCTTGTTGCTCAGTTGAATTCTGTTCGTATCCTAATTTCAGTTGCTGTTAATAAGGAATGGCCCTTGCATTAACTTGATATAAATAATGCATTTTTTTATGGTGACCTTCAGGAGGAGGTGTATATGACTCAACCACCTGGGTATGAGATGGAAGGTGGAAAGCATTTGGTTTGTCGTTTAAAAAAGGCATTGTATGGTCTCAAGCAATCTCCCCGGGCTTGGTTTGATAAGTTTAGTACTGTTCTTGAAGACTATGGATTTCGCAGAGCTGTTTCCGATCACACTGTTTTCGTGCGTCATACCGACCGTGGTACTATCATCCTAATTGTTTATGTGGATGATATTATTATTACTGGCTGTGATTCTCAGGGTATTTATGGCTTGAAGCAACATCTCAGCAAGACATTTCATACTAAAGATTTAGGCCTTCTTCGTTATTTTTTGGGTATTGAGGTTGCTCGCTCCAAGGCAGCCATCAATCTGTCTCAACGAAAGTATGTCTTAGATCTCCTTTCTGAGACTGGTTTTCTTGGCACAAGTCTAGCCGCCACACCTATGGATTCTTCTGTTAAGCTGGTTGCCTGACAAGGGGGGGAAATTTGAGGATACAGGTCGATACAGGAGGTTGGTTGGGAAGTTGATCTATTTGACAGTGACTCGACCTGATATCACTTATGTTGTTGGAGTTGTCATTCATTTTATGCATGCACCACGTAAGCCTCATTTTGAAGCAGTTTGTCGCATTCTAAGGTATCTTAAAGGCTCTCCAGTTAGAGGGTTGTTATATAAACCATCCAAAAATCTGGCGGTTGTGGGTACTGTTATTGGTTACTCAGATTCAGATTGGGCAGGTGATCATGTTGATCGACAATCTGCATCGGGGTATTGCACCTTTGTTGGGGGAAATCTTATTACGTAGCGAAGTAAAAAGAAATAGGTTGTAGCAAAGTCAAGTGCTAAAGCTGAATACAGAGCCATTGCTTACACAGTGTGTGAAATGTTGTGGGTCCAATCTTTGGTAAGTGAGATGGGGATTCAAGTTCCTGGTCCTATGCAGATGTTGTGTGACAATACAACGGCCACGTATATTATGAGTAATTCGGTGTTTCACGAACGGACCAAACATATTGAAGTTGATTGCCATTTCATTCTTGAGAAGTTAATACGAAAGCAAATTACTTGTCCATATGTGAAGTCTGAAGAACAGCTGGCGGACATTCTTACAAAACCTCTTGCTCGTTCTCCTTTTGATTGGTTTTGTGACAAGCTGGGCATGTTTAATTTGTATTCTCCAGCTTGAGAATGAGTGTTAGACGATTTGAGTATTGGCCCCACTACTTAGAGTATTGGGTATGTAATTGCTTAAGTAGTTTCTATTTCTAGGTTACTATTCATGTGAACAGTACCACGTGAACAGTAGTTTAGGTTTTGCTAAAACACTTTCTATTTTAGTTTCTCTTAAATAAAATAGATATAAGGGGGAGAGAGGCTACGATATTTTGACTACTATTTTATTATTCTCTCTCTCCCCATGACTTCTTCTTCTTCTTCTTCTTACATGCCCAATACTCTAAGTAGTGGGCCCAATACTCAAATCGTCTAACAATGAATTAAGAAAATAAGAATTATGGACAATGGAAATAAATGCTTTAATCTTGTATGGTTAGGAATGTTAGAAAGTTAGTGTTAGTAACAAGGAATGTAAGTAAAGATGTAAAATAACGAAATTAAGAAATTACTTGGAAATAAATTACAAGGAATGTAAATAAAGAATATTAGAGAGTTAGTGTTAATAACTTATAAATAAATGACAAGAAATGTAAATAAAGAATGTTAGAAAGTTAGAGTTAGTAACTTATAAATAAATGACAAGAAATGTAAATAAAGAATGTTAGAGAATTGGTGTTAGTTACTTATAAGTAAATAACAAGAAATGTAAATAAAGAATGTTAGAAAGTTAATGTTAGTAACTTCTAAGTAAATGACAAGGAATGTAAATAAAGATGTAAAAAAAAAGAAATTGAAAAATTACTTAGAAGTAAATTGCATGAAATATAAATAAAGATAGATATAAGAAAGAATGTTCACTTTGGAACTATATATATAAATGTATGGATAATATTTACATCTTGAAATCACCATAAGTATTATGGTTTTCAAGACAATCTAATTTAGATCATCTTGAAATTTAGCCAAGTTTAGAAAATTTCTATACCTTGACAAATGGAACAACTTGAATAAGAATTTGACACTTGTGTCTCTAAACCAAAAGAAGGTCACACCACTCCTAATTTAATAAGAGTGTTGAGACTAAAAATTGGAAGAGCTTCTTCTTGTTTGTACAACTTCTTGATCTTTGTAAAATTTCTCTTTGAAAGTCTCTAACCTAAAAAGGACACACCACTCTTAAATTTTATAAGAGTGTTATGACTAGAATGAGTAGAGCTTTGAGAAAAGAGTTACACTTTAAATTCTAAAAGAAAAGAAAAATCTTCTAACTCCTTAGCTTCTCAAACCTTCTTCTCTTCAAACTCTCAAGAATGAACTTACTACATTCTCTTTTTTTTAGTTCAAGCCCCTTCTCTTTAAACTTACTACATTCTCTTTTATAGCCTTCCATCAAAGTGGTGAAGTGGTAGGATTAATAGTAAAGATAAGTAGAATAGTTAGGAGGGGAATTTTTTAAATGAAAGAAAATAACAAAGGTATTTTCTTTTGCTCAAATTAGGGTAGGTCTCATTATTTGAGGAAGAAAAAGCAAAGGGGAAGATAAAAATGGAAGGTAGAATAGTGAGGAGATGAAAAGAAAATAAAGAAAAAGAAAAGAAGAGAAAAAATAGGTTGAATAGCTTAAATGGGCCGCCTATTTTGAGCTATTTTTTTGGGCTTTGTTTTTTTGGATGATTTTGGGCCATTTTTTGGCTTAATTTGGGTGAGGGTTTGAGCTATTTTTTTAGCAAGGTTTTAAGCTTTGTTTTTTTGAGTTTTTTTTGCTTGATTTTGAACTCCATTTAGGGTTATTTTTTTGGGTGATTAATGAGCATCTAAGGTGCTCTATAAGTGAAAGTGGGCCATTAGGGTGTCTATAAGAGTAGTGCCTGTTTTATTTTGCTAATCAGTTAGGTCAGAAATGAAAACGTGATCCAATATTCTGAATAAGATAGGTGGTCATTTATTCCATAGTAGGAATAAGTTTGTTCATTAAGGAGTCTACATGAAATGATGTCCACCTGAATCAGTTTGCAGGTTCTTATTATCTAGACTGGCCAATGGTCTCCTAAATTATTTAAGAGATTTATTAGATCATAAGGAGTTAATACATAGGTGATGGTCAAGGTCAAAATATATAAATATACCCTAGGCACTGACAAGCAAATAAATATAAAGCCATTGACAGTGGAAGGGTTCTTTTATAATATCCACACTTTATGTAATTAAAATATTTAGTAATTCTATTTTGTGTGAGACACTAAAGTTAGATTTTTAAATATTTAAAAGCCTAAAAGTGTGGGATTCAATAAGCCCTAATTAGACTTAGCATCTAAAAGGGATTGGGGATGTCCTACTCTACCCACACAAGAGAAAAATGTCACCCTCTCCCCTACCCTTTTGGTGTGTGTTCTAGTTACTTTAAGTAGAGAGAAAAAGAAAATCCTAGGTTTTAGGTTTTCAAAATTTGCAATAATATCCCAAAGGAAGAAAAAGTCAATTTTTGAGGTATTTCGGAGAAGAATTAAAGGTTGGGTATTTCAGAGAACGTTGTAGGAAATTAAATTTCCTATGACAAGCATATATCATTTAGGCGAAACGGATTAAAGAGTAGAAAGATATAGCCAAAATACTCCAACAGAGTTTTTGGGTTTTCAGTTTGAGTTTTGAGCAGTTTTCTCATCAACTGAAGTGCAAGTTCGACGATCCGATCCAATAGATCTATTCGTGGGATCGTCATCATTGAACAACAAGGTCTTGGAGTTACAGTTCACATTTCAAAGGTATGATTTCCATCCTTCTCTGTTTAGATGTCATTAACGGTTGGATGTTCTATTAGGAATTGGTTTAAATTTTTAAACCCTAACTTTTTCGCTGTGTTTTAACAGATATAATCGATTCCCAACAGTAATATCAGAGCCACGTCCAATCCAATTAATTGGTCTATTTTATTTTGTGCAAATCATGGATCAACTGACCTAGATTAAATTTTTTAATCATTGATTATGATTTTATGTGTGTGCATGGATGTTCTAATTTTGTAACACCATAAAAATTCTTATGTGGGCCTTGAAAACCCATGGGCTGGGCCCAAGGTTTGGTGCATATCCAATATGGGGTGGCATGTGTGAAAAGGGCATGGTAACTAAAACCATGCACGTGAAAAGAAGTAATGCTACATATGACTTTGTGTGATGAGTGAGAGGTTGCCGGGTTGATTTTAGCCTTTAACTAAACTAGTACTTCATGCGTAGGATGAGATGATGTAATACCCTACCCTCATATTTCAGGTCTGCAGCCCTACTCTATGAGAACCGGGCAATCCTGCGGAACCATTAACAACCTGTAACTCTAGGGTGAACGCATTTCACCAAGCTGACAAGAAGCTTGCACTCACATTCACAACACAAGTAAAATAAAGCTGAAATAAACTTCATTAACTTAAAGATAATCCGCCAAACAAATGGATAAATATATAATCCCAAGGAAAAATGGACTAAACAAAGTCCAAACTAAACTGAAAGAATAAAAAGGGAAGTCCTACATCTTCACGGAACTTAAGCAAGTCGACGAGGACTTAATCCTGCCTACGTGAATACCGCCTCTAGCGAGGATTCGCCTGTTGCCCTGGACTAGTAAAATAATGGTGCTAGGTTAAAACCTAGCCAGCAAGTTTACTAGTTCCCTTAGCTTAGATTTGGGTTAACCATATGCTTCACAAGTTTCAGGGTATAAACATAAGATAAGATGATAGATTAAGCAATGTAAAGAGATACACAAGATTCACGGTTGTTGTGTTTTATGTTCTTCGATTAAGATTAAGTTCTCGCATCAAAAATTGCTCTCTAGTTACTACCCACGTTTCACCCATTCCTGTAGTTCAATCGAGACACTGGCCGTGCGCCATGTAAATCCGATGAACCGTCTCGAAATCCATCCCCTAAACACTGGTAACCCTATTGGCATTACTTACGTGTCAAGTGATTCTGTAGACCTCACTTGGCGATTCTGTAGACCTCCCTTGGAGAGGACCAGACCTTTACATGACCTAAACTATGTTTGCATACATGCCAAACAAGTTATTTAAGCACACATCAAGCTTATGAAGGTTTCGTACATGTTTTAAGTGTCCACATGTGTTCATCATCATAAAAGTAATCTACCACCAGTTTAAGCATACATTCTCTGCTCCTAAACATATATATTTAGGTATATGCAAAATATAATTCATGATTGTCATTACGCAAAAGCCTATTGTCATTAAAACTCAAAAACAACTTAATTAAGGCCAAAAGTCAGTTGGTATCGATACCAGTTTGGTTGGTTTCGATACCCACTTACAAGCGTGACTGGTATCGATACCACCTGAGCAGGGTATCAATACCAATTCCACCTGTTTTGCCAGTATCGATACCCACTCTGTGGGTATCGATACCTCCTGGTTTCTCCGCGATTTTAGGTTTTGTTCTTTAACAAAACTCCATGAAAACTTAGTTTTCTAACCTGCAACTATTAGGAGATGGTATACACGATAAATATAGATAGATTCCATGCTTTTTACCCAATGAAAAACATACACACATGGATACATGCCTTCATTCATGTAGATATCATGCAAACAACATTAAAACCTAGTTTCTATGCATTCATTCATGGATAAGTTATGTAAACTAAGCATAAACCTAGATTTTATATAAGCATTCCTTGAGAAATCATCAAAGCAATGTAGAGAACCTAAGTCTACACCAAATGAGCAAGTTACTGCTTGCCTCAAAACACAAGGAAGTTGAATCCAAAGGAAGAAGAAGAAGAAGAAGAAGCTCCTCTGCAACAATTTGATTCTCTGTGATTTCTCCTTCACAAAACTTTGGGTTCTCCTTCAAGAGGTTCTCTCTCTCCCTCTGCGCTGGCCGACTAGCCCTCTCCCTCTCTTCTCTTCTAATCAATTGAAAACAAAGGGGTTAGTGTTAGGGTTAGTTTATATTAATACTAACATAAATCCAAAACCTACTAAAACTCTAATAGGGTGCCTTCATCCAGAGTGGTTGCCCCCAAAATTAGAGACTTAAAGAAATAAGGGTATTACAATCTACCCCCCTAAAATAGGATTTTGTCTCTGAAATCGCATATACCTCATCAAAAAGATCTGGGTAACTCGCACCCATCTCCTCTTCTCTTTCCTACATGGCCTCGTGTTCATCATGATGATGCCACTACACCTTCACCCAAGGTATTGATCTTGACTTTAGCTTCTGCTCCTTGTAGTCAAGAATCCTATAAGGCTTCTCTACAAAGGTTGCTCCTCGCTGCAACTCTAACTCATGGAAATCGACCATTGCTGGACGATCCTCATTTCTAAGGTGCTTCTGAAGCATAAACACATGGAAAACATCGTGGACTTCTGCCAGTTGCTCTGGTAAGGCTAATAGATAAGCCACTCTCCCTACTCTCTCCGAGATAGGGAAATGTCCAACAAAATGTGGTGATAACTTTCCTTTCTTGCCGAACCAAGGAACACCCTTCATCGGTGATACCTTCAGTAGCACTTGATCACCTGCCTCAAACTCAAGTTCCCTACGCCTCTGATCGGCATAACTTTTCTAACGACTCTGAGCTGCTCACATACGCTCTCTGATTAGGGCTATCTTCTCTGTAGTCTGTTGTTGTAGGCAAACTCAACAATCGGTAATGAATCTTTCCAATTACCCTTAGAGTCCAGAACTATACAACGGAGCATGCCCTCCAGCACCTGGTTAACTCTCTCCGTCTGTCCGTCCGTTTGTGGATGAAAAGTCGTGCTAAAGTCAAGTTGCGTTCCCATAGCTTCTTGAAAATCTCTCCAATACTTCGAGGTAAAAGAAGTATCTCTATCTGACACCAGTGAGACTAGTACCCCGTGATATCGAACAATCTCCTTCACATACAACATAGCCAACTGTTCTGCTGTGAATGTCTTCTTGACTGGTACAAAGTGTGCGCATTTTGTCAATCTATCTACTATCACCCAAATCGAGTCGCTACCCTTCTTGGATTTGGGCAAACCCAAGATGAAATCCATAGATATATTCTCCCACTTCCACTCGGGTATATCTAAGGACTGCAAGGTACCCGCTGGTTTTCGATGTTTTGCCTTTACCTGCTTACAAGTAAAGCATGTACGCACGAACTTTGCAACACTATGCTTTATTCCTGACCACCAAAAATGTCGTTTGAGATCCCGATACATCTTGTTCTCTCCAGGATATATAGTATACTTACTACGGTGTGCCTCGTTCAAAATGTTCTTCCTCAGTTCAGATTTCTCTTGAACACACAAGCAACTCTTGAATCTCAAGCCGCCGTTTACCCCTATAGCCATGTCCATGATCTCTCCCCGTTGAACTCCTACAACTCTATCGCGGTACCATTGGTCATTTCCTTACTCACCAATGATTCTACTTACCAGAGTAGGTTGAATAACCACACTACCCAACAATAGATGTCTCTGCTCGCGGGTTACCAAATCAAAGTGATACTCTGATGCTACCTCCAACAGTCGCCACTACTGGACCATCATAGAGGCTACTATACCCCTAGGCTGCCTGCTCAATGCATCTGCCACTATGTTAGCCTTTCCTGGATGATATTGCAACTGAAATTCATAATCCTTTAGTAGTTCCAACCATCTTCGCTGCCTCATGTTCAGCTCCTTCTGTGAGAACAAGTATTTGAGACTCTTATGATCCGAAAAGAGCTCAAACCTTTTACCTATCAAGTAGTGTCTCCCAGTGACAGAGGTTCGAAGTTTCCTAGGATTGACTGGTTACTACAGGTGATTTATCGAAGGATTTTCTAGTATAGTAGGTTCTTTGATGAGTCTCACTAAGAAGGACGTTCCATTTAAGTGGGATGCTAAGTGTGAGCAAGCGTTTCAAGAACTAAAGGCTAAGTTGATGATAGCCCCAGTTTTGATCATTCCAGAGAGTGGAGCTGGATTCGTGGTGTATACTGATGCATCGCATCAGGGACTGGGATGTATTTTTATGCAGGAAGGATGAGTAGTTGCTTATGCATCGAGACAGTTGAGGACACATGAGTATAACTATCTGACTCATGACCTCGAGTTAGCAGCTGTAGTGTTTGCATGGGTTGGCGCACTCTAGTACGACCTGAACCTTGGAAGGATCCATGGTCACTCCTGCCCTCGACACCATGTGCCCTAAAAATTTCACTTCTTGTTGCCAAAATTCGCACTTCTCGAACTTTGCATACAACTAGTGCTCTCGTAGAGTCTGAAGTACTCTATGCAAATGAACCTCATGGTCCTCTAGTGTCTTAGAGTAAATCAAGATGTCATCAATGAAAATGATAACAAACTGGTCTAAGAAGTCTCTGAAAACCCGATTCATCAGATCCATAAACACTGCGGGTCCATTTGTAAGCCCAAAAGGCATTACTAGGAACTCATAAGACCCATATCTTGTCAGAAATGTTGTCTTAGGTATGTCCTGCTCTCAGACTCTAAGCTGATGATAACCCGACCTTAAGTCAATCTTAGAGAACCACTGTGCTCCCCTAAACTGATCAAATAGGTCATCTATCCTTGGTAAAGGATACATATTCCTAACCGTAACCTTGTTCAGTTCCCGTTAGTCTATACATAGTCTCATGGACCCATCTTTCTTTTTAACAAAAGGCCAAAAATCCTGCAGGATTAAAACCTAAAATTGCGAACAGGACTGAGTATTGATACCAGCTGATACCAGCAAGCTAGTATCGATACTCACTCAGGCAGTATCGATATTAACATAGCGTGTAAATCAGGCTAAGTCAGTATCGATACTCACCTTGTGGGTATCGATACCACCATGCTGAAATGCCGATAATGGACCTAAAAGATGTTTTAAGTGGTTCTAAGTTCATCCTAGCATATGAGGCTAAGTCCTAATGCATTCTAACTACCTACAAATGATAATCAAGGTCACTTACCAGCATGTTGTGAGTTCCAGTGGTGAGTTGGGTCCGATGGCGTGCTTTCTATTCCATCTTTGATGAACTGTGAGTTTGCACGAAGGATACAACCTAACTCTAACTCAAGCATGGACTTACAATTGAGTTCATTATCTCATCATGAACATTGACAAACCCAAAGGGACCTTTCAATCTCCCCCTTTGTCAATTTTATGACAAAACCCCATACATAAGAAAATTTCCAAAAGATGCATTACAACACGAATTTTCTTACAATAGACTCCATCAAATGCAAAAATCTCCCCAATAAGAAATAAACATCAAACACAGGGAATCTTCTCCAAAATCACACAATAATCATCAAGGCATTATAATATAAGCAGTAAACACTAACCTTGAGTTTCTTGAAACTCCCCCTATGTTAGGCAACTCCCCCCATAATAACTTCTCCCCCTTTTTGTAATGAAATTGACAAAGGCCCAAGGGGGTTATAGAAGAGGAACATAAGACGGGAGGACCACAAAGCAACAAGTTATAAGATATGCATTAATAAGCAAAACTAGAAGCAAGGGAAGATAACATGCATCAAAAGACATTTCATATTCATTCATTTGAAATAGAACAAGTCTACAAACGATAGATATGAGTTAAGCGAAATAAACAAGCATAGTTATCTAATATCCAAAGCAAGATGAGAACGAAATGAAAGACTACACAAATCAACCAAGTAGTGTCCTAGTCTAATCAATCTCCTCACCACTGTCATCACCACCTTCGTCTTTGGAGTTCTATGAAAAACTAGATCCGATAAGGCTAAGGAAAAATGATCGAAAGAAGGAAGGTGTGGTTCAATGCAATTCCTCGGAGGAGGGAACAGAATGGGGTCAGTCACCAGCTCAATTTTGCACAGATCATAAGGAGCCTCTAGGGTGACTGTAATAACCTTACCTAAGATAAAATATATACAAGTGAAATAAAGGAGTCAACGATACGCAAATTTGAATACAACAGTTCTCCAGTCCTAGGCTAGGCAACCCATGTTCCTTCTAAAAGGTCGAGGCTATAGAAATAAACAAGAGAATATCTAATGTCGCTAAAACCCATTCGTTAAAAAAGAAACTGTAACGCCCCAATTCGAAACTCAAAATCTCTAAGAAATTGAGTCGCATCTCGAGGCGTTAAGCTTACTACACGAGGTGACTAATTAGTACTAAACAAACCTAAACAAAGGTTTACAAACCTAATCAGAGTTAAACTAATACATCTATCCATATCACTAATCACCTCAAAATATGACTAGGGCGAACGAAAAAATTCGCCAGAGTCTCCCCTGTAATTTCAGGGTTTGCAACCTGTCATAAACCTATAAAAGAGATGATTTACTCACAAATAATATTTCTAAATCATTCCAGTCATCCATGATAGTCATATCATCTCATCAAGACTAGTCTACCTTACTTCATCAAAATAATAATACTTAGTCATGCACTAGGCTGGATTCAAACCACAATTCTAAAATGATGCCTCACTTAATAATATACATACATAACTTGAGTTAAGTGATATAATATACATAAGTATGTTTGTCTTATATACATATCTTAAGAAAAGATATACAAAACAAGTAAGATAACATGCACCTCAAAAAGGCTAAAATACAACACCTCAAGTGTAAGAAAGCTATCGTTGACGTTCTCTCTATATCGATATCCTCAAAGGGTATAGATATAGTCCGACCAATCCTCTCCTATATCCTCATTTCCCTCTGCAGTAATATCTCCTGGATCTGAGTAAAACGCTCAGTAAGAAACTTATAATACTAACAAATAGTCACTAACATGAATTTAAGACAATGCAGGTTTTAAAAGAAAATCAAAAAATCATAATACAGTAATGTAAAAGTAGTTGGTACTTGTTCTACAACATAAACCGATAACCATTTACTTACCCATACAAGTAAATATAAACTAACAACATCTCACATCATAATATTGCATAGTGTAATCATCTTAGAGTGAAGAGGTTACGAATAGATGTTTCAGCTCCTAGTCGGTGAGCAAAATCGTGTTCCAACTTAACCGATGTGGAACCCCATCGTTAATTCCTGATTTCCAACCGAGCGAATGATTTATCGATTTTTGTGAGAAGCACGCTGGCTCATGATTTGGGTTCAGGTGGACCCTTGACCATAATTTTCCGATGTAGCCATTGTCGCGGTGGTCAACCGTTTGACTCGTTCAGATATTTTAATGATCATTAAAATAATCCAGGAGTTTTTACGCTCCTCAAGTCTTCGCCTAATCTAGGCAGTATTTAACCTCTACATTTCTAGAATCATACACGTACCTATCCAAACAAGGCTTTCCATAAAGATAAATAGAATAACCTAGATTTCAATAGTTTTCCTATATCATGAGAGTCCCATTCCTGTCATGAGACAGGAAAACATAATGAAAATACGAAACAAATCATTATTTTTTTTTAGGAAAACTTCAATGATTTGCTCGTGTAGGCATTACAAGTCTATTTTCGGATCACCTAAAAATATATATTATAATACTATAAGTTTTAGTAGTAGAAAATACTTTTTCCCATAAAAATTAACATCCATGTACATGTTGTGATCTTCCATCTAATATTATTCCCAGAAAAGCTGGTAATATAATCCGGAGAAAGCCGGGTAATCTGGGGAAAGCCCGTAATATAATCCGGGGAAAGCCGGTAATAATCATAGCCACGGGAAAGCCCAGCATAACATATATATTATATATTACGGGGGAAAGCCCAAAAATTTCTGTTGACAAGTCAAACATTTCTTCACACATTGAGCTACATGCTTTTTCATTCCTGACCACCAAAAATTTATGCGAAGATCCTTATGCATTTTAGTGCTACCAGGATGAATTGTATAATGAGATCGATGAGCTTCATCTAAAATTTCTTTCCTCAATTGTGCATTTCTAGGTATCCAAAATCAATTCCTAAGCCGAAGACTATTATCTACATATAACTCCCAATCAGCGTTATCAATATCTGCAGCCTTTTCTTTGTACCTAGCAAGTTCCCTGCTTTCAGCTTGTGCTTTAATAATTTTATGTACTAAAGTAGGTTGAAGTTGAATCTGGGCCATATAACCATTGTACTCGTCTTTATTCGTTGGATTCAGATTATATGATGTAGATGCATCTAATAACAACCATTCTTTTACCATCATGTGATCAAGAATACCTTCTTTCTTACGACTAAGTGCATCTTCAACTATATTTTCTTTACTTGGGTGATAATGTAGTGTGAAGTCGTAATCATTTAGGTACTCCATCCAACGTCTCTGTCTCATGTTAAGTTCCTTTTGAGAGAATAAATATTTAAGACTCTTGTGATCTAAGTAAAGTTCAAATTTCTCCCCATACAAATAATGTCTCCATATCTTCAAAGCAAAAATAATTGCAGCTAATTCCAGATCATGTGTTGGATCTTCCTTGATTGAGTTACTAGTTACTTAAAACCAGTAAAAGTGAAGGTCGATTTTCCTGGTATTTGAAATGTGACTGTTTTCGCAAAACAATCCACATGAGCGTGATACGCAGCTAACCAATCCATACCAAGAATGACATCAAAATCTTTTAGATCTAATACTACCAAATCTGCCTTCATCTTTTGGTTATCAACATTCACTATGCACGATTGACAAACTCTAAAAGTTATGGTCTTACCTCCCAATGGTGTACATAATGATAATTTTCTTTCCGGTCTCTGTTATTATCAATCCAATTATTTCTATCATGCGTGTATCAATAAAAGAGTGTGTAGATCCAAAATCAATTAAAACATGAACTGAATGACGAAATAAGGAAATTGTACCTTCCACTACTTGGTTAGAAGCAGATGCATCTTCCTGTGTTATGGCATAAAGCAAAGCATCCTCTCGTGGCATTTCTTCCACAGGTGTATCTTCTGTAACAATAGTGTAAAGCGTCCCATGTGTCTGTGCTGCTGAAAATCCCCTGATATATGTTTTAAGGCCTCGAATAAACTTCTTGGCTTTGGTCACATCTGTGGAGATTTGTTCTGGACCATATCGAGATAAAGCTGTAAACCTCTCTTCATACTCACTCACAGTGAGATTCCCTTGAACTAGATTCATAAATTCTTAATGCTTCCTGTCTCGAGCACTCTCAGTCACATACTTTTCTAGAAATAGCTCCTGAAATCTTGCCCAATCAAGTGGATCAGTTTGGACATCTTTCACTGACCTCCACCATATCTTGCATGCACCTCGAAGCATAAAAGTGACTAGCATCGCACGCTGAAAAGTATTGCACTCCACTGGTTCTAACATAGAATCCATATCAAGTAGCCAATTTTCTGCAACATTTGGATCAGAAGATCCTCCGAAGGATGTTGGGGGCAATTTGTTGAACTCTACTAGTAACTTCCCAACTTGATGGTTTACAGGTTCAACCATTACTTCCTCTCTTTGAACAACAAGTGGAATTTGTGGTTGTACTGGATTTTGGATTGGAGGTTCAACTTGTTGTGATGACTGCGGTAATGCCCCAAGTCGTGATTACCTATCTGAGATATCAATAACCCGGGTCCTCATTTCTGATTGACTTTTTGCCACCTGTTCAATCATTGCCATCATTCTGTCCATTTTATCATTCTCCGAACTTCGACTTGAAGTTCCTTCTTCAAACATCTCCATAATCTACCTCCTATAAAAGACACATCTTCAAAACAAAATATAGACGTATAATCATATACACAGAGAAAATCAAGAAAATAATAATAATATATCTTTTAATATTTATAAATTTTATATTAACGTCTTTTCTTCCCAATTCAGATCTAACACTAATGCTCTAATACTATATCTGTAACGCCCCAATTCGAACCTCAAAATCACTAAGAAATTGAGTCGCATCTCGAGGCGTTAGGCTTACTACACGAGGTGACTAATTAGTACTAAACAAACCTAAATAAAGGTTTATAAACCTAATCAGAGTTAAACTAATACAGCTATCCATATCACTAATCACCTCAAAAAAATGACTAGGGCGAACGAAAAATTCGCCGGAGTCTCCCCTGCAATTTCAGGGTTTGTAACCTGTTATAAACCTGTAAAAGAGATGATTTACTCACAAATAATATTTCTTAATCATTCCAATCATCCATAATAGTCATATCATCTCATCAAGACTAGTCTACCTTACTTCATCAAAATAATAATACCTAGTCATCCACTAGGTTGTATTCAAACTACAATTCTAAAATGATGCCTCACTTAATAATATACATAGATAACTTGAGTTTAGTGATATAATATACATAAGTGTGTTTGTCTTATATACATATCTTAAGAAAATATATACAAAACAAGTACGATAGCATGCACCTTAAAAAGGCTAAAATATAACACCTCAATTGTAAGAAAGGTATCGTTGATGTTCTCTCTATATCGATCTCCTCAAAGGGTATAGATATAGTCCGACCAATCCTCTTCTCTATCCTCGTTTCCCTCTACAGTAATATCTCCTCAATCTGAGCAAAAAGTTCAGTAAGAAACTTATAATACTAACAAATATTCACTAACATGAATTTAAGACAATTCGGGTTTTAAAAGAAAATCGAAAAATCATAATACAGTAATGTAAAAGTAGTTCGTACTTGTTCTACAACATAAACCGATAACCATTTACTTACCCATACAAGTAAATATAAACTAACAACAACTCACATCATAATATTGCGTAGTGTAATCATCTTAGAGTGAAGAGGCTACGACTAGATGTTTCAGCTCCTAGTTGGTGAGCAAAATCGTGTTCCAACTTAACCGATGTGGAACCCCATCGTTAATTCCTGATTTCCGACCGAGCGACTGATTTATCGATTTTTGTGAGAAGCACACTGGCTCATGATTTGGGTTCAGGTGGACCCTTGACCATAATTTTCCGATGTAGCCGTTGTCTCGGTGGTCAGCCGTTTGACTTGTGCAGACATTTTAATGATCATTAAAATAATTCAGGAGTTGTTACGCTCCTCAAGTCTTCGCCTAATCTAGGCAGCATATAACCTCGACATTTCTAGAATCATACACTTACCTATCCAAACAAGGCTTTCCAATAAGAGAAATAGAATAACCTAGATTTCAATAGTTTTTCTATATCATGAGAGTCCCATTCCTGTCATGAGACAGGAAAACATAATGAAAATACGGAACAAATCATTGTTTTTTTTTAGGAAAACTTCAATGATTTGCTCGTGTAGGCATTACAAGTCCATTTTCGGATAACCTAAAAATATATATTATAATACTATAAGTTTTAGTAGTAGAAAATACTTTTTCCTATAAAAACTAACATCCATGTACATGTTGTAATCTCCCATCTAATATTATTCTAGAGAAAGCCGAAAATATAATCCGGGGAAAGTCGGGTAATCAGGGGAAAGCCCGTAATATAATCCGGGGAAAGCCGGTAATAATCATAGCCAGGGGAAAGCCTAGCATAACATATATAGTATATATTCTGGGGGAAATCCCATACCTAGGGAATCACCAATACATACTCAATCAACTGGGAACCTCCATCCCATACATCATCTCAAAACAACTACTTCTCCCAATAGATGGAAGGAAGTAAAATATATATATTTTATAAGAACTCGAAAATCCATTTGGTTTTGAAAATATACGCATCCCTAATATTCGATAACGTTTAAATCTCGATTCTTTTAAAAATATAGTTTATTTAATGATAAGTAAGAAAAGAATCATTAATATACCTATATATGTATATAACTCATTCATATACATAATTATTAGAATCTTTATTTTAAAAATAACTATTATTGTTTTACATCACTATGTAAAACTATACTTTTGGAGAATCATATTCACATCAATATGACATCACAAATAAATCATGCATGCTTTGCAAAATAATTACATTTGATTTATAATGCTAAAACCTGTCAAAAGCATTGAAAGTACTTTAATTGCTATAAGAGAGTATTTATAAGTTCCTACCTCAAATCCTGCAAGGCTAACTCTTTACTGCATTAATTTCCTCCAATTAGTGTACTGGCATTAGTACACAATCCCAACTATAAACAACACATTTAATTCACTTTCAAAACTTAATTCAATACATACTAATTTCATATAGAATAGCCCAGGAATCTAAATTCTAACCTAAACAGTCACTACAAGGGTCCAAGTCCCTTTAGTCATTCTCTTTTAATATTAATAAGAGGAAACTAAATACCTCAAAATCATTGAACCTAAAATTCAATTTTGAATTTGCCACAACTAACAAATTTAATCCACTAGAATTAACTACAAAAATCAAAATCAATCTCAAGTTCTTCAAATAACTCCCAAACTAGGTCCTTATCAAATCAATTAAGGGCTTTAGGATTATAAACCCAATTTGCTCTAATTATCCACTTCAATTGATTTAGACCTCCAAATCGACAATCTAACCCAAAACAGTAAATTTGGGTCAAAAACAACCTTGCCAATTATTAATTTCATCAATTAAGGGTTTGAAAGGTCTAATCAAACCTTAAACTATTAACAAAATCAACCCTAAAATTGAAAACTAAGATTAACAACATAAAATATCTAATTAAAACAAAATGAAAAGCTAGGATTTCAAATTTATACCTCAATTCACAAGTTATGTGATCCCTACGATCTCCATCGGACCATCGTCATCATCTTATTCTTCTTCTCTCTCCCTCTCTCTTTCTCTCTCTCNGTGCAGGCAATTCAAGTCTATATGCTACTAATCCAATCTTTTCTATAATCTGAAATGGCCCAATAAACCTTGGTGCAAGTTTTCCTTTCAACCCAAATCTAGAGATGCCCTTCTTTGGAGATACTCTAAGAAACACAAATTCTCCCACTTCAAATTAAAGTGGTCGTCGACGATGATCTGCATAGCTTTTCTACCTACTTTGTGCAGCCCGTAATCTTTCACGAATAATTCTAATATTTTCTATAGTGTCTGAAACTATTTTTAGTCCAGTTAGAAGATTATCTCCAACTTCTGTCTAACAAATTATTGATCTACAAGGTCTTCCATACAAAGCGTCAAATGGTGCCATTCCGATGCTTGCTTGATAGCTATTATTGTATGCAAATTCGGCTAGAGGTAAGTGTCTTTTCCAACTACCTTGAAAATCAAGNCCTTCTTCTCCTTCTCTTTCTTCTCCTTATCTTACTGTTCTTCTTTTCTTTCTTTTCTGAAGAGACAAAGAGAGAGACTTCTCACTTATCTCTTAAATAAAAAAAAGGGCGGTGGAGTTGAAATCAATTTCAACTCACTAAATTAGGAAATCTATATTATATATAATATTACATATAAAATAAGTCTTTGTTATGTAATACACACACACAATTATGTACACAAAGCTTCTAATGATAGTTTTTAGTATATCACACGCACATATAGCCTGTGTATACACATCTAAATAAAGCACAATTGTCAAAATTGTGGTCAAAATCGCGTCAAAATCGTGGGTACCTTCGGTACCAATCCACATCGTGTTCTGGGTCTTGGTTTGGGATCATTTAGTGTCCGATTATCGCACGTGAGTAGTTGAAATTGAATAACTTTTCAAGATCTATCCATTCGTATGGTTCGATTCTTCAAATTATGCTCCGAACAAAAACTCATTATTTAATCCTAGACTTAATTATTTTAACACCTAATAGGTTCCACGATTGAAGCGTTGGACTCGACTCAACTTGACTCACCAAAGTCAACAAAATTATTTTGGGTCGTTACATTCTCCCATCCTTATAAGAATTTCGTCCTCGAAATTAAAAATGTACCTCAATTGAAGAGATCTGGGTATTGAGCTAGCATATCAGATTCCTTCTCCCACGTTGCTTTTTCTGTATTATGATGTCGCCATAAGACTTTAACTAAAGGGATGACTTTATTTCGCAGTATCTTTTCTCTTCGATCTAAAATTTGCATAGGTCCTTCTTCATAGGAAACATCTTCATCCACTTGCAAAGATTGCCAATCAATTACATGAGAGGGATCTGGTTCATACTTGCGTAGCATAGATACATGAAATACGTCATGAATTTGCCCTAAATGTGCAGGCAATTCAAGTCTATATGCTACTAATCCAATCTTTTCTATAATCTGAAATGGCCCAATAAACCTTGGTGCAAGTTTTCCTTTCAACCCAAATCTAGAGATGCCCTTCTTTGGAGATACTCTAAGAAACACAAATTCTCCCACTTCAAATTAAAGTGGTCGTCGACGATGATCTGCATAGCTTTTCTACCTACTTTGTGCAGCCCGTAATCTTTCACGAATAATTCTAATATTTTCTATAGTGTCTGAAACTATTTTTAGTCCAGTTAGAAGATTATCTCCAACTTCTGTCTAACAAATTATTGATCTACAAGGTCTTCCATACAAAGCGTCAAATGGTGCCATTCCGATGCTTGCTTGATAGCTATTATTGTATGCAAATTCGGCTAGAGGTAAGTGTCTTTTCCAACTACCTTGAAAATCAAGCATACAAGCTCTTAACATGTCTTCCAATATCTAAATTACTTGTTCCGACTGTCCATCTGTCTGTGGATAAAAAGCTGAGCTGAGATTAAGATTAGTCCCATAGGCTTTGTGTAGGCTTTTCCAAAATTCAAATGTAAACTGGGTACCGCTATTAGATACTAGTCAATGCACACAATGTAGTCTCACTATCTCTGAAATATATAACCATACTAACTTTTCAACAGAATAAGAAATTT
>MVGT01004527.1:387160-405378 GCA_002174775.1 Macleaya cordata | reverse complement strand
AATCTCGTTGAGTCCCGAGCTTTGCTGGATGGTTTGTCCCTGGGCTGGGATATTGGGATCAATAGAGGTGCAGTGAGAGTTGACTCGAAGCTGGTGGCATCTTGGTTCCATAGCATAGGGGATATCCTGTGGTCCCTCACTCGGTGGTGGTTTAAGATCAGAGAAGTTACTCAGGATTTGGACATTGTTGTTTCCCATGTCTACAGAGAATTAAATGCTCCGGCAGATTTTATAGCCACTATGGGTATCCATAACAGCTCTAATCAGATACTTCATGTAGATTTCCCTTCTCGTCCTTTGGGCCTTGCTTGGCTCGATAGAATGGGAGTTCCTTATGTCAGGTATAGGTAGTCTTCTGGGCTGTTGTGCAGCAGGTGCTCGCAAGGTCCAGGTCATATGTAGTTTGTTACTGGACGTGGTGCCGAGTTCCGGATTGTATTAGGCTTTAGGAGGCTTTTGGCTTATGTCCCCCTCCATCTAGTGTAGTTTCTCTTCTAATCAATAAATTCCCCCTCGTCCCGTCGAGGTTTTTTCAAAAAAGAAGAAGAAGAAGAAGAAATTGAGTCCTCAAATCTGTTATTAGTTGATGAGGCATTAATATCCCAGTTTATTAGTCGAGGCTAAAAATGTTAATATGTTGATCTTGCAGACAATATGAATATGCTAATTTGTCAAATTGTCATGAAAGAGAGTTTTTTAGTTNAACTCTAACTCAAGTTACATTGACCATCTTGAGTTTACCTTTGACACGAAATTCGACAAATATGACATGAGTGAACTCATGGACCTAACAAAAACACCAACTCCTGATTTCGGTAAAGCTTATTTTTTAACCCGACTTTTTCAGGCGAATTTTAACGTCTCATCAATCCAACCGATCCAATCCAATCACACTTGGATCGAATAGGATTAAATGGAATGATCTTGGCGGATCAGTATGGATGGAATACTTAGCAACAACTTTAGATTGGATCGACGGATGGTAAAACATAAGGGCATTTTGGTCATTTATTTTTATGGATGTCCGTTGATTGGTTTTTGGGAAGGGGACTTCTCTTTATACATAGTATGAAATGGATATATATAGTATGATATTTAAACATAGTGTCAACAAATTTGTCAATATAACCAATCAAAACATTTAACAACCAAATTTGATTGATGCTCGAATACAAACATGTCTCAATGACAATTCTTGCTTAGACATATGATAAGGACATCAATTCTACACTTAAGGTTTATGAGAAGATGATACGGAGAGGCCCAGACTGATCTTATTTTTGGCAAAGGAACTCCATTTTTGTGGTACGGACCAACCCACCCCAGTGCCAAATTTATTTGTAGCAGCCCAACCATGAGGGTAAAAACACATTATCTACTTGAAATCGTGCATTAAAGATTGAGAAATCTCCAATTTAAGCATGAGAACAAATCTATTTGTAGCAACCTTACCTACATAAGGGAGTTCTATAAAATCATGGTTGGTAAATAACTAACAATAACTAAAAAAGTACGTAGTAATTACAATTCATTCAATTGTACATGCAGGCAAGTGATCATGGATGTGGAGAAATTGAAGTCAAACAAGAGTAGTTCTTATTGCCCGTGATGCAAGCACTAGACTGAAGCTATACACCCAAAAATAACAGCAAATGATAAGGAGCAAGTTTTAAATAGAAGATAAAAATGTGATCAAATACCATAAATAAGAAAGAAAGAAGCTTTACGTTGCCTCCTCAAGGGAATATATGTGAAGTTCGTACATAACTGCCATCATAGGATATAAAGATGTTAACAAGGTGAAAAGTGGGCACCCATTTCACTACCATCATAGGATATAAAGATGTTAACATTCAAATATATGTCGCCTGAGAAATTTACATAAGGCTAAACCACACCACATAACATCTCTCAGAAAGTGAGAGATGACTATCACGTCGGAGGCATCAGCGCCTCCGGCACCACCCCTTCAACCAACAACCTCCTATGCCATTGTCACCAGCACTACTCTTCCGGCGTCAGCACCTTCTTGGGTGCCAGACTACAGACTTGGGACGAAGGATGGCATCCCGACCATTCGTTTTGCTCCACATGACCTCCTCCGCTCCGAGCAGATCATGGCTTTCTCGCTCATCCTCAAATTCTCAGCGGGTAATTTCTCAGTCACGTCGTCCCTAGGATAAAATAGCCCAGAAAATCTTCTGTCTCAATTTTTCTTGCACGGTGGAAAATCGGAATACTAATACACTTCAATTCTTGCTTATGAACAATTTCAAAAATTCTGGAGTTTTTAGAAGGAAGAAGATTTTTCAGTTTTTCTGTATTTGTTTCAGTGTAAGTGTTGTCTATTTATAGATCAACACCCAACTGTCAAAAAATAGCTATAAACACAGTAGCACAACAACTATAAAACGGCTATATAACAACTATAATTTTATTTTTCGAAAATATATGCCCAACAGATCTAAATTATGAGTAATCAAATCAGGTACCAAATACGCATGAGACCCAAGTGCACGAAATCCAGATGAGTTTTCATGGAGGGCATCATTAAAAGAAAGCAGTGGATGTAGACCAGCTTGGCTTTAGCCCATTAAACACCCTTAGAGGAAAGTTACCTCCCAAAACATTAGGTCACCAAAAGGGAAAAAACTGATGAATTTGTCGAATTTCTCAAAAGCATTTGAAGACCTGCATTGCCAGAAAGATTTGAAAGATAGATTCTAGGTGTGACCTCAAAGCCTGGCCTAGACTGCCTATTGAAAAGAACCACCAAATATGTATAAATAGTTCTTTTATTCAAAACATATAAATAGTTTAACATGAAAATATTTAAAATCGCCCATAAAGAACGTTCAATGCAATTCAATCTAAATAATTCAAAGATTTCACATAATACATGTACTGCAACAAAATTTAAATCTTGCAAGGCTATTGAAATTGTATGACCAGATAATGGACTATGTTAACTTTGTAATGAGTTAATTGAGTCCTCGGCTTGGAAGATTGGTAGTGGTGACATGAATTTTTGGATTGAAAATTATACTAATGATGGTATTTTGGTTGATGTCTTGGGCGGGGTTGAGAACTCGAGCTCTATCTCGCTTAAGGAGGCGGTTGAGGAGGAGTTTTGTATCCCTGGTTTATCTGAGATTTCTGTCTCCCAATTCAGATGTATGTTTGATTCTCACCTTCCCGCAGAATCGGACGTGCGGTTATGGGCTCCCACGCCAAATGGTTTGTCCTCTGTCAAGTCAGCCTTCGACCAGATCTAAGACCTGGCTCATGTTTGCACTTTTCGCTTTTACTGGGCGACTTTCATCCCTAAGAAGTTGTTGGTTTTCTTTTGGCGTTATCTTCATCATGCGGTCCCTATCGATGTTAGAATTCAGAGTTGCGCTATTAGCCTTGCTTCGGGATGTGTTTGCTGCATGCAACACCAGATTGAATCGTCTGATCACTTGTTTGTGCACAGTGAGATGGCTTCCTACTTGTGGGACCAATTTGGCCATCCCTTCGGTATTCACCATGGGCACTTCTGTGATTTCAGAGATATGATCTGGGCTTGGTTCAATGTGGCCCAGGTGGGCTCCCAGATGGCCGGTGTAGCACCCGCACTTTTGGTCGAACCACGTTTATGAGGTGCAAACTCTCCTGTGCTTTTTGACTGAGGGAGATACATTTTATATCTCTCTCTGAGAGTATTGATTTTGATTGATTTGGAGTCGCCACCTGATTTTTAGGGAATCAGGACCCTATAGTTGGNGAAGATCTTGGTTGGAAAAAGATGGTAAGAACTGCACTCACACATCCACTGTATATACAATGCTTAAATGGCACTTTCTATCCCCTGGCCTTAATCTAGACGAAGGGACACTAGACCTCATACATTGTCGTTTCACTAACCCTTTATTGACAGTAGTGTTAAAATGGTTAATTAGTTCTGGTAAAAGGCCTTCGGCATAGAAAAAGATCTTTCTCGAACAACCCTGTCCTGGCCAGAACCCATGTCTAGCAACCCTGCCATGAGGGGCTGCAAACACAATATCTATTTAAAACAATAGACAACTCCCAGTACCCAACCTTAAGCATGTTTTTCTCTAGAAAAAAGTTGGGAATAACGAAGAGAAATAGTTTAAAGACTGAGAAATCTCCGAGATAAAAAAATAGACAACTCTCAGTACTTTACCTCAATTAGCTTGTTTTCCTCAAGAAAAAAGTTGGGAATAGCAAAAAGAAATACAGTGTGGAAAAATTTAAATGGGAAAGCGCACAAGAACATGTTTAAATACTGAAGGTACTATCCATATCGCTGGTTTACACAGCTTTCTCAACTAGCTAGGTTCATCATCATATCAATAGTCTTTATGATTCCATTATCATTAATATATAGTACAAAGTGACATTTAGTCACGGTGTAGAAAACATAAAAGGCCACGGTGATAGTAGAAACTGTGAGAAATCATGTACTTGTACCAAAGCAAGGGCAATATGACTATTATTAGTCACGTTCTTTATTCCACGCTGTATCTAACAAGCCTTAGAGAGTATGTGTTGGTTAGAATTTAGTCACGGCGATTCATTAAACACTGTGTCTAAATATCTCTACATAGTTCATTCTCAAAGGATAGGCCAAAACCGTTAACAATTGGCCATTAATGTATGAGGTTATCACGATGTCCCGCACTGACTCACAAGCAATTGCTTAATTAAGTTTCTTAAAAAAAATTGCATTAAAACAATCTTATAGGCACGATGGGTACTGCTTTGGACATGATGTACGATTTTTGGAGGTTCGGATGCAAACAATTCACGGATCCACGATTGATCCAAAATTCGGCGAATGTAGAAGATCTAGAATTAGTTTGGGATTCAGTGGGATGTGAATTGCATGAATCCTCGTGAGTTGCCAGACCAAATGCTAGAAGTATAAGTGGCGTGGTGGATTCCAACGCTAACCAATTAGAAAATCCCCAAAATTATTTTTGGGAGAAAAATGACGGTGGATTCGACCATGTCACATAAGCATCGAACATTTAGTCTCGCAAACTGCCGGCCCTAAAGCTTTTTCCTTCTTCTTTTCATCGATTGACTCTCTAAGTCCAAGTCAAGCTCACTAATGAATGAATGAAAACGCCCCACATCTGCAATTTTAATTGACTTCCAATAATTGAAGAAACATAGGTCTTCAATTAATAAGTTGATTAGATGATTTAACAGCGATAATATAGAACCAGTTGTATACTAATAGAATAGCAGCCTCAATCTTGGCCATCTGAATAGAAGACCATGGCTACGTGAGGTTATTAGTTAATTACAGAAAAGTTACGTCACCTATATAATGCAGTATAATATCCTGAAGGGAATTTTGGTAACTACGACCTTAAGTTGTTTATAAATAGCAGCAGCTGATCAAGCTAATAAAAATTCAACAATTAAATTTGTTTATCATAAATTTTAATATTTTATTAAACATACAAATTTCAACATACAAGTTTCTCGATATTTTGAGGTTTTAGGTTTAGCTTTAATTTTGGATTTGAGTTTCTATGATGGACATTGGATTGAAATTTAGGTTTATTTCTGAACAGTGATTCTCAATTTGTTTGTTTGGTTACCATCTTTTGCAAGTTGAAGTACTTCGTAATTTTGTATAACAAAGAAAGAAGAATCAAATCAGCTCAAATTTAATCCAAAGAAAAAAAAAANTAAAGACCTTTACCGGCCAATTTTGGGCTTTTACCGGGGGCCACCGACCCCCGCTAAAACACAAATTTCTTGTAGTAGGCACCCTAGCAAGGCTCGAACTCAAGACCTCACTAATGTGAGGGGACGCCTTAACCATCCGGGCAACACCGGATTGGCTGGACATAATAGTTTGAGGACTGCTGAAAGGGACCCAAGGGTACTATGTGTATTTATAAATTATGTGTCTTAAGTACTTCATGTGTGCAACACGTGAGGGCATTTTTATAAAAGAATCCATCACGTCTTAACGTCAATTTTGACACAAACTATGAATTTGGGAGTATATCTCTAATTTCAATTAAAATATAGCATATTACAAAAAATTAAATCTCTCAAGGTATATTGCTAATTGTCCATTTTTAACACTAGACTTCTTTTGAAGCTAAGTATGTTCCTCATGCAAGGTTTATATCAAAAAAGCGTATGAAGACTAATATGAAACATTTTATTTACTAACACTTCACTTATTCTTACACCTTATTTACACCATTTAATAGGGTAATATGGAGGTAATCTATATTGATCTACGTGATGAAGAAACCATCCTCACAAAAAATCAACCCCCGGATCATCTCCACATATAGCCCCAAAGAAGAGTGTTAGCAAGGTGTACAAATAGTGTAGATGCTAGTGGAACATTTAAGAAAGCAAGGTGAAAAAATTTTGGCCTCTTTGAAGGAGAACCGCATTACAATAGTAAACCAATTCAATGGGAAGGGACATTAAGCCCTAGCACAAAAACAAAATTAAAAGTTAAAACCCCACATTGTGGAGGGCTCGATCTCAGAGCTTTTTTCTGTGTATGTGTGAAGATGCCCTTCTTACATGTACATCGTCTTTAACAAAAAGGCCATTGTTATCTTCAAATAACCTTTTACTAAATCTACATAACTTAAATCTTGTACTACAGTAGATAATCGATAATACAATATGGTTTATGGATCACCTAATGGAAGGCCGAGATATCAATTACGTACTCCGACCTTACATATTTGCATATAAATAACAGCAGCTGATCAAGCTAGCTAGCAACCCCAATTACCTACATCAAAACAATTGTATGTATATTTACCTATAAATAAAAAAGCTTACTTTGAAGATCTGGACGAATGTTTCCCAAAAATATAATTTTTGTGAAAAATTAGCTTGTATTTTTAAAAATTATATATTTTTTTTAAGGAAGTAGTTATTGTTAACATTCACCAAAAATTAAGAAATCTTTTGACTTAGTTAAAGGATAAATTTATCTTTACACATTTTTTTAGAGGTTTTGGACATATTGATATATTTGTGCAGCTGATCAGCCTGTCTTCCTATTCGTTATCATTTATAAAATGTACAAAATGTTTTTTGTTTAGGGTTTTTCTGAGGTTTCCTCTGTGTCCCCCTAGTTCTGAGGTAAGGTTGGATGTTTTTCCTTCGATTTTTCAATGCTTGGTTGTATTTTTAGAGTTTGCCCCTTTCTTCCCCTGTGTAAAAGGTAAGGCTTGAGTTTTTCTCCTTTTTTGCATACTTGTCTGCATATTTGTATTTGGCATAAGGAGATTTCGGCGGATGCCTCCCTCTTGCTAGGACTTTTTTTTATGTCTTGATAAAATTTTCACTCACTCCGTCAACGTTTCCTTTAAAAACGATTAAAAAATAAAAAAATAAAAAATAAAAAAATAAATAAAAAGTACAAAATAACATCTAGTCACGATGCAGAAAAATAAAAGGCCACTGTGATACTAAAATCGTAAGAAATCATGTACCCATTCCAAAGCAAGGGCAATCTGTCAATTAGTCATGTTCTCCGTTCCACCGCCACGCTGTCGAACAAGCCTTGGAGTATGCATTAGTCACAGTACATACTCCAAAAACCGTTAGTAATTGAACGTTTATATACTTACATGTATGTGGTTGTCATGATGTCCTGTAGTGACTAAAAATCTATTAGAATTAATTTAAGTTAAAAAACACTGGCAAAAAAAAAAAAACTTTAGCCACTGTGGTACTGCTTTGAGATGAAACTTTTCGAATAGAGACCTTTTTGTCACGGTTTTTGTGACGAAAAATTGTGATTATGAGCATTTAGTCACAGTGCAGAACTGTGTCGGAAGTTCATTTTTGTACTACAATTCATAATGCATATTAATGTTGTCTACGCACAAATTAAGAAATCATTATGTAGCTGAAAAATAGATTAGAAATTGGAATTTAATTATATGGAATGGTTGGTAGGTGCTATTAAATTCATGACAGGTTGATAAAAATTCGGTGAATGTAAAAGATCTGAAAGTCTGGGATTCATTAGCAGCCTTGGATGCATGTGAATTGCATGGATCCACCTTTGATTTTGAAATTCTGTCAGAATTTAATTTTAGGGGTTTTTTTTTCCGGTACAAATTAAAGAGCATAACTGTTGTTGTTTTCATAGATTATTGAGTCTCAAACAAGTAAAAAAAGTATTTTTTGAGGTTTGGGTAAGTACTATGGGCACCACAAATAACCAAATCCCTCTCCACGATCCCAAATCTGGGGCTAGGGCAAGGGGTTTGAGAGAGCAAGCAGAATTTGTGTCGGACGGCACAATCTCTGTCGTTCGGTACAGATTGTACCGTAAGGCAAACATTGTACCGTTTAGAGCCAAATAAACAGTTGGATCCCACTACAGTAGATATATTTTATTAATCAAACAACTTTTATATGCTTATGTGGCATAATTTGGGGTCCACTAATTTGATAAAGCAATTGCTTTATATGTTGTAGAAAGCGTTGTTTTATTTTGAAACTTTGACTAACGGCACACATTGTGCCGCACGGCACTCCTAATGCTGTCAAGGTTTCTCTCCCACCACAGTACTTGCGGTCCCTCAAACCCTCAAATTTCTCTACCTCAGACAATCTAACTAAGGGTTTTCCATGGTACATGCCCTAAGTCACCTCTCTGAGTCAAGCTCTATGGTCAATGAATATGAAAACGATCCAAATCTACAACTTTAATAGGTTTCCAATAATTATACCAACATAGTACGTCTTCAATTAATAATTGACGAAGCAATTAATTTGAATCTTGATAATAATGCTATGAATCCACCTCGGGCTTCATTTAATTAGGAAGAAAAAAGGCTACAAATTAAGATCATCCTTCCAAATAAAAGTGACAGTTCTTTCGGCACAATTTTTTACTAAATCCTCAAAACTTAGATCTTGTATTGCCAGTTCTAGATGACCGACAACACAAAGTAGTTTGTCAGTAATATAGAGACGGCGATATCATAATTACAAAGTAGTTTGTCGATTTTACACAATCCACATAGCATTTTATGAAATTTAAAATGTCAATTTCAATTTCAGGTGACCAGCAAATTATTCGACCAAAACTTTTGTGTGCAAAATACCTGCGGCCTACAAAATAAAGTGTGATTTTGAAGAATTGGCTGGCCGGCTAGCTAAGTCACCACTACGAGCACTCGCGTCCACTCGAATCATATCTCCTCTTCATTAGTGAATCTAGCTGCAATGTTGTGTGGGGTCCCTACAAAGAAGCATTGCGAGGGTGATCCTATATATACCGAGTGGTAGTACAGATGATCCTACTAGTTAGCTAGGTTTGTTATTTGTTTTGCTTCTAATGCAAGATAAATGGTGGTTTTGGTATTGAAGATTTGTTGATATTGTTGCAGCGAGAATAGTAGGATGTGTGCCATAAATATAATTCCAGTGAAAATTATATTTTTATGTAGGAGAATAGTAGGAGAGCATAATAAAATCCAGAATATCAAACACTTCATTTTCTGTAGTTCTAAGTTTGCTCTTATTCTATTTTATTCTATCATTATAAAGATGGACAGCTGGTGGATAGTGAACGTTAGTTATTTTTTGTTGTAAAACTTTAAAGTGCTATATCTTCTAAATTATAAATTAGATTTTGATAAGATTTATATTTTTAGAAACCATTCGTTGAGATTTTCAAAACTAGACCGGACACTAATATTTGACCGGTCACTAATATTTTTTTGTGAAAAAAAAAACTTTTTTTCGAAAGATAGGCAAATCTAAATTTGCAATTACAATTTTGAATTTGTAATGAGAAATCCGATTTGCAATTTGAACTCAATAGAAATCTTAGTTCATATACGAAAATTCATATTTCGTAAATATATATGTAAATATTTTTTTATGAAAAAGTATTGTTAATCGGTCTCAATTCGAAGATCTCAATGAATGATTACCAAAAATATAATTTTTATGAAAAACTGATTTGTATTTTAAAAGTTATGTCATTTTTTGTTTTAAAAAATAAAATGAAAAAAGTTACTTGTTGCAAAAATGACCCATAAATTTTTTTTTTTTTTTTGGGAACCTCGGCGGAGCGAGGGTGAATTTATTAATCATAAAAAGGAACCTAACGAGAGGGGGACATAAACCTAAACCTCCCCATGCCTAATACAATCATAACCAACATGCATGCAAAAATGAGGGAGCCTCTAGCCTTACCAAAATAGGGGGACAAGGAAGCTACCTTGAAAATACAAGAAGCCAAGAGTCACAAAACCAGTCCAGCCCGGCCTTACCTCATGCGAGGGGGACAAGGGCAAAAACCTAAGAAAACCTATCACAAAGAAACTAACCAATGCAAACGTAAGGTATCTCGATTCTATCAAGGTGTGCGAGCCCCTCTAGATGAGTTGGGAAGCCTGAAAGGACAGTCCGTACTTTTGGATAACTTAGTTAAGGGGCATCTTAGACCAAAAATATACTTTTGGACTAAACTGTCAATAATTTTATAGAATGTACTAGACTATACTATTTTTGTCAATTAAGACTAAACAGTAGTTGCCCCTTAAATTTTTGATGGTTTTTATTACAAATGTATATATCAGCTATAAAATCACCGTGAAAGAAAAAAAAAATGGAAGAACGAAAACTTCAACATGAAAAAAAATTTAATAAAAAAATGGATAAGCTATAAAAATCTCTCTCTCTCTATATATGGGTAAAGTGAGTATTTGAAAATAAAAGGGATTAACCGGAGTTTCTTAATTAACAGTAAAATAGATGGTTTAGAAAGCATAAGATCTCAATCAACTCTATGGGTTAAAACATTTAAAATGATACGATTTTTCATGAGAATGATCATCTCTCTATTGTATAAATCATCCTCATCGAAATGTCAAACCTTAGAGCGAGCATCTTCATGTGAGCATTATAGGTTCGAGGGTGTTGACAAGGTATAAGAATAAGTTCGGTGTTAAAAGAACTAAAATTGGGATGATAAGTAAAAGTTTTTCCAAACTTGTACTTTTAAAACTTGACAATATTACTGAAGAGTTACAAGGCCAGGACACCCAAGCCACGTTAGACTCTGCTATTGGGACCAACTCATTCATCAGTATCAGCCTAGCTAGATTAAGCTGGAGTCCAACATCCACCATTTATTGTGTATTTGTAGGCTCCACACATATCCAATAAATGATTGATGTTAGGCTCAAGTTTAATCTGTCTAACTAGAAAGATAGATGGACCGGTCCCAACGTAAGTTTCCTATAAAAACGTGTTGTTTTCATTTTTCTATTGATTCATTTACTCTAAGACAAGCTCAGCCACTCGAATTGTGTCTCCGAGTCAAGCTTTGTCGTCAATATGTAGACTTCAATAATTCATGAAGAAAAATAAGTGTTTATCAATTAATGATTGATGAATCTTGGGCCCATTTGGTGAGTAGTTGAAGAATAAAGACCTAGGGTATGATAAAGTAAAAGTTACATCCAAATTCCATCTTCAAGGTCCCTTGATTGGTATAACTTACGAGTTATCTGCACTTGTACATGTTTTTTTTCATGTTTTTATTTTAGCGTTGCGTTGATATGATCCAAATAGTATAAATAACATACATATCCAAAAATCAGCCTATTGGGACAAACTTAAGAAACTAAACAAAACACAAAACCTAAAAGCTTATCATGTGCCCTTAGGGCACATGTTAACAAAATCCATATATCAATAGACTCTCTTGGATAGTTGGACCTATCTTACAATAACTTGAGTTGCAGGATTCGAAGAAGATCTTACTTTGAATCATTGAGGGTAGATTGTTCAGCTTACATTGGTAACCCTTGTTGTGTGGGATCCCTACAAAGAAAAGTAGCAAGGGCAATCTGTCAATTAGTCACGTTCTTCGTTCCATGGCCTCTCACCGTGTCTAACAAGCCTTGGATTATGCATTGGTTAGAATTTAGACACGGTGATTCAGAGAACATTGTGACTAAATATCTCTGTATAGTTCATTATTGATAGTGGAAAGCCCAAAAGTCGTTCGTAATAACTGAACGTTTATAATAATTGAATTTATAAAGGAAGAATAAAGATTTTTCGTTTTATTTATCAATTCGTTTTTGCCGAGAAAATGTGAAGGATGAACGCTTCGAGTGAAACTTTCTTCAAGAACAGTGATGGCGGTAGAGAAACAAGAGATAAGTCTTTTTATCAATAAAGAAAAGAGGGACAGATTAGACTAAAAATGAATTTTTATTTTATTTTAGTTAATTTATATTAAGTTAACAGAGTTAAGAGAATTAACTGTAGTTAAGCAGTGGACAATAAATTATGTAAGTGGAGGACAAGTGTTCAAATACTAGCTGGGGGAGAGGGAGGGACAAGCAAAAAGTGGGACAGAAGATTTGGATTCGTAAATTTACATAAAATTGGTTAAAACCCCCATAGAGAAAAAATAATTAGTGTTTAGTATTTGATATTTTTAAAATACACAAAAGATCTCGTGATCATTTTAAAAAATAGTTATTAGTCTTTTAAACTTTTTAAAATATTGATTTAGTCCACCGTGAACCATTTTCTATAAGTTAAATTTCCTTTATTACCCTTTTGTAACAGTCAACACTTCTGAAACAGTTTAAAAAATCAATGTAATAACTATAAATTCTTTATTTTTACGAATTCTAATTATCCTTATTTTCTTCATAATTGTGGATAAGTTATTACAAATATTTATACTGATTTATACGCGTATGATTATTACCCACGTGATATGAATCTCAGTCCCTAGTTTTAATATTTTTTGAATTTCGATAACATCCGAAGCGTCTATCTAGTTTTAGTATATAATTTTACAAAATTAAGAAAAAATAGAAATTGTAGTAAATGAATATTTTGTTCTGTTAAGAGAATATGAGAGAAGAAATAGGAATTGTAGTGGAGAATATTTAGTTTGGTTACAAAATAAGGGTATTATTGTCACTTACAATACAAACATTTGACTAACTACCATTTAGGATGAAACTAAACACTAATTAATTACTATATAATGGTCTAAACTCTAATTTTTTGATAAATTTATTCATTTGAAAAACTTGTCTTTCTCTCTTTTTTGACTTTTCAAAGTTGGATTTTCTCTTTCATTTATTTTTTCCTCATTTTTTCAGAAAGTGGAATTATATTTAACTCTTATTTTCTAACAAGACTACTTTTTCTAATTTTTTCTTTCCGACCTTAGGCTTTCCAATTAAGTAATAAAAAATAAAATATATATGACTAGAGAGAGGCCATATGCAATTTTTCATATGCTTTTGTAAAAAGCAAGAGTAAAATATATATAAACAAATGATTATATATATACAATGGGCAAGACTCTAACACCAAACATGATATTATTTGTAAAGCTAAAAGTTTGCATTTCCCGTGGGGTTTAAGGGGGAACAAGGGCTATTGCTTTAGCGACTTGTTGAGGCGTTCATAATAACATAAATCATCCTTGAAATGAATCTTTCCATCCTTTTCTTTTTCAATAAGATTTTAACATTTCCCTTCAAAATAAAAAGATGGATGTGAAGATGGTCATTAGTATTTTTTGTATTTTTTTAATTAATTTTTTTAAACCACGATGATCGATCGTCATTTATACTATCTTATCATTTTAGAACTGCCGACGATTAGATGATCGTTCATCCTACTAAACTTGCCTATATATATTTCAAGTTTAGCCTTGACATATATTCACCTAACTTTTATTTTTACTGTGTCAAAGTCAATTAAAAAAAATTAAAAAATAAATCCTTCACTCGCACGATCAATTTCGTCAAGCACTTAAAACTCTCGTAAATCAAAGAAAAGGATCCAAGACGTCAAACAAACAAACAAAGACTTCAATAGTTCAATAGCTTCCATCGAATAATACTGGGTCACGAAGATTATGTGCGTTTTCTAGGTCAAACCAAGTGCACTTTTCTAGCTGCACACCCGTAAACCCAGTTGTGCCTGCTCGGAGTCTATAACACCTGTTTTAGACAGCTTTTCCTACACAGTGCTTACACAGTCTTGTGGGGTCCATACGGGGACAATATAAGCGCAAATTTTTTTTATGAAGATGTTTTCTATTCCCATTTAAAATTAACCTACTATTCTGAAATTTTTAACCCTATTAAAAATTAGTTAAAAATCAAATACCACGACAATAACAAAAACAGTGACAAATGGTGTCCTGTACCAAAGCAAGGGAAATTTTCACGGTGTTAACTGAATAAGTTTTAGTCATAGTTTTTGGTCCAGTCTAAAAAAAAGACAAAAATAGTACCCATTGGCACCCGTACTTACATGGTTTAAATTTTGAGAGATCGACTAAAAACCCCTTTTTATTAAGTATATTGACTTTTTAATCAATTTTCTTATTTGTGTAGTTGTCCATTTTATAAAATAATTAACTTTTTAATCAATTTTCTTATTTGTGTAGTTCTAACTGTGCCCTTATTCTATTTTATTCAAACATTAGCATGATGAGTAGCTGGCAGAGAGAACGTTAGTTAATTTTTTTGTTGTACAACTTTAAAACGCTATATAGCTAAACTACAAATCAGATTTTGTTAAAATTTATATTTTTGGAATGCGTTCGTCGAGATTTTGAAAACTAGACCGGTCACTAATATTTTTTTTTCAAAATAATTCTTCAAGAAATATGCAAATCTAGATTTACAATTCGCAATTTGAACCAAATAGAAATCTCAATTTATATATGCAAATTCATATTTCTCAAGTTATATATGCAAATTTATATATATTTTTTAAAAGTAAAAAGTATTGTTGACTGGTCTCAATTGAAAAATGAATGAAAAAAATAATTTATTTTTTAAAAGTTATGTCATTTTTGTTTTAAAAAATAAAATAAAAAAGTTAATTGTTTCTAAAATGAACCATGAGTCATGGATAACAAATAGTTAGTTAAGGGGCATTTTAGACCATAAAATACTTTTGGAATAAACTGTCAATAATTTTATAGAATGTACTGGACTATATTATTTTTTGTCAATTAAAACTAAACAGTTCGTTAAATTTTTAATGATTTTCTATTGCAAATGCAGATTAGCTATAAAAATCAGTGAAAGAAAAAAATGAAAAAAGGAAAAATGAAAACTTCAACATGAAAAACAAATTAATAAAAAATGGAGAAGTGGATTAACTAGAGTTTCTTAATTAACAATAAAATGGATGGTTTAGAAAGCTTAAGATCACAATAAATTTTATGGGGTTAAAACATTTAAAATGATGTGGTTTTTTTTTTTTTTTTTTACGATCTCTACACTGTATAAATCATCCTCTTAGAAAAATCAACTAAAAAAGCGAGCATCTTCATGTGAGCGCTATAGGTTTGAGGGTGTTCACAAAGTGTAAGAATAAGTACCGTGTTAAAAGAACTAAAATTGGGATGAGAAGTAAAAGTTTCTCAAACTTGTACCTAAAAAGGTACATGTTGTTTTCAATTTTCTATTGATTCATTGACTTGCTAAAGTCTTTACGACAAGCTCAGCCACTCCAATTGTGTCTCCGAGTCAAGTTCTGTCGTTAATATGTAGACTTCAATAATTCATGAAGAAAAATAAGTCTTCATCAATTAATGACTGATCAATCTTGGGCCCCCATTTGGTGAGTAGTTGAAGAATAAAGATCTAGGGCATGATAACGTAAAACTTACATCCAAATTTCATCTTTAAGGTCGCTTGATTGGTATAACTTACGACTTTTCTGCACTTGTACACTTTTTTTCTTTTTTATTTTAAGAAAAATCGTTGGGTTGATTTTGATGAACGTGATGATAAAAAGAGCATTCTAACAAACTTAGATTGTCCCAATGCGACCCGATAAGTGTATGTGATGTGGAGTCCACTTTGAGATGATTCATGGGTTGATGTCGATCTAAACGAGAAAAAAAACCATCGTCAAAAAAAAAAAAAAATCAGTTCTTTGACCACCACTATAGGATCCCACTGACAGGTGTAAATCAAGCGTAATTAAACAAAAAAAACACAGAAACACACCTCAATTTTATACCATCTTAAAATTGGGTACAGTACTACTGAGTGAAAACATGATTGGTTTAGAATCTTTGGGACTGAGTTTCAACAAATTGTCCGAAGATATTTCACACATTAATCTTTGATATCAATAGACTCTCTTACTTAGATAGTTGGACCTATCTTACAATAAATTGAGTTGCAGGATCTCAAGAGGATCTCACTTATGATACCGTGAATCCAGTTGTATAGTAATAAATTAGCAACCTAGCTCAATTACTCCGACCTCAATTTGCCTATAAATAACAGCAGCAGATCAAGCTAGCTAGCTAGCAACCCCGCCCAATATACCTACCTACATCAAAACAATTACCTATAATAATTAATTCACATGTATGTAGTAGCCATGAATATTAATATTCATCATCTTCTTCTTCTACTCTTTTTCTTCAGTCAATTCCCAGTCTTATCTCGTTGCTGCCATGACCATGAAAGAAATGCTCTCTTGACCTTCAAATCCTTTCTTGAAGACCCTTCACATCGCTTGTCCTCATGGCAAGAAGGCTCCCAACGAAACTGCTGTAATTGGCATGGAATTCAATGTTCCCAAGATTCTTTTCATGTAATCTCTGTCGATCTACGTAACAGAAACCATGAAATCAACCTCCGTGAGTACCTGCAAGGCTTCAAACCCTACACCCCATCAAGTACTGCACTTAATGGTACAATCTCTCCTTCCCTCTCCAATCTCACTCATCTCGAGTATCTTGATCTAAGCTTCAATCATTTCCAGTACTCCCAAATCCCCCATCAGTTTTCTAATCTCAAGAAACTCACTCATCTTGATCTCTCATATTCGAGGCTTTCAGGCTCTATTACAACACAATTCGCCAACCTATCTTCTCTACGGTACCTCGATATCTCCTGTATTTTTTATACCCCTGGCGTATTTTGTTTTGGTGACTTGAAAACATCCACAACTAATTGGGTGAGAGGGTTAGTCAATCTAAAGGTACTAAGGTTGATTGGTGTTAATCTATCTGTGGCTTCTTCCACAAATATGCAGAATTGGGCTGAACCAATATCATTTCTTGCTGATCTTAGGGAGCTCGATCTCTCTTTCTGTTATATTTTTGGTTCGATTCCCATCAATGAATTCTTTAATCTTTCTCGTCTATCGTCTCTTAAAATGAATTTCAATAATTACCTCATATATTCCTCAATCCCAATTCAGCTTGTTAATCTCACTTCCCTTTCTGTTCTTGACTTATTTTATTGTTATTTACAAGGTTCAGTTCCTTATCTTCCTCAACTTAAAGAACTTCTAGTGAGTGTAAATCTTTATCTCTCAGTCGATCTTACTTGGATGCTTGAACATCAATGGCCTAAACTCCATACACTTTCCATCAGTTCTACTCACGTAATTGGATCATCGATTCCAAGTTCAGTTTCGAATACATCAACGTCATTAGTCAATCTTTTTGCATCAGACTGTTCAATTCAAGGATCCTTCCCTCCTTCAATTTTAAAACTTTCACAATTGCAGTTTCTTGACCTCCATTATAACGACTTCACAGGCCACCTTCCTGCTTCAATCTCTAATTTAAAAAATATCCAATCTCTAGACTTGTCGGGAAACAAATTGCAAGGATCCATCCCAGATTCGATCTGCGAGATTTCTTCTCTCCAACAACTTGCTTTACGAAGTAACAATTTATCAGGAACCATACCAAGTTGCATCACCAAGCTTCGAAACCTCTACGAATTTGATGTTGTTGAAAACTCTATTGGGGGAAATATCTCGTTGATCTCTTTGATCAATGAATCCAACATAACTAGACTAATTCTAAATTCAAATAGGATAACCGTAGAAACAGATCAACAACTGTTTCTGTCTAAATTTCAGCTGAATTATTTGGAACTGCAATCATGCAATCTGAAAGGATATATCCCGGTCTTCATTTGTGATTTGACTCATCTTTATAGACTAGATTTGTCTCATAACAACCTAACAGGACCTATTCCTTCTTGTCTCTTCAAACTTCCAACTATAGTTCGCATAGATCTCTCACAAAATAATTTCACTGGAGGAATCACAATCGAGACCGGAGAAAGACTATCTACTGCTAGCTATGTTTCTTTATCTGGGAACAAACTTTCGGGTTCAATCCCCTCCTCTATATGTACTTC
>MVGT01004527.1:362451-387072 GCA_002174775.1 Macleaya cordata | reverse complement strand
TTTTTTTTTGTAATTTTGGGATTCGCGTGCTTGTCTGCATATAAAAATAATTCTAATGAAGAATGAATTTCAATTAATTATATAGCTATAATTCTTAAATATTAGTCGTTGAAATACAACTGTTAAATTTTCAACTATAACTACTCTAAATGCCCTTTTAACTGGGAAATACCATTTTTATTTCTTAAAACCTCACTCATTGCACCTAGTTTACAACATTTGTGGGGCTAGAAGAGATAATCCAAAGGTTTGTTTTTTCGCCAGGATAATCCTCTCCAAAGTTGATTGAAATTTTAAGTTTTTTAAATGATGAAAAGGAAGTGTTGGGTCAACGGTCACGTAGCAGAAATGTTCATTTTACCGCGACTCGTGCGGCACTACGGACTCCCTCCTAGTCTGTAGTCAGTCTCATAAACCATATCGGTTCGTCTCAAGACCTTCTGGTCATCTTGTTCCAACATGTACAGCGGAATCACCAACACGAGCCACCTCGCTCCTATGTTGGCCTACGAGTCGCTTCCTTGTGTTCCCCTATGACACTCGCCCAACAAGTAGGGTTCACTGTCTCCATGGCACCGAGAAGGTAACCATGAATAGCCGTCCACCTGGCCAAGCCGATACTATTCGGACTGCCCATACGATCATAAGATTCACCTATCAAGAAATGCTCTCTTGACCTTCAAATCCTTTCTTGGAAACCCTTCCAATCGCTTGTCCTCATGGCAAGTAGGCTCCCAACGAAACTGCTGTAATTGGGATGGAATTCAATGTTCCCAAGATTCTTTTCATGTAATCTCTGTTGATCTACGTAACAGAAACCTCCGTGAGTCCCTGCAAGGCTTCCAACCCTCTACTCCATCAAGTACTGCACTTAATGGTACAATCTCTCCTTCCCTCTTCAATCTTACTCATCTCGAGTATCTTGATCTAAGCTTCAATGATTTCCAGTACTCCCAAATCCCCCATCAGTTTTCTAATCTCCAAAAACTCACTCATCTTGATCTCTCAAATTCTTATTTTTCAGGCTCCATTACGACACAATTCGCCAACCTATCTTCTCTACGGTACCTCGATATCTCCTGTATTTTTTATACCTCTCATCCAATAAATATACCTTCCAGTTTTGGTGACTTGAAAACATCCACAACTAATTGGGTGAGAGGGTTAGTCAATCTAAAGGTACTAAGGTTGAGTGGTGTTGATCTATCTTCCACAAATAAGCAGAATTGGGCTGAACCAATTCTGATCTTAGGGAGCTAGATCTCTCTTTCTGTAATATTTCTGGTTCGATTCCCATCAATGAATTCCTCAATCTTTCTCATCTATCGTCTCTCAAAATGGAAAGCAATGATTACCTCGAATATTCCACAATCCCAATTCAGCTTGCTAATCTCACTTCCCTCTCTGTTCTTGACTTATCTAATTGTAATTTAAAAGGTTCAATTCCTTATCTTCCTCAACTTAAAGAACTTCAAGTGAGTGAAAATCAAATTCTCACAGTCGATCTTACATGGATGTTTGAACATCAATGGCCTAAACTCCAAACACTTTCCATCAGTTCTACTCACGTAATTGGATCATCGATTCCAAGTTCAGTTTCGAATACATCAACGTCATTGGTCAATCTTTTTGCATCAGAGTGTTCAATTCAAGGATGGATCCTTCCTTCAATTTTAAAACTTTCACAATTGCAGTTTCTTGACCTCTCTTATAACGACTTAACAGGCCACTTTCCTTCTTCAATCTCTAATTTAAAAAATCTCCAATCTCTAGAGTTGTTCGGAAACAAATTGCAAGGATCCATCCCAGATTCGATCTGCGAGATTTCTTCCCTCCAACTACTTGTTTTAGGAAGTAACAATTTATCCGGAACCATACCAAGTTGCATCACCAAGCTCCGAAACCTCTACATATTTGATGTTGGTCAAAACTCTATTGGGGGAAATATCTCGTTGATCTCTTTGATCAATAAATTAAATTTAACTAGACTAAATCTAAATTCAAATAGGATAACCGTAGAAACAGATCAACAACTGTTTCCGTCTAAATTTCAGCTGAATAAGTTGTATCTGCAATCATGCAATCTGAAAGGATATATCCCGGTCTTCATTTGTGATTTGACTCATCTTTATAGACTAGATTTGTCTCATAACAACCTAACAGGACCTATTCCTTCTTGTCTCTTCAAACTCCCAACTCTAGGTTACATTGATCTCTCGGGAAACAACCTCCAAGGAATAATACCACATTCTACTCTTCAATATAATCAACGCTTGATGTCCTTAAATTTATCGAGCAACAACCTTCATGGCCCACTTCCTCTTCCACCTCCAAATGCTAAAATATTTGATCTATCACAAAATAATTTCACTGGAGGAATCACAATCGAGACCGGAGAAAGACTATCTACTGCTAGCTATGTTTCTTTATCTGGGAACAAACTTTCGGGTTCAATCCCCTCCTCTATATGTTCATCCAATCTTCGATCACTTGATCTCTCTAATAACCAACTAACTGGGACTATACCTTCTAGTTTAGGGTACTGTAATGGTCTTATTTCTCTACAACTTAGCAAGAACAATCTCACAGGAAATGTTCCAAACGAGCTTGAACGAGCAAATTATATCATATATCTTCAATTAAATGATAATGCTCTCAATGGTAGTTTTCCTAATTGCATCAAGCAACTTCAATACTTAGAGGTGCTCAACTTAGGAAACAACAATTTTGGAGGTAGTATACCCACTTTCGTTGGATCGCTCGGTCATCTTCAGATTCTTTCTTTAAGGTCAAACACGTTCAACGGATCGATCCCAGAAGAGTTAAGTTATTTGCAAGAACTCCAGATATTAGACTTTTCGAGAAACAATTTCTCAGGTCCAATTCCTAGGAACATTGGCAACTTGGAAAGGCTGAAAAGTAGGTCCCATGACACATTCGTGCTTGGGAGTTGGGTTTTTAATTTTGATTTGGATGTTCAATTGCAAATGGTGATCAAAGGGATTATGACACACTTTGAGCGCTTATACAACTACAATTCTGGAATCGATCTATCATACAACATTCTTGAGGGAAACATCCCAGAAGGGATGGGACTATTAAAAGGGCTTATCATGCTGAGTCTATCGCATAATCGTTTCTCTGGAAAGATACCAGCGAGTGTCGGATATATGGCTGGTTTAGAGTCTTTGGATCTGAGTTTCAATAGATTGTCTGGAGAAATTCCACAATCTTTGACATCAATGGACTTTCTTACATATTTGAACCTATCTTACAATAGCTTGAGTGGAAGGATCCCAAGAGGATCTCACTTTGAAACATTGAGTGTTGATGGTTCAGCATACTTTGGGAACCCTTTGTTGTGTGGGGTCCCTACAAAGAAGCGTTGCAAGGGTGATCCTTGTAGTAGTACTGAAGATCCTACTAGCATACCAAAAGATGATGAAGATGATCAAGAGGATGCAAGAGAAAAGTGGTTGTTTTATGGCATTGTTGCTTTGGGATTTATCGTTGGATTTTGGGGTTTATTCTTTGTTTTGCTTCTAAGGAAAGAGAAATGGTGGTTTGGGTATTGGAGAGTTGTTGATACTATTGCAGCAAGAATAGTAGGATGTATTAGGAAGAAGTGAGGTTCACATGTTTCTGTTTTCTTTTCCTTTATTTTTCTTTTTTCTTTTTTTTTTTTTCTTTTTTGTAATTTTGAGATTCGCTTGCTTGTCTGCAGATAAAAATAATTCTAATGAAGAATGAATCTCAATTAATTTTTAACTATAACTACTCCAAATGCCCTTTTAACTGGGAAACACCATTTTTATTTCTTAAAACCTCACTCATTGCACCTAGATTACAACATTTGTGGGGCTGGAAGAGATGATCCAAAGGTTTGTTTTTTCGCATGTGTCCTAAAGCTGGTGTAAACAAGGTGTAATAAAAAACAATCACTAATTCTCAAGGAAATAGGAAATTTGGAGATGCTAAAAAGTAGACCCAACAAAGTACTCTTACTTGGTCATCCAATCTCAGTCACAATATATTCAGGGGTGCAACTACAAATTGTGACCAAAAGAACAATGCAGAACCTACAGTTTCTTACAACTACAACTCAAGTATTGATAGTTCATGCAACTAGGGGTGGGCATCGGACCTAATTTGAACCATCGATCCAAATTAGGTCATTTTTTTTTTCTATCCACCACTAATCCGAACTCTAATTGGATCGGTTACCATCTAAACAGATTAGACTCAGATTGGATGGCCGGTTTTAGCTAGTGATTTTTTTCTCCTAATGTCGTTCTCAAGTTACAATATTATTTTCTATTTAGAAACTTAAAAGTGGAACATGGGTCCATCCTAAAAAAAAACACTATTTAAAACTATTTTAATACTTAAAAACAACCTGCTCCTTTTTTTAAAAAAAATGATAGAATTATTAGATAAAAATAGATGTACCCAATGTGGTCTTAGATTTGAGAAGAGAAGTAAATGAGAGTGAATGAAGATGACTAAGGTTTCGTGAAGAATATTGGTTAAATTTTTTGAAGTTTATGTTTTTTGTATTTTTAATTTTCAGCTTGTTTTTTTTATGTTTTTAAAAAAGTAAAAATTATAAAATTTAAACATCATAAATATAAATAATATAAATACAATACATTTTTACTAAAATAATAAACACCTATCTAATGGAATTTTTAGATGAACCATCGAACAACCAATCCAATCCAGTCTGTTTTTAAGAATTTAAAACTAAACCAATCCAAGTAGCCAATTGGATGGTTCAGCATATCTTGGCAACACTTTGTTGTGGACCAATTTCCTACAAAAAAGAGTTGATCCTAGAACTAGAAGTGCTGAAACACCCATTTTACTGTGTTTTGTTTTCTCATTTTGGGATGATAGTGCATGTCTGCGGATAAATATAATTTTACTGATGAATAGATTTCTATATACATGAATAGAAACACAAATATTATAAAGAAACTCAATAGGCAAACCAATTCTGAAGCAAATTGAGCATATTTACTGACCAAACTTGAACATGCAGCTTTCCTTCAAGATTACATCAATCATACATGCAGGCGTAAACCGGATCCGAATTCCAGCTGCTTGAACTACTTTTCCTCGTGTACCACAATGTCCTACTACTTTTTTAAGACCATCGACGAATAAAATTATAAAGATGAGATAAAACATTGGAGCATTGTACATACATTTAGAGGAAATTAACACGGATTATGTTTTACAGTTTACACAGTGTAAAGAAGGAACTCGAGCAGCCATGGTACTGATGGTACTGATCCCAACCGAGTAAGCCAAGTATTCGTTCACCAAGCATGCCCTGTGTTCCTGAATTACAATATAACAGAGGAAAATAAAAAACTTACTACATATATTAAATATTGTGAAGTTGTATATTCGAACTCCAGAAGAAAAAGGATTCAATAAGTCTGAAACCAATATATGTCAAATATGAAACTATTGTATTTCTTTTTGTTGAATATGCAAAAATACTACATCTGAAAAGGGACTGCCCAAAGAATTACCTAAAACTCTAATAGAAAATTAAACCTGCAAGAATGTTCAAAATAAAAATCACACCCAAGAAATACAGTCTTCTTTTTCTTTTTCTTTGTTTTGCATTGAACAGTCATCAACAAACCACCTGCATATATTCCAAGCAAGTAGGTATTTTACTTACTGTTTAGTATACAAATAAAATATCTAAATTAACACCCACACACACATTGAAGAAAGAAAGACTAAATTATGAATCTATCTTCTTCACTATTTAGATATAGTTATTTCTACATTTTTTGACAGAATTTTAAAAAGAGAAACAAGGTTAATCCATGCCTTATCAATGTTGTAATGATAAAGCTTTATAGCTGCCATGATTTCAAAGTTATGGCCTTGCAGCAAATCTGTAAATGGCAACGGCAATGCTGTAATTTCTGAAGCAAACTATTCGGATAAGGGAGGAATAATCAAAGGGAATAGTTTACTGAAATCTCAAAGTTTGAGTAAGCATTGGCAAGCACATAAAGAGTTGGGATTGTTTACCATTGAAGAAGAGTATTGACCTCATAAACAGGAGACGATCACTAATTTTTAGCATTCTAAAGCATATGTCGGGACCTACAGCAAAGAAGAGAACAGCAATATGAAATTACGGCAGTGCAATTATAACAACAAAGTACCGGATTTTTTTCATATATATTTAAGCATATGATAATAATGATCGTGTATGAAACAACCAATAACTCCCACTATACCTCAAGCATATTTTCCTCAAGAAAAAAGTTTAGTCCCGTACTATCATATTGAAGGATCCTAAGCTTTCCCTCCTGCATCATAAAACAAACAACCATTTTGCAAAATCAACAAGTTAGATCTGAGCATAACCAAAATAAACAAAAATGCCTACAAGTTCTAATCTTCACCTTAGTTCCATAAACAAGACCACCTCCAACCAAAGGATGAAAGCATGCTACATTAACCTCATCTTCCGCACTAGGGAGCACTCTCACAAGCTCCATATCTGAAACTCTATACACCTATTCGGAGAAAAGAAATTGGATATACAACCACCAAATATATATAAATAGTTCTTTTATTCAGAACATATAAATAGTTCAACAACTCTTTCAAAAAAAAAAGTTTTTAAGATGAAAATATTTAACATCACCACAAAAGAACGTTAAATGCAGTTCAATCTAAATAATTAAAAAGATTTCATACAATACATGTACTGCAACAAAATTTAGATTCTTGCAAGGCTATTGGAATTGTTAACTTTGCAACAAAATTTAGATTCTTGCATGGCTATTAGATTTCATATAATACATGGGACTATGTTAACTTTGTACGTAAAACTGAAATACAACACTAAAGATGTCAAGCTAACATGATAAGATCCCACATTGATGGAGAGACAACATGATATGATGTCAACATAAAATTAATATCCCATATTAGGTGATTAATTGAGTCCTGAAATCTGTTAGTTGAGTCATTAATATCCCAGGTTAGTCGACGCTAAAATTTTAATATGTTGATACTGTAGAAAATATGAATATGCTAATTTGTCAAATTGTCATGAAAGAGAGTTTTTGGTGTTGGTGCCTTTGATCGAGGAAGCCAACCATGGAATGGCTAAATAGTGAAGCACCTATCTTAATTCCAACCTCTACAATTTCTTAATCACTATTGTGAGGAAAGTACCTCTCCTCCCCTAATCTTGAATAGTTATTAATTTACCAATCTGCCACACATTCATAAAGGTACTTAGTTCCTAAAAAACTTAGAGACAACATAGAACTCTAACCACATGAGATTTCAAAGTAATCCATGATAAGAAGATCTTGGTTGGAAAAGATGGTAAGAACTGCACTCACACATCCACTGTACACAATCTAAAATGGTATTTTCTATCCCCCTTAATCCAGACGAAGGGACACTAGACCTCATACATTGTCACTTCACTAGCCTTTTACTGACAGTAGTGTTAAAATGGTCAATTAGTTCACACATTGATCATTATGCATATAACTAATGTTATATATCTAATTCTTCAATCATTAAATACCATTATGCATTACAGAATCTCCCTCAGCTGAAAACCTTAAGAAAATCAACAAAATAGAAACATAGACATAACATGAGGATATGAAAGTTTACCTCTAAAATTGTGTAAATGGGTACTGTTGTCTTTCCATCAATGACAAGGCTTCTAAGAAGTGAACTATGCCGTCTACCATATGCCAACAATATGTGTTCAGAGGTGGGGGAGAACTGCAGTCACAAAATTATATACACAAGTTAAGTGGAAGGTTCCAAGTAGTAACACAAGCATATTCAAAAAAATTTATAAGTTCTCTTTATGATATACTAGTAAATCTGCATGCGCGATGCGTATCTTTACACTTTGTAGCTGTTAAATAACACTGGATCTCTAGTTACCCCTTTTTAATTAGTGATCGAAATTTTTTATGCATGTCATCTTTAAGTAGGTTTTACACAGTTGTGTGGGACCACATGCTCCTCAACATGTAGATTTTTTTTTTAACATGTAGATCATCCTCACAAAAAAAATCATATCATTTAAATATTTTAGGGTCGTGCATAATCTTTTCTAAAAAAAATTAATCCATTTTGGGTTGGATCAAAACTAAATGGAATAGGTGGTCGGAGCGGATCGATTAAGTTTCTAAAATCCAATAAATGTGGATCGATCGACGGTTCGAAATAAAAAATCAGGACGAACGAAATTCGTGTTTGATTCTTTTTAACGAAGATAGAAACCGATCAACAATTCAATCAATTAAACGTGATGCGGTAAAAATCGATAAAATTCATATTCGTGTATAATTCGTTTTGATGAGCGAAAAAATCGATTAAAAATTTGTTTGGATTTATAAATAATTTAGTTTTAAATGTATATAAACACAGCTTATATTGTTTAAGTTTTTCTAAACTTTATTGTTATATAATTCAAGATTTGGAACTATATATATATATATAGGTAACATAAATGTATATGTTTTACACATTAGGAAAACCATCTTAAAAAGTAGAGATATTACAACTTAGCTACTATGATATACTGTATCAAACCTGTTACACACCAAATCAAAACCCAATCAAAAACCCCAAACCCTAGTAAAATCCATCAAAATCCCTAATTCTCTTTTATGTCGCATAAGCTTTCTCTCCTCTTCAAGAAACCCCCTCACCAGTTTCTATACAATGAAGCTTCCAACATTCTGTAAGACTATAACACAGAAATCTTCGACCTTTCTATCTCAAACCCTCTCTTATCCATCATTCTTATGACCTAATTTATGCTAAACCCCTCACTTGGCAAACCTTGCACAGATAAACGACATATCTGATGAAGTTGTCAAGGACCAGAGTTGGCCTTTAAAACACCAACTCCTGATTCCGGTAAAGCTTATTTTTTAACCCGGCTTTTTCAGGCGAATTTTAACGTCTCATCAATCCAACCGATCCAATCCAATCACACTTGGATCGAATAGGATTAAATGGGATGATCTTGTCGGATCAGTATGGATGGAATACTTAGCAACAACCCTAGATTGGATCGACGGATGGTAAAACATAAGGGCATTTTGGTCATTCATTTTTATGGACGTCTGTTGATTGGTTTTTGGGAAGGGGGCTTCTCTTTATACATAGTATGGAATGGATATATATAGTATGATATTTAAACATAGTGTCAATAAATTTGTCAATATAACCAATCAAAACATTTAACAACCAAATTTGATTGATGCTCGAATATAAACATGTCTCAATGACAATTCTTGCTTAGACATATGATAAGGACATCAATTCTACACTTAAGGTTTATGAGAAGATGATAAGGAGAGGCCCAAACCGATCTTATCGGGAACTCCTTTTTTGTGGTACGAACCAACCCAGCCCAGGCCCAAATTTATTTGTAGCAACCCTACCATGAGGGTGCAAACACATTATCTATTTGAAACCGTGCATCAAAGATTGAGAAATCTCCAAGAGAAACTTGCAAACAAAAGTAAAGAAGCTCACTTTCAAATGACTCCAATTTAAGCATGAAAACAAATATTACCGACATAAGGGAGTTCGATAAAATCATGGTTGGTAAATAACTAAATATGTAGTAATTACAATTCACCCAATAGTACATGCAGGCAACTGCGAAGAAATTGAATAACAGTTTGTGTAAACCTTTGAGAAGAACCTAACCTGAATTGAAGTCAAACGTATTACCTACATAAGGGAGTTCTATAAAATCATGGTTGGTAAATAACTAATAAAGTAGTAATTACAATTCATTCAGTTGTACATGCAGGCAAGTGATAGATATGGAGAAATTGAATAACAGTTTGTGTAAACCTTTGAGAAGAACCTAACCTGAATTGAAGTCAAACAATGAGCAGCTCTTATTGCCCGTGACGCAAGCACCAGACCGAAGCTATACACCCAAAAATAACAGCAAATGATAAGGAGCAAGTTTTAGATAGAAGATCAAAAATGTGATCATATATCATAAATAAGAAAGAAAGAAGCTTTACGTTGCCTCCTCGAGGGAATATATGCGAAGCTCGTACATAACCTGGTGAGCTGAAATTGGGTGTCGTGTCGGGGACGTTGAGGCCCCAGTGACATCATGGTGCGCCTGCGATTGTAATCCGGGATCAGCTTCCATATGAGGAAGCGTACATGCAACACAAGCTGCTAAAAACCTCCCACAAGGTGAAAAGTGGGCACCCATTTCACTGCCATCATAGGATATAAAGATGTTAACATTCATATAGATGTCGCCTGAGAAAATTACATATGGTTAAACCACAAGACAACAATAATCAGCAGTATGAACGTCACCAGGTGACATGGATTAAAACAGGATCAAGGTTAGGTATTTCAAACATAAACTATAAAAAGATATACCTACAAAGGACGGCATGTGGGATAGTTAAGCGGCATTTTTCTGCATCAAGTGAGGCACAAGGATCTTTGATATCATGTGGCCATATTCTAAGCTTCACAGTACAAGGTAACTCTGCAGCTGCTGCGGCAGCCAATGATGTGGCAAGTTCAGTTTCGTTTCTAGCAACAGTTGGTTGAGGGTCACTTTCATCATTTGCGATATTAATAAAAGCAGCACCTTCTCCAGATCCAGACATTGCAGTAGAGCGAGAGCGCAAAGAACGATGTCGTAGACCAGATCGTCCAGCTATTCTAGATTGACTAACACCAGTTAATACTGGTGGATCCACATTACGAGTAACCAAATTAGGTGCCAAATACTCAGACCCAATTGCATGAAATCCAGATGAGTTTTCATGGAGGGCATCATTAAGAGAAAGCAGTGGATGAAGACCAGCTTGGCTTTGGCCCATTAACCACCCTTGGAGGAAAGGTAGCTCCCAAAACATTGGGTCACCAAAAGGAAAAAACTGATGAATTTGTCCAATTTCACCACTTCTCAAAAGCATTTGAAGGCCTGCATTGCCAGAAAGATTTGAAAGATAGATTCCAGGTGTGACCTCAAAGCCTGGCCTAGCTTGCCTATTGGGAGTTTGGCCAACATTTCCACCATGTGATGTATCTAGGATGGGAGAACTATTTTGATGAGTGCCTATAGGCTGCCCTTCAGTGGTCTCCATAATGTCCATGGCAGAGTCAGGCACTGCATTTCCCAAATCCCTTGACAAATTATTATTTAATGTGTCTTCCGGTATATGATATGAGTTCGAAGGTATCATCGGAGAGACCTCCATAGGAGAGACCAAATAGTCATGCTGAGTCCCTCCATTTATATCTCTTTGAGGCTGCAAAGAAGCAGAAGAAGAATCAACCATCTGTTGCAAATTACTTGAACCTAGAGCTCTATTAGCATGCTGCAAAGATGTTCTTCCTTCGTCTCTTGCAAATGTGGGCCAGAACAAGTACGGGAAAGATGAAGGAGACGTATTAGCTTCCGTGTGCGAACGGACCCCAGAATGAACATTCGCAAAAAATACAGCAGGAGGAGGATAATGCAAGTAACCCTGAGATGTTGCCAGTGTCATCGGAGAATCTGGAGAGTCAAGATCATTGACCTGCAAATCGTCCAATAATTTGATTTAAAACATAGAAGACGAAGGTAACTAGTAAATGAAATGCCAACTCAAAATTTCTCACCTCAGCAGTTAAAAGAAATGGAGCAGCATGTGGGTGAAAATGGACAGCCCGAAGGGAGCGCCTCGTCTTCAATACAATGGTTGGTGAGGATGTCTCTCCTCTCCTGTTGTAGTGCCATATGTACAGCTATAACAGGATTTCAAATGTCAAAGGAACGAAAAAGAAGAGTTGCACAAGGTTGAATATATTAGTATATTAGTAGTGCAGGAAATAACCCTATCCAAATGATTGAACTCTATCTGAGGGTTCAACCTTCCAGGAACAAGAATCCCTTACCTTGTGGCCCGAAGCTACAGCTAGAAGTTCCCCTTGGGCGTGGAAAGCTATAGAAGCAATAGGACGATCTGCATGGGAAGAAAAATAGTCAAACACACCCTGCATACTACCAATTTAGACATGGAAGATTTTGTTGAAATATATTGAATTCTTTACTATAGAGGACTGGAAGGGAAATTACAAAAATCACGTGATCCTATACACTCTGCGGTATTTGCATCCCACAACCGAACCTCATGATCCAAGCTTCCACTTGCAAGTATCTCTGGGTGCAGTGGATGGAATCTAACCTGCAAAATATCCATTAGAACATGAGCTGGGAAGGTATGGATTAACAGAAATAGGTTAATACGTTTTATGTGACCATGAATTATTTAGAACATGTTGTGAAACATTATAAGGTTAAGGTAGTTTCAGATAACTAGTCAAGTTTACGAGAAAACAATCTAAGTATATTCTGATACAAACTTGCAAATGTGAGCTGCTTACCACCCAAGGCGTTCGTCGATGACCACTCAACACTTTCAAGCAGCTCCCAGTCTGGCAATCAATTATCTTGACTGTGTGGTCACCACTGTAACCACAGTAACAGCATACAGTTCAGTTAAAAAAGAAGAACATAGATGCATATAAAAAAGAAATTTAATGATAGCTTATAGAGGCATATAAAATCTTCAACTTACTGTGTAGAAGCAAGTGTTCTTCCATCGGGACTAAAGGCTGCTGCAATAGTTGACCTTGGTGGAGGAACCAGAGGACAATACTTGGCCGATAAATGTCTCAAGGACTCTGCCTCTACCCTGAAATAATAATTAAATATTCAGGAAAAAAATTCAAATACGAGTGGTCGTTCACATGTGTTCCTTACGCTGGGCTTATAGCAAGGGAGCACGTGCATCAGAATTTAGAAGGGCATTATTGTAATTTTCATTAGAGATGAGCACTTTTGTAGCTTTTCAAATTAATTGCTCTGTCATATTACAAGGAATCATTTTTTGATCGCTTTGCTTTATAGAAAGGGTATCTCAAATTGTTAGAGAGGGCCACTTTTATAATTTTAATAGGCAACTTAACTGCTTGTGTATATTAGAGCTGGGCATTTTTTATTTATTAGTTGATTGGCTTGCTGTATTAAGAGGGGATTTCTAAAATTTTAAAAAGCTGTCCTTTTAGTGATTGTCACAGCTGGAATTGAGCGATGTAAAGGATTAGTTCTTTCTTTTAGGGGCAATTTTGGGAAGACTGGATGGATGTGTTGACGTCTCATTTTGAGACATTTTGAAGCCAACGTTTCGAGAACTGATAGTAGAGGTTTGTGGTTTTATTTTTATCGGTGATTTGGGGTGATTTATAGACAATTAATTGTGTAAACATCTCATAAACCATCAAAAGCACAGTTCATGGTAATAAATATCTGACATCTTTTTAGATTACCATACTGATATGTAACATTTGTTTAAGTGTAGAAAAGATATATATTTAATTCAAATTCAACAAAACAAATGATGTGTCTCAGCCAGTAATAGACTTTAGCATCGCAATGTCATTCCCAAGATGGATAGAGGAGGAGAGATGCATCAGGTAGCAATATGTGTCAAATTTGTCATAAATCTCCTTACATGAATTCTCTTTTGTCGTTTCTATAAGAAATCATTCAAAGACGCATGCTTTCACAAATGATATAGTCGAAACAGAAGTTAATGGTGAAACAAAAAAGTTCATGTTGAGTACCCCAAATGGCTGGGATAGGCATTGTTAGTAACAATGACAAGTGTTAGAGCAATAACATATGGTTTCTTAATAATTTTGCACAAATGTATAAAAGCTACAAAAGAAGCATCAACAACTTTTTTGAATAATAGTATAAGAAAACCAGTTACCATGAAACTAGACCATGTTTTGCATCCATTACTTCATAGTTTGGCCCAAAGCGATCAGCATTGCATCTATAAGAGTCTCCCCACAGCTTCTTTGATGAATGTTTCGATCGAGGGGAAATTTCCCTCCTTGCTAATAATTGAAAGACATTGCCACCACTAAACATGAAAGGCAAAAGTATAACAAGATATAATTCAGAAAAAATGATGGGTAAGAAAATAACAAAGATAACAATAACAGATATATATATATATAGAGAGAGAGAGAGAGTGAGAGAGAAGGGGGATTCCGCGCACCTGCGCCTGGAGGTATAGTAGGTAGGCGGAACTTGAGGAGTTCCTACAGGTTGTGAAGAAATTGAAGATGTTGAGGGCACATTTCCATCATCTACCGAAGATCTCATCATTTCTTTCTTTCCGTAAAACGTCATGTTCCTCTTAAATTAGTTAACCCTAATCTTGAATTATAAGATCAAACAGGTAGTTTAGTTTATAATTCACTAAATTATTCAATAATTCATGAATCCCTAGTTATTGAATTGTTCATAAAGCTTGCAAATCTCAGGAATTATTCGAAATCAAATTGAAATCAACCTGAACTATATATAAAATTAAAAATAAGAACCAATAGAATTCCTTGAAATTGACTGAAAGTTTAAAAAATGCAACGAATACCCAATCAAACAAATCAATAAACGGATGCAATCCGCCAAAAAAAAAAACCCTACCTGTTTTCATGGCGTCTGGTTGGAGACTATAAAGAGAGACGAAGATCTCAAAATCTGAAAAACATGTAAAGGGTAAGACGCATCCCTTTAGGTTTTTCTCTTTCTAACTTTCTCTCTCTAGACGAGATCTCTCTCTCTCTCTCTCTCTCTCTCTGGTTCGATCGTCGCCCCAACCTTCAAACTCTTTCTCTCTCTTATTTTTTTTCTCTCTTCTTTTCTCTGTCTTCTGTGGTTTCAATCGCCAAAACATGTATGCATATGGCTCCCTTCCCTCTTGGGCCAAACTGACGCCCCAATTTCTAATTAATCTTGACCGTCGATTACCATACACCTTTTTTGTTACCTCTCAAACAAAAGAGGATGGATCTTGGGCTATGACTTATTAAGCTACTATTATGTGGAGCCGGTATGGTGATGATCTAAGGACTGATTTTCATATGTAAAAAAAGACGTTTAAAATTTGCCAATTTTTGGAGGGTTGATTAAATGGGCAAAAGTTTTAAAATTGAGAGATTTTATATGAAGATGATTTACACGATGAAAAGAACATCTTCACAAAAAATCAACTCCTGAATCATTTTTATGTAGGTTCCATAAAAATAATGATGCAATACCATCCTCCAAACAAAAATATTATCCTTTATTGCACAGGTAAACTTTGCTCGTGTTTGGTATCCATTGATCATGAGATCATCAAAGAAAAATTAAAAGACTGGTACTCAGTGATCCAACGGTGTAGAGTCAATCAACCAGTGTATTGAGCATGTTGGAATTAGCAAGCTTTATTGTCTTGCTGAGATGAGTATTCCTGAGTACCAGCTACTTGTTCAAAGTTTCATCATCAAAATAGTGGTACACATGCATTTTGTATCGTGAGGTATTATTGTATTTTTCATTAAAGAGAAAATTTTTTGTAATTTTTAAGATTGTTAGAAATGTCATTTCCATGCCGCTCTAAAAGTTCATCCTCACAAAAAAAATCATTGTTTAGATCATTTCGGTATGAATAATGCTAGAAGTACTCCTAGGATGACTTCCAGGATGAGGTGGTAAGATCTGCTTCAAACTTGAAAAAGTAAAAAGTAAATTTACACAAGCATATCTTGCCACCTCATCATGGGAGTCATCTTGAGAGTACTTCTAGCATTATTCTTTCCGCATAACTACATTAGATGGTATAAGCAAAGTATACGAATTTGAAGGGGTCCGATATTTACTATTTTACGGAAGTTTGGTATAAGGGGTCCATAGTTAATTACACCCATCTTTTACTCATTATATCCATGTTATTCTAGAATTCTGCTTACACCTTGTTTGTGGAATCTATGAAGATGACCTAAGGACTTAAAGTTTTAGAATAATGTGATTTTTTCAATGATAATTTACGTGATCAACGTATCATCCTCATGAAAAATTAGCCTTTAAATCATCTCTATGTAGATTTCACAAGTGTTAATAATAAGTTGGGTGATAAATAGAAAGTTCATATGTTGCCACCCAGTGGCTTACCCTTTCCATCCAAAATAATAACATAAAATGACCAATATGTCCCAGTGAATTCACCCACCTTGTCTCTTTCAATGATCTCTGTGATTCTCTCTACTTCCCATATCCTTTCTTTCTTGATGCAAAAGAAGTAGAAGATCAATAAAAATAAAAAATAAGTTTTGTCGCTCAAATGCACTCTCCTCCATCTCATGGTCTATCTCTTTCCTTAAAATGTCTTTGTTCCGTATGACTGCTTATACAAATTCTCAAAATGACTTCAGTTCTGGAAAATTAATAGTTACTGTATATATTTTCAAAAGGAAAAACTAGCCAAAAACCCTACTTGAAATTAAATCCCAATAAATATTTTTTTTTAGTCTAAGGCCTTTGGGTAACAGACTAAAACCCTCTCCGAAGAAGATTTCAGTGTGTGTAAATCCCCTTTTCAAAATGGCCTATGAGCTCTATAAAACTGCACAAATATTTTCTTTTTTTGATATGCCAGTTTACAAGAACATTGATATGGGGTTGTTTGGGCTCTGGATAACATCAAATATTTTACAAAATGGCTTATCGATTATTTAGATTTAACAATACAAATTTCACGGATGGCATTTTGGTTTTGGGTATCCGTCAAGCTACTGTAATGCAAAATGACTAAAATGTGAGTGAAAATATCCGGTTCTTAATGCGAAACATCAATATAAGGGTCATTGTTTTTTATTTTTTATTTTTTTCAAATATTAAGTTGCGAAGGCAAAGCCATATTTCAGCCCATCCTCTTTACTAATGTAACCCAACTAGTAGTCGGTTCCATTGACCTGATAATACAAATTTCACAAAATAGTACGCCAACTCTATAAAATAAACAAGCTATTTTTTAAGGAAAATTTTATACTCACTCATGATTCTTACCCACTAAGTTCTTCGTTGATGTTAAACCAATGAAATTTAGAGAGAAAATGAGTGGGACTTTCACTTATTTTCTCTTTAAATTTAATTGATTTCACATCAACAAGTAATTTTGATGGGTTTCTAATTTTGTAGCAACATATCATGATAGTATGCATGCTCTATGAAACCAACATTCAATTTTGTGTTGTTGAATCTATGAATTGACGGATAAGGTGGGCAACGTTAGTGAAAACTGAAAAGGTGGGCTGAAATATGAACTCCGAATGGCAAGGACTATGTATACCTCAAACAACAAAATAATGTATTTTTTGAGGTTTGGGCAAATACCAAAGACACCTCAAACAACCAAACCGTTCTCCCATCCCAAATTTAAGGCTGTGTTTGGAGGTTTGAGAGATCAACAGAGACTCTACCACCCAGTAGAACCTCTACCCCCTAAAGCCTTATATCTTAAAAATTCTAGCTTACAAAGTGATGAAAAAGTAAGAGAAAGACACGAGAGAAAGAAAAAGAGAATGGAAGAGAGAGAGAAATGAGTTGTATTATTATTTAATTTAATTGGAACATGTTTTTTTTAAGTTCCACCATGGTACTTCCAAGTTCCAACCCTTAAACCCTCAACTTTGGAGTTTCCTATAGTACTTGCCCTAAAAGGTAAAGAGTCCGGTGGAAATATCCGTCCCCCAAGCTAAAAAGTTGGGTGTTAATATCTGGACCACGAACTAAACGCCACGTAACCACCTAACTTTTCTACTCAAATCTCATGTTTTTTTATTGGCTATTAAATCTCCACGTCATCACAGACCGAAAAATTCCACGTGTCAACTACTTAACAACATCTTCAAATCTCCTTCCCCCTCTCTACAAAATCAAACAGAATTATGACTGTAACACTCTCTTTCTCTCTCCTCACATCTGTTTCCCTCTCCACCCTAAAAAACCTAACTTTCTCACCCAAACCCACGTCAAATCTCTTATTGCCTATCCAAATTCGTCTCTTTAACCACACTCAAACCATGAATTTCGCTTCACAATCAGAACTCAGATTGAATTCTGTGAAATGCTTCCCTGTTCCAGACTTAGATTCTGATGAAATGGATCGAATTACTGAAGAAACCTTTACAAGATACTCAACTTCAAAGGTGAAAAGAAATGGTGTTGGGGTTTCAATTGTTTGGTTTAGGAATGATTTGAGGGTATTGGATAATGAGGCTCTGTTTAGGGCTTGGACATCTTCTGAAGCACTTTTGCCTGTTTATTGCATTGATCCTCGGCTTTTTGGGACTACCCATTGCTTTGGATTCCCTAAAACTGGAGGTAACTGTTTTTGATTTCCATAATTTGAAGTAGAGAAGTTGATTAATGTTTTCTATTTTATAGTTTTTTTTTAAATGTTCGGTGTCTTAATTTTGATCATAATTGTATGTTTTGTTTATGGGAAAATGCTAAGGATACCAAAAGTTGATACCAAAATACTCTACCAAGTGATGTGGCAGCTGAAATGGGAGTGCCACATCACTTGGGAGTGCATTTTGGGATCAATTTTTGGTACCCCTGGCATTACTCTTTATTTAGGAAGTTTAGTATGCAAAAGTGATGCTTATGATCTACATAGTAATTACTTCATTGGTTTTTGTATAAGTGGGAGCTGAATGTATAGAGAGAGGGAGTTATTTGACATTAAATCATGCTATTTTAGAGTTACAGTTGAGCTAATTTAATGTTGGAGTTCATTAAATGCCAGATGTGCACTTCATTAGAAGAATAATATGTAAGTTTGAATATACATTTTGCGTATGAGAAAAGCTATAACATGGGTAATTTTTGGCAAAATTTAGAGCACCGTAACTTGAGGTTTTTGCACTACGATAGTATGGATAATTTGCTTGATAATTTACTCAACCAGTTTGTGGTACAGTCCTATGTTGGCTGTTTTTTTTCGTTTTATATTTTTTCATATTATTGTCAGTAGTAAAACCTGCATTTTCTAGGTATTCTCAGCTAGATCAAGCTAAGGGAATTCACATTTGACAAGATGTATTTCCCTTGCTAAGTGAACTATTATGAGATGGTAATCCAACTTTTATGAGAGTTCTCTAATTTGCGTATTTGCTTTTCCGAATACAACTTCGTAAGAGAGTTCTCTAATTTTGAATACAATGTTGTAAGAATTCTCTAATTTGCTTCGCAGCTTTAAGAGCACAATTTCTGATTGAGTGCCTTGCTGACTTGAAAAAGAATCTGATGAAGCGAGGCTTAAACTTGCTCATACAACATGGAAAACCCGAAGATGTTCTCCCTTCAATTGCAAAAGCTTTTGGAGCCCACACAGTTATGGATTATCTATTTCTCATTTAAGCTAGAGTTAGGTGATTTTCACGTTGAAAGCTCGTTTTCTACTACAATATATGACCGGGCCTGATTTTATGATTAATACATGGCTATTGCTGTATCCGATTCCTTAAGCGAGAGTTTTCTGATTGGGCTGTTATGTTATCAGATCTATGCCCATAAAGAAACTTGCAGCGAGGAGCTGCTTGTAGAGCGACGTGTCAGGAAGAGTCTGCAAAGAGTGGCTATACTATCAGGGGGATCCACCAGCCGAAACCCAACAAAACCGAAACTACAACTCATCTGGGGGAGTACTATATACCATATTGATGATCTTCCATTTACTCCAAGTAGTTTACCCGATGTGTATACGCAATTTCGTAAGGTAAATTCAGAATGATATTTCATTGTTTTGCAAGATATATTTGGTTTTGAAGTTGATCCTTGAAGTACAAAGATGTGCTTCTTTCCAACCACACTCCTCTCCTGATAAAATAAGTCTTAAACAATATCTTTCTTGATGAATCAACTTGCAGTCTGTTGAATCCAAGTGTACAATTCGAGGTTGCTACAAGCTTCCACCATCAATTGGGCCACTTCCCAGTGGTGATATCAACGAGATTGGGGGTTGGGGAGATGTCCCTTCGCTTGACCAGCTTGGGGTCCATCATGAAAAGGCAAGTCAATTTATGACTATACATTTGCCAGCAAGATGCAGTTTCTTGATACCTTACTAATTCAAAAGGATTCATTATACCGTATCAGAAGAAACTGGAAAAATCTGAAGTGGGTTGAATTGATTGATGAGTTCAGCTAAGTGATGGAAGGCTTTCATTTATCTTTTGTGTAATGCAGGCCAACAAAGGAATGTGCTTTGTCGGTGGTGAAAGTGCAGCACTGGGTAGAGTGTACGAGTACTTCTGGAAGAAGGTAGGGCTCTCAGAATTATCCATGGATCTGTTATCCTATTAGTGAGGATAGAACATTGAGCTTGAACTAAAGTATAATAGGAAACAGATATTTACTGTAGTTGAAATAAACATTTCAGTATGAAAGGTCTTAACAACATCAAATTTTGTGTAGGATTTGCTAAGGGTATACAAAGAGACAAGAAATGGAATGTTAGGACCTGATTACTCAACAAAATTCTCTCCATGGCTTGCTTTCGGAAATGTCTCTCCACGTTTTTTGTACAAAGAAGTTAGAGATCTCTCCCTTTTATACTTGTGTATCACTTAGCTATGTTATATAGAAGGAGATAATCCTAACACCTCAGGGATTCTATTTGATTTTTCTAGGTAAAGAGATATGAGAAGGATAGGCTAGCAAATGATTCAACATACTGGTATCTTTCTATCTTTGCATCCAAATTTCAACTTGGGTATAAATATATGTTTGATACAACCTTGAATGGTGCATGTTCTTAGTCTTTTGGTGGAGAATCTGTTGTTCTCTGTGATTTGTTGAAGTGTTTAGTTTCCTTAAGCTAATGTTGTTAAATTTTTGTGGTTTCAGGGTACTGTTTGAATTGATATGGAGGGATTATTTCAGGTTTATATCAATTAAATACAGAAATTCTATCTTCCATTTAGGTAAGAAATGGTTCTCATCTTTATAAGTGGTTAATCATCAAGTAATTTCGTTATAGGGAGAAGTAATAGGATGAACCAATTATAGTATTGGGTTTTACATAGAAAATGCCAAATGTAACATCAATGTGGATATTCACATCTTTTTGCGGAAATATTTTCAGGTGGACCGAGAAAAGTGGAATCGAAGTGGAGTCAAGATCTCAATCTGTTTGAATCTTGGAGAGATGGCCGTACAGGGTACACTTTTCTTTATTATCAAGATAATTACTTTATGAAAGTTTACAGAATAACTTCAAGTCTATCACTAATCACAGAACCATTACACCTAAATCTGATATTTTAACCTTGACAAATTGTAGGTATCCTCTGATAGATGCAAATATGAAAGAACTGTCAACAACTGGTTTCATGTCAAACCGAGGACGCCAGGTAAAAATCTGTGTCGAGTCACTAGTGTATGAGTTAGCAGAATAATTAAGAAATCTTTTAACTATTCCAGATTACTATTGCAACTTGCACCTCTTTTTTTGTGCCTTCCTCAATTTTGAGGAGATAATCAGGAAAAACTTAAACCTTATAAAAGCGGATCCGAGATGTCATCTTCCAAATTGTGAAGAGTTATCGAAAGCCCACCCACAACCAGTCACTGAAGATTTTGTCCATCATGATTCGTGAACAATGAACCAACTTTTATTGTTACCAGATTGTTTGCTCATTTCTTGTTCGAGATATGGGCATTGACTGGCGTATGGGGGCTGAATGGTTCGAAACGTGCCTCTTGGATTATGACCCATGTTCAAATTATGGAAACTGGACCTATGGTGCTGGTTAGTATTTACTCTGGATTTAAATATTTCTTATTACTTTGTTTTCTGAATTCTTTACATTTAACTACTTTCATTACGTTGAATGGCAAATTCTGGAACGAGGTACTTTATCCAATTTTATCCGGATAGCTGAGATTTTATAACTTGGATCAGTACAATTTTTTTTTTAACAACAATCTCCACATTTATTTTTCAACTAGGTAAGTTCGATGCTGAAATTGAAATAGCCCTTTTTCCCTCTTTAAACATTACATTACATTTCTTATTGGGCCTAGCTGTAGTTCTATCTTCCTATAATGCTACAAGTTGCAATTGAAGAAAGAATATATGGTTTCTTTTGTATCTTTTCCTCTAATTTCATTACGAAAGAAACGCCCCAACATTTCATTTTCATATAATAGGTGTCGGGAATGACCCAAGAGAGGATCGATACTTCAGTATCCCCAAGCAAGTAAGCATAATTCATTATTGAATTTTTCATTCAGATTCTCATCTACTTTGGGTGTTTCAAATTTGGTTCTGTTCCACTATCTTTCGCAAAAGCGATGTCTCGCTTTTGTGAAATTTAATAACATTTCTTTCTAGACGTGGTTTTGATTAACACTTATTAACAGTGATCTTCCATTCTATGCCATAGTTCTCTCATATTAGAGAATTGAAATGTTTGAATGATTTTACTGTATTAAGCATATTTTTGAAAATTTTCTATTAAGATTCTCTATGGGTTTCATACTTTCATTAATTCCAAAAATCAATGTGGACATAATCTGATTGTACTTTAAAATCATTGCGGACATAATCTGATTGTACTTTTCATTTTTCAGGCACAGAATTACGACCCTGAAGGCGAGTATGTCGCGTACTGGTTACCTGAGCTACAAGCACTTCCAAAAGATAAAAGGAACTTCCCACAGGGAAACTCATATATCAAACAGATTGTACCTCTAAAGTATGGGAAGCCAAATCATGGCTATGGCCGTGCCAGTAGTACTGCAATAAGAAGGGGATAAGTCAAAAGAGCAATGGAGATGAAAATGCATTTGTTTTTGCTGGAGGGATGAAGTTTTAATGAACTCCTTTAAGAGTAATAATGTAGTGATCTTCTCTCAAAATCAAATTATTTTGTTGCACTTTTTACTCTTCTTCTTACTTTAGAGAGCGAGAGAGAGAAAAATGTAGGAGAGACAGAATGGAATCCACAAATGCAAGCACATCAGTATGTCATGGATGAGTTGTCATTTACCCAGAGAGATGTCTTGTGGGGCTCATATGGAGATTTTTGGTGCTGATGGCCTCTTCTGCATGTTGTCGAAAATGGTATCGTTCCAAAACTTCTAAACTCATCAAAAGTTGGTTGTAGATTAGGGTTTTTTTTAGACATAGTCATGTTTTGATGGTGGGAATGAGAATGTGATTCCTAAAGATGGGAATCACAAACCCACCTCTATTCATGGGTTTATCGTTCCACCATTTTTAGCTTTTTTGGTAAGTTTTTGGGAATCACATTTTTAAAGAATAGGATTCAAAGTATTCGGAATGCGATTATATTCTCGTCATCCAAATAAACCTTATGTTAATTTGCTACCAACATTTGATGGAGTTAAAAGTTTTTTATGCAGTCAGTGAGGATCATATACATGGTGATGATAATACATCCTAGGTGAGCTAAATTCATAGGGAAATCAAAGTCTTGCTATATATGATGGACGGCCTGGATTTAACAGTGTAGCTGTAGAAAAGATTCTAGATTTGATCTAATTAAGAGTGAACAAATGTAATTAAGCATCTGAACTCTGAACTCTGAATTGGTAGATGGAAAATAAATAACAATACCAGAGGAAATCAGGAAACGTATCTCATTTCAGCTGATCTCTCTCTCTCTCTTCTCTCATTCTCTCTCTTAATTTAAGAGAGTTGTTGAGCTGTTTTCTCTCTCATTGAAGATGGTAGTTGGGCTGAATCTATAAAACGAGCTGAGGTTGCTGGAACCCCATCCTTCAAACAATTCTAAACACCATTTTTAAGTCTAAAAACTTTTCTTTCTACTGTCTCACACTATCATTGTAATATTTCTAAGATCCTAGTTCTGTTCTTTTTGTCTCAAAATCTCTGTCTTCTGGTTCAAACCAAAGAACCCAGAGCCCAAATTTACAACCAGATTCAAGACCTCAAAACCCTAACCCTAATTTAGCTGGAAACAAGGCTAGGCGAAACAGAAGAGTTGGAGAGCTCTTAGTGTTCAACCGTAGATCGTGGAGGTTCCCCTAAGGCCCTAATTGTTCTTCCTTTTTTATATGCTTTGTGAATTCAGCATTTTACTGTTATATAATTATTAACTTATATTTACACTCTCCTTACAGCCTATGTGGAGATCTCATGGAGATGATCTAAGATTTGATTTTTCCTTGAAGTGTTTGATAGGAAGTCCATTTAATACGTCTGTGGTACTGATTATGAGGTTTTGGGTCGTTTCTCATGAAAAAGAACCCATTCATTTTTTTAAGATCATATCCTTCACATTGAAACCATGCTTGCCTTTTTTCTTGATGAAGAGAAGTTGGGAGAAAAATGTGAACATGGTCACCCCATGCTACACACCTCCGTTTTAAGATCATATCCTTCATTTCATCTCGAAGCCTTACTACACAGTGCTTGTGCCTCGTCACATGCTAATTCTCATCCAACTTACGTCGAGAGCAATGATAGAAGATGTAGGACCTATTGCCTTTAATGCAGTCGGCTTTTGTGTTCTATTTGCTCCTTAAAAAAGGAGGTGGATAAAATTTCAAGAGCTTCAATTTTTATTGTTGTAATTGAATTTTGACATATTATTAACTTGATATTATACTATATCTCTACATTCTCACTGACCTTTGCAACTCAACATATCTGTCTATATGCCCTA
>MVGT01004527.1:322922-362369 GCA_002174775.1 Macleaya cordata | reverse complement strand
TTTTTTTTTTTTTGCAGCAGAATTTTGGAAGATAGGAACTTACATGTTTCTTGGATAATTCACTATAAAGTATAAACTCATGTTCAAGAAGAATGAGCTAGCGGACCTGGCGAAGGGTCGGATTAGGGTGCACCCTAGTGGGTTGATGGCTTAACGGGTCAAGATTAGTAAATCATAACCCTGACTAGTTTATGAAACATGTCAATTTTCAAACCTTTCCGTTGAACATTTTTCTATAGAAAACAATTAAATGGGTAACCCTAACAAGGTTGAAAGGGTAACGGGTCAGAAAATCTCAACTCTAACCCTATCCGTTTAGTTGGCGAGTCGAGTTAGGGTAGGGTCGGGTTATGGTAGGGTTGACAGGTCACGGTCAAATTGCCACCTCTAAGCTAGCCCAACTCAGAATGATTCAATGAACTTAATTGATTGTTAATCAAATGAATCATAACCAGAACAGTCCACTAATTTGCCTATCTAATGATAACTTGGTTGATCAGTTCAATTAAGAGTGAAGTACTGGGACATATTGATGTTAGAAAAAGCCTCTTAGAAGTTGGAATTATCCTCCCCACATCTATACAAGCCCAGTCTTACAATGGACGGTTTAGATTTGTCTTTGTGTAAATGTGAATTGTCCTTTCCAAGATGAACTGATCGAAGTCCTTGCAAACACTCAACAATGCTTCTCATTTCCATCTGTGTAAGTTTTTTTTTTTTTTTTTTTATTTAACAAAAATACAATGTACAAAGAGGATGACAAAGAGACTAACAAGAAGCTTGCCGGGTCTACATGGTTTGGAAGTCACTCGTATCTTTATCAAAGTCTCCTTTTCAAAGTAGACTTGCTCTTTGTTTAAAAGAAAGCTGAAATTGAGGTTCAATTGACATTAAAGTGCCCAAGTGGCTAGGTGCCCCTTCTTAACTGGAGTTAAACCCTAAGAGAGCCTCTAGAGTGGAACTACTGCATGAGTGTGGAGTGGGCGTGGGAGCATCACCTGTTTACGAGAGTTTTGGTTACCAAGGTTGAAATTAGTAACAAAAACCGTAAGACAAAAGTGACTTTCCTACTCCAAAACCTCGCATCCATGCTCCAAACTACTCTCCGACGCTCTGGCTCCAAAGATATGATGGAATTAGAAACATTTTTTAATGACTGCTCCAACACTCCCCTCCACTCCCTTAGTTAGTTAGGGTTGAACTAAGTGAACTTATAGCCTGTTTGGATGGGGGATTTTAGGTATGGATTTTGTATGGACTAGAGATTTGGTAAAAAAACTAGTTGTAAATCATCTTATAAATCTAACTAGTTTTCCTCCAAATTCCTAGTCCCTACAAAATCCCTACCTAAAATCCCACATCAAAATAGACTATTACGGGATTCAGAACTTAATAAAAGGGAAAAAAAAATTGACTATTAAGTACTGAAGAACTAATGACGTGGAACAAACAAAGACGGATTAGTAAAGTTACAAACAAAATTTAAACTTCTAGTCATATTACACTCAAATTTCAGTGAAAATTTTCGACTTAACAAAAATCACTGGTTTTAAATGGAAACTTCTATTACAGGACTTTCCAAAACACCAATTTAATAAATAAATCACTGTTCTTACATTAAAACTCTATACTGATTATCCAAACGACCTAATTCAACATTAGTCCTTTAGTCCCTGAAAATCCTGAATTTCTGTGTTATTTGCTGAAATTAAGTTTTACCACACACCAAAGAATTCCAATATCCTTTAAAAGAAGATCCATGATATTCATAGTTTCATACATGATCATTCGACGTCACATGACTTTGTGGAACCCACTCGGGAGGATCCGAGAGGGTACAAGGATGATCTCCTCACCATGCATAGGTTTTAACTTCTAAAGCTTATAAACCCATAAAAATTTGGTACAAGATTACAATAAAAAAGGGACAAACCACCCAATTTTTTTTGTTTTTATGGGATAAGAAGTTTTAGAATGATAAAAATGAGGTAGATCATTTTCACCAGAAATCAGCAGACATTGCATGAATAGGAGTTTATGAATATCCTCATAAAATAATATGATCTTAAAAAATAAGAGGTCTATTTGGGACACTGAAACTGAAGAATTTATTCATCAATCCTCTGTCTTAGACATGCTAGGTTTATGTATATAAAGAGTTTGCCGTCATCTGTAGCCAGATACATGATAATATTTACATGAAACTCCAAAGCCAAACCAACTATAACACAAAACAGATGACACTTTTTATAACTTAAAAAGAAACCTTTGTACATGATCAACAAACCTGCACTTTGGAGTTGCAAAACATGTTTTATCTCCCTCATTGCGGATCTGGGGGCGGGTAGGTGGGAAAAATGTCTCAGGCCATTGTTGAGATGCTTTGGTTCCGTTGGGTCAGATCAACAACATTATCTAAACTTTCCATCCACACACCAAGAATGGGGTTTTCCTGTCCCCTCTGCTCACGGAAACGGGCATCTTGGATAAGAGGGTTGCTAGCACGGACAGGAGGAGAACCTGAATAGAAGGGTGGGGATGCCTGTGGGGACAAAAAAAAAAAAAAAAGAGAAGAAGAAAAAACAGTTACCAAGGGGAACCTGGTTCTTGTGTCATGTTTTTTACTGTTAGAAAACCTAAAATCATGATTTGTGAAATAATAATAATAGTAATAAACATAATACAATCAAAAATATAAATTCTTTTAATTTAGTAAAACATGTATAGATGAGGTATGAACAAACAAACCTTGCTTATGAAGATATCTGAGAGCTCGGCTCCAACTGTCTGGTCAGCATACTCTCCACACAGCCTGAAAATTACAAATATTACACATTGAAGTTATAATAGTTATGACAATAGTCTGAGATGCCATTACTATGGAGAGAAAAGTGCATGAGTTGCAATTATAAAGTAGCAATATTACTTATAAAAAAAGAATAATAAAATGTAGCAATATTTCTTTCCAAGTGTATAATAAGTAGCTGAGTGAACTTATAAATTAGCAATGTTTCTTTTAAAGGAAGAACTTGAAATGCCAAGCTTTCATCGTGAATATACTTCGTCTATGGGGCCCTCTGCAGCCTCCTTCAATTGTCACAACTGAAAATTCACAATGGCTGTGTGCTTATACTAGGTGTGGAATTTCACCAAAATGCATTTGTTGCGTTGATAAAATTTCTTGATAAGCATTGAATTGACAAAATTAGGTTCAGATATGTTTTGATAGATGAAAACAAAGTGGAGATGCTAAAGCTTTACTTAAATTACAATGGGATGTGTCCATTTAATAACTGTTGTTTACAAGCCAAAAACCTAATTTAAATTACAATTTGCCACGTGTATTTTTTACATACAAATGATCAGAACAAACAACCAGCACTCAACAAATGACTTAAATTCTTCTAAATATATGCTTTGGCTAGCTTGAAGTGGCATCAAGATCTTTGGCACTCAATATGGTGAAGCAATTTAATACTCACAAACTCTAAATGTTCATAACATGTAATTGAATCTCATATAACTATATAAGCTAGAAACAACTTCTTTAAATTCAAACAGATTATAACCAGACTAGGGGACTGGCACTTGCCATGCACGCAAGTTGAGGGATATGTGTTCGTAGTTCTTTTGTTTTGGGGGCATTTTGGGAAGATGAATTTCTTCTTCTTCTTCTTTTTTACGGACGACGGACACCTGTATTGACGGCTAATTGTGAGCCGTATTCAGGCCGAAGTTCCCTCTTATTTAATAGTAGTAGAGATGCAACTATAAATTATTAAAGACAATCTTAATGAGAATAAGAGAATATTTTCAATCTAGACAACCAGTCTGATTTAGTAATGACACAATAGAGAAAGAAATATAGTCGTACCTCATATGTTGTCTTCGCGGTTTGGGACACATGACAGCTTCGTTCTTGCTTAGACACTTCTCCACCATGATTGCTGTCCTAAGTTTCATCAACTCCATCATCTCTTCCCCCAAATTACTCTCATGCAATATTGACCCCACTGAACATAATTTGAGTAGAACAGGTTACAAAATCATCAGAACACTACAATAAATAAAAATTATGACTTGGGTATAATTCTTTCCGGATTCAAAACATATCCTTCGGAAATAACAAGAAAAAAGTGACAATCATGTCAACAATAAAGGATACGATACCTTGCATATTCTCCATTGAAGTCCTCCAGTTCTTCATACCTACAAGGAGCTTAATTGAGGAAAGATGAAATCAATGCCTCCCAATTAAGTTTTCTGCAACCATTAAAGAGAATTTTAAACCCTTAAGTTATCTAGAGGGCCAAAAAAAAACAAAAACAAATGTGGGTAGTAGTAGTAGTAAAAATCAAATCTTTCACATCAACAAGCAAGAAAAGGAGATAAAACACAAGTTCTTCATATTCTATCTAAAGAATTGATGTTTCACTGCCATGAATTTCTTTCTATCTCTTCTCACTTCACAGCAAGAAGTAAGTTTTGCTCTAAAAAAAAACTTTCTAACTTTCAAAATATATTAAAGAAATAAACAAATAGATTCTGGAACTTAGTTGCAGTATACATGACCAAACTTGAGCTAAGAACAGTAAAAGAACATCAAAAACTTGAAATCATGAAACCTAAAATTTTACCTGAAGTAATCACAAATCAAACGGATCTCCTCCAATTCTCTGATATTTTAGTAACGTTTTTTTCAGAAAAGATCACAAATTTTATATTAAAGCAGATCAAGATCACTCCTCAGTATCTTTTTGTTTCCAACTCTAATCTTCTAGTTCAAAATCAAAGAAACCAGAAGATCTTCAGCAATGAAAATTCTGAACCTCAAACGAGATTGAAAACCCTAAACCAAACCCTAATACATACAAGATTTCTTCGATGGAAACAAGGCTGGCTAGAGAGAGAAAGTAGAGAGAGAAAGCAATTGGAGCTCTCTCTCTTCTTTCCGTTTTCAGTCTCTTTCTCTCTCTAGCAGAAAGAGAAGACAGTAAAGGAAGGATTTGAGATATTTATAGACGCCCAGCGATATTTTTGAAATGACGAAAATAACCTCCGTCTGTAACAATTTTTAGAGAGAGAATATATTATCATCTTTAGTGATAAAGACCAACGTGGATAGATAGTATGACTGTATGAGGCTGGATGTGTACATAAATAATTGGGTTGAGACAACTTGATTTGTGACCAAATGTCCAAAGCCCATCAATCAACCCTAAATCTTAGGTGGCGTTTGTTTTTTTTTTTTTTTTCTGAAATCTGAATCTGAAATCTGAATCTGAGACTACCTGAGTCATCTGGATCTGAGATCATCTAGATCTGACTTGTTTGAATTTAAGTGTGTTTATTTTTTCATNCTCTTAGTCTTTATCAAACAAAAAAAAACCCTAAAAATCTTAGTCCTTACGCCCAATTTTTTTATTACACCCAATTTATTCTTATTACACCCAATTTATTCTTATATTATTCTTGAGATGATTCAAGGCCTATTTTTTTTTCTAAGACGATGATGATCTTACTATATAAGCTATCCTTACCAAAATTGCATTATTTTAAAATTTTTACGAGCGAGCTAAGAGCAAAAGTGACTAATTAAAAATGTTCAAAATGCCTCCCCAGTAGGAACGCCAGAGGGTGGTTATGGATATGGTTACATCTAGATGAATGATTTAGAAAACTTACAATTTTTAGTCGCCATTGGTGAGGTTGGGTGTAACAACTAAAAAGTTGGGTGTAGGAATAGTAAGGGAACCTTATTATTTGTCCACAATCCAAATACTAAAAACAAAAACATAAATAAATGAAGAGGGAGGTTATTGCACCCCCGAACACCCCCTTATAACGCCCCTTCGTGTGGGGCCACCTACAAAGCATTTAAGGGCTGATTTTTTTAGAGGATGTTCTTCTCACTATTTATATCATCATATTAAAAAATCACTTCGTTTTACAACTCCTAGCCCCTTCAAATTAACCTTTAAAAATTAGTAACTATTTGGTAACTATTTGAGAAGTTAAATAGTTACTAATTTTTAAGAAGTAATTTGAGGAGGTTAAAAGTTTTAGAACGAGCTGATTTTTGAATATGATGATATACATAGTGAAAAGAACATCCTCTAAAAAAATCAGCCCTTAAATGCATCACATGTGGGCTCCACGGGAGGGGCATTATAAAGGAGCGGTCTAAGAGGGGGTGCAATAACCTCCCTCATAAATGAAACACGTTTTCTGAAAAAATAGAAAAAGTTAAATTCAGTTTTTTCATAAAAAAAAAACTAAAAAAAGAAGAAAAAAAAATGGAACTACTAAACTAATATTCAATCAGAATCAGACCCATGTAAATTAGGGCCCTCCAACTATTAAGGTCGTCTCAAAGTCTAACCCTTCCCTAAACTTTCCTCTTTATCCATGAAATCAGTTTAGTAACCATCCAAACAGGGCCTTAGACAATGTCTTATAAAACCAAACCAAACCAAACAACATCCAAGAAGAAACCTGCAAAATCTTGGAAACTTCAAATGAGATGAAAGCTGTTTTAGTGCTTAAAAACACAAGAAAGAAAGACATTTACCAAGCCTGAGCCATTAAACATCATCATCATCTCATCAACTTGATTAGTAAAAGAAACATCCTCAAACCCACAGAGAGCAAAAGCTTATTAAAGGGTAAGTCACAAACTAAATCATACAGAACTTCCCCCCCATTTGGCCAACATGTTATTCCAACTGAAGTAAAGAAGTAGACGACACTGGGGTGGGTGTAAAGTTTTCAACGGCGGGAGGAATCAAGATCGGCCCTCAGATTTGTTGACCCACCAGTCCAAGAACTTGACTTGAGCAGACATGGTATCCAGCCGATAGAGTTGTAGCCAGTGATTCGCGACTTCTTGTCCAAATGTCCAGCCAAACACAGCTCCTGCTCCCAAAGACAAGACAGTACCTGCCAATATATTTAAAAAGAAATTGAATAAGAATCAATCAACTCCTTGTGCTTAGACCTGAGTTCCAATTTTCGTGCTAAGATGTCATTTCGATCTAATAAAAGCTCGCAATTTTAAGAAAATAGTTTTCAATACATTATCCATCCCGACAGTGGAGGTGGCACAGTACCTGAATGGCAGTAACAATTCAACATAATTGAAATTCAAATTTTCATGTAGACGTAAAAAATTAGCGATGAAACATCTGTTGTCTTCATAGGAGAACAGAAGAAACGTGTTTGAAATAAGCTGGAATACTCAGAAACACAAAACTCGCATGTTTCTACAAGCATTCGTTCATATTCCAACAGCTCCACCAACCAATGGGTAAAACAAAAATTATGATGGTGGCAAACACGGGATTCAATCATCAAAAGTATGATTTACAATGACTTCGTTGGCTAAAGAAAGTGGAGGATATCTATGACAGATAATGATGAAAACAAAGATGAATATTCCAAACTAACAAGAACTGAGGATTCCAAACCCAATCGGAGAGTGAGGCTTTGATCCATGAAATAAGGACACCTTCAAAGGCAGCGAGGTATACATTTTTATTGTTAGGAAAGGTAATGATTTAATGCAAGAAGTCTAGAACCATCTGCTAGAATTAGAAATCGTAATTGTACAAAGTACATAGTTGTACCCTTATTGGAAAGGATCCTAATGTCCGTGAAAATCTTAGTGATTCATGACACAACTCCCACTACCTTAAACAAAACAAAAGTAGTAGAGATTGCTGAAATTTAAAATGGTTTGAACAGTTACTAGTCCGTATCTCATCTACAAGTTAAATATGGATGCTATTTCAACATCTTTTAGCTGTACCTAACTGTTTCAACATCTTTAAGCTGTAACTAACCTACTTTCTGTGACATCCCGTGGTTCTTTTCAGTGTTATTACCTATATAGCGTAAACAATAAAAGAAAAGGTCAAATAAAGAGGAAGAAGATTTTGAGGGTTCTATCTTCTTTTTTCCCTCTTGGATTTGTTCTAATGTGTCAATGGAGTTCAATTCTACAAGAGGAAGGCAATCCAGAAAGAAAGAAGATTTGCATTTCTATTATCACTTTAAAAGTCTACATGATAGCTCCTCGGATGGTTTTGACTGAAAGGAGGAACTCAGGAATCTTTTAATAACTCTGACTCTTCCCACTGGAGTTGCTGCTCAACACAGCTTCTATATATTTAAGTGGACTTATCAACTTGTCTATAGACCTGCAAAAGTGAAATTTTATGAAACAAAAATTCTTTTCTGTCTAAGCTCACTCTCCAAGTTTAGCCTTATTCTTATTTGGACTCCATGTTTACTCTTCATCTCACACCAGTTTCGCTCAATTGGTTCCATGTTAGTAGATTCTAAGTTTCAACAGGCCTAAAATTTCCAGAAAGAACGAATAATCCCAAAAAATTTATAATATACATCACATAATTAAACCCCGTGTAATATCAAATGTGATTTATCCATTTATTACTCTTCCAAACAGAAAATTTGGTAGGTGATAGATAAAAACTAATAGTAAAGATGAGAAAAGAAAACAATCAAAAGCAAAATTTTGGTAAGTGATAGGCAGGTCTAGTACAGTACCATGTGGACTCTTCGAATATTTCCAGGCAACTCCTGCACTTGAAAGTGCTCCAATAGCGCTTCCTACAGCAGCAATCTTCACTGCTTCCCTTGCAGTCTTCAGCTGAAGAAGGAAAGAAACAAATCCAACATTTCATTGCTATAGGCCTATAGTATATATGAAGGTTAAAAGCAAATAAATTCTTGAAACCATAAATACACATACAGATATCACTTAGAATATTTGACTTATAGAGTTCACCAAACTATCATGTACTGCAATCAACTAAGAAAAGAACATTACAAGACAAAAAAAGAATGAATATATCAAATCAATTTAGCCATGTCAACCAACAGACATAAATAAATCCAAATGTTACTTTATTAATTATTACTCCACTTTTCATCCATACATCACATAGTTTTTTTAACGGTCCATATATCACATAGTTAGGTATCTTGAATCAAAATTTGTCAACAAAAGCTTATAATTATTAACTAACTGCATTGCTTCATCAATTTCATACCTCATAGACAGAATTTCCTTATCAAAATTAATCCGAGGCCCCTTATTTACATTGAATCAAAATAAACTATCGAATCATATGGAGACTCTCGCTTTAATTTGTCTTCCACATTAAGAATCATTTAGCCCAACATTGCTTCAATAGCTAACCATAATAAACCCTACCTATTAGCATTCAATACATATTTGTTGTTTCCTCCACTTAAATGTTGAAATCAGAGTTTCTCAGCATACAGGAAAAAGAGAAAACATCAAATTCTCCAGAAGAAAAAGTAGAGAAAACAATTTAAAACAAAAAACAGATAAACCAAACACACAAACAAAAAGAACCACAGAGAAGCAAATGCCCAGTTAAAATTCTCTACATAAACTAAGATAAACCACTTGATACAAGCAAAAAACATATCAAAATTCTATAAACTAAATAACATCAACCACTTACTACACATAAAGAAACCAACCAAAAAAAGCTACCTATATCAAAATTTTCTGAAACAGAAACAAAGATAAACCACTTCAATACAGTTGCTCATAAACAAGGATCTAATTCTGAACAAACACAAAAAAGAATAAGGTATCATATCTACAAAACAACAAGCACCCAGACCAGAAATCAGTAAAAAGAACAAAATAAATCACTTAAGACCATCAAAACAGAAAAGATCACATACCAAAGCTACACAAAATGAATAAATAACAAGATCAATATTCTCTAAATAAAGACCAAATAAGCAGAAAATAACATAAACCCAGATCAATAATCATTTCAAAAACAAAATCTATCACTTAATACCATCATAAAAGGAAAGATTACTATCAAAGCTACACAAATGAACAAATACCCAGATCAATAATCTCTATATGAAAACCAAAAGAGAAGAAATTAAGTGAAACCCAGAAGAAAATAGATGGAGAAAAGGAAGTTGGAATACAGTTGGGCCATGAATCGGATCGGAAGCAATGAATTCTTCAACATCAGAGTCAGACCATGAGGGTATTGGGTTTTCTCGGTGGCTGATGTGCTTCTTATAGTTGTCGAGGAAAGCAAATCTTTCTCCCCAGTATTCTTTCCAACCTTCCCAATGACCCCGGAAAAACCCTGGTGTCGAAGACGATGAATCTCCTTCCGCCATTAGATCACTTTCTCTCTGTTGTCACTTTTCTTTCTCCCTCTTTCTAGTCTCTATCTGGTATTAGCTATGAAATGCTGATCTTGTACTGCCGGGACTAGATTGCAAAGGAACTCTCGACCTTCTTTGTGGGCCAGGACAAGTAGAATCTTGGGGCCCATGGTCCATTCATGTTTGTACTTCTTCTAGAACTGTATTTTAATGGACGGGGAAGCAAATTCAGAATTTGAAGGAAGGACGAAGATGTCCATATTCTTTTCTTTTTATTTCTCATGGGTCTGATGATAAAAAAAGTTTTTGGGAGGGTATATTCGTCTTCTTACGTGTTCACGTAGTGGCTTATGTCCACAACATGCCATCATCCTTTAGGCGTCACTTGGATATAATTTAATGGCTGATTTTTTATAAGGATGTTCTCATCGCTTTGTAGATCATGATCACAGAAAATCATTTCATTCTAAAATTTTTAATTCGATCATCCTCATCGTTGATTTTTAATCAATTTTTGATATGGTTAGAAGTTTTAAAATAGGCCTCTGAGAATGATCTAAATGGTATTAAGTGACCTTAAAATAGTATAAAAATAAAATAGGTATTAAGTGACCTTAAAATAGTATAAAAATAAAATAGGTATTAAGTGAGCCCATTAGTGACTATGTATAGGATAATGTGATCTAGATACTGAGGAGATTATTTTCAAAAAAATCAGCCTTAGATCAACTCCGTACAATCTCATTGGCAAATGTAAATCAAGTGTTAATATATAAATAATGTTAATGGGACACATATATCATTTTCTAAAAAGTTGGATTTTTAAAAAAAATAACGCAAAGACACGGACATATGGAGTCCGTGTCACTGTTCATCGGCTTCTTTCTTCGCCTTTCTCTTTCTCTCTCCTTCTTTATTCCCATTCGGCTCGAGCCGCACAGTTCATCCGTGTGAGCCTCATTATATGTTTAAGATTATGATGGGACTATTGTCTAATTAAAAATACAAGCTTGGTATTTGAGAAAAAAAGAAAGGAATATTTTGCGTTACACACCCCACTCCCTCCCACACACACACACAGTATTGTTCATAATTTTGGAACCCCCCATTTTTCACAGTTCCGTCATTTCCACCGTTTAGGTAGTCAAACAACTAACACATGACCTCATGTGGCTTGGGGAATGTCGCATATACCCTCAACTTAACCCAAACCAACCCAACTTAACCCATCCAGTTTTTAGTAACTCGAGGATCATTTGACGGATCACAGCAACATGCACCCATATGTCTAATCGAGAAGTCATCTTAGCGGGAAGCAGTTGAGAGAGACCCTTTCTCTTCCTCGTTCTCTTTCTAACTCATCTTCCCAAGTTCTTTGACAGTAGAACCTAGGGTTTCTAACGAAAAACCATAGCCATCACTGGAAGCCATTTTCAAGTATTTTTCGAGCTCTGGATGTCATGGATCATCGTAAATCGTAAGTATCCACAACCTTACCTTTGTATTTTGAAAGATTTCAGATGTTATTGATGATTTTTAGTTCTTGAAAATGTCATCTTAACAATTAAAATCATGTCTTGTTAGGGTACAAAATCGAATCAATTGATCACCATTCTCATGAACAATCTTTGGAATAAGTTTGTTATGTTAACAAAACCTATTTTTTGGATTCAAATGATGATTTGTGTTTAGTCAGATCCTATTCTATGGAAGATTTTGTAATGGAAAATGCTTTAGTTTCACCGTGTTTTCATGAGCAGTGAGGAAGAGTTTGAAGCTTGTTTGCATTTCGAGGGGTATTTGTATGACCAATATTAACAGTGGGTGGAGGGGAGGGGTTTAGAAAACTATTTATCAGTTTGTGTTGATGAACAAAGTTGCTAATTGTAGTTTATGAACTCGAAAAGTTCAACTCTGTACATGATTTATATATTATATGCAATGTTTTGTTTATTATTCAACTTTACTGAGATTTCTCAGATATTTAAATTAGGAGTTCATTATACAACTTTAGATGATGAAGAACATTCACTTATGAACCCTTTTGTTTATGTAGGGTGTTGGTGAGCTTCTATAGACACAGTGTCAGAATGCACTTTGATTCTTGCATTCACATAAAGACATTCACCAATGGTAAGTCCTTCGACATTCTTCATCTTGATGGTGATCATATGAGTTATTTTACTTTTAAGAATCGCGTCAGATCTCAACTGAAGTTGGCTCCTGATGTTGAATTTGATTTAATATAAGTTAAGGATGCTTTGAGGGTGACTATTGTAGATGGTGTTGGCTTTTTTGAAATGTGGACTAAGTTTGAGGTTGATCAGTCTGGATTTATTAATGTGATAATGAAGTTTAGAGAACCCAAACTGGTTAATGCATGTCAGAGTGAGTATACAACCTCTCAAGCAACTAGACCAATTGTCTTAGAGGAAACGGTCGGATTCTCTGTAATTCGATCTCCATCGTCCATCAACTGTGAACGAGATGATGCCACGTATTACTAAAACTGGATGGGTTAAGTTGGGTTGGGTTGGCTTGGGTTAAGTTGAGGGTATATGCGACTTTTTCCAAGCCACGTGAGGTCACATGTTAGTTGTTTGACCACCTGAACGGTGGAAATAAAGGAACCGTAAAAAATAGGGGGGTTTTAGAATTATGAACAATAATGGGGGGAGGGTAACGAAAAGTATCCCAAAAAAAAAAAGCAAGGTCACTAGCTATGACACTACAAAAATAAAAAAGAACACCATCGCTCACCAAGGTAGAGAAGGCGGGAATGACACATAAAACTCACCACCTACGCAGTCTTCCAAAGATAATTACATGTTGGAGCAAAATCATAAATTTATATTGAGGAGGACTAGAATGGTACAGTAACGAAACGAGAAGAGGGGTAGTGTGGTTTGCGAAGCCTTATTATCAACACCTTTTTAATTCGCAATTAAAATACAAGAATTTTAAGTTATTTCCAAAGATCATATTAAACTTTGATCCTCATATGCGAGGTGTTGAAAAGTATCTCAACCCTTGATTTAAATCATTTGATGGTTAACACTTCGCTCATAAACAGTTTTGTTCGCTTTCTAAATTAAAGTGGCACATTCTAATTTAAAGTGACACTTAGCAAGTTGATAACCTTTAGATGCTTGGATCCAGTTGTGACTTTGTGAAGATTAATGTGACATTCAGCAAGTTGGTAACCTACTTTTTGTCAAAACCTAGCGTACCATGATCCTAACCCAGAGAGAAAATAAGATTGGTCCACTACTACACTTTAGTTACACTAAGGTTTGGCCAAGATAAAAAGATTGGTCCACTACTACACTTTAGTTACACTAAGGTTTGGCCAAGATAAAATCTGAGAGTAGGGTTGAAAGTCGGGCGGGTTGGTTGATGCTTTGAGTGAGCCCAACCCAAGGTTTATAAACTTGAACTCAACTCAAGAGGGTTGCTTAGGGTTGACGAAAATAATCATAAGATGCTTACTATTTAGTAGTTATAAATTAATAGACTCCAAAATAATTGTTAAGCATTATATAAACGTTAAAATATTTTGCATAAATCATTAGAATTCATCTGGTCCCACATGAATAATGAAGAAGATGGGAAAAGAATTAGGGAATGGATAGATCATTATAAAATGATAATGAGTTTTAATTTAGTCCCACATGCATAAAGAAGATGTGAATGCAAGAATTGTGATTTAACGATTTAAAAAGATCAGTAAGTTTAATGTATACAACAAATAATTTTATTAAGATAGGCTAAGAATAAAGTGGGTCATCCAACAATCTTGGAATGGTCTTCTCTGTTGCAGTAGCTTTGGAGGTGACGACATTGAGCGCACCTATTACATCTACAATCCTTCTACAAAGCAATATCGCACAATCATTCATGAATCTTTTTCGATTTGCATGCAGTGTTAGTTTAGCTTTGGATCCCTTCAAATCACCTCATTATAGAGCTGTTTGCATTTGGATGAAGCACTTCACTACAAACCCTAATGAAAGAGTAATTTATCAAATTGAAATCTACTCTTCAAAAACAGCCTCTTGGAGGGTCTCTGGAAATGGTTCTTTGCTTTGGATAATAGTAATTATGAATACTGACTAAAACACTAATGGGTTTTTTTCTTTCCACTTTTTTGGTTTGATTTCAGTGAAATGTTACTAGTCCAAGATTGTGATACTTAAATTACTCATTTAGCTATTGTTGTTCATCCTTGGTGTTTTCTTCCTGTGGATTTGTAGCAACAGCAAAGATGTGAGTGAGTTCAATACCTGACTTCACTTCCATTGATAGCAATTATAGCATTCTAAAACTTCTAACTCCATTATTCATTGATTGCAATTAATACCCATTCTCTCAAACTGTTTGGTTCTCTCTATCATACAACCATTTAAGCACTAACTTAAATCACAATGCTGTAGTTTGAAGGAATGGATTTACTCCTGGCTTTTCAGAGCATGATGATAGTGAGAATCAAATCATTACAATTGCCATTACCAGCTGGATTCTTTGGAAAGAAAGATGCAGAGTAATTTTTGAAGGACAGAAATTGAATCCTCTATCCACTCGAAAGGAAATCCAGGATATCTTCAAATACTGTTCTTACTTCTAAGAAAAACCAGCAAAATCTGAGCAGAATTTCTCATAATACTTTTACCACTCAATAGTCTCCTCTGCCAATGCAAAGTGTCAAAATTAACTGTGATGCCTCTCTCATTAATATTAATAATATGGCTGGAATTGATCTTATAGCACGAGATTTTGCAGGACATTTCAGATGAGCAAAAGCCTTGTTCAGAAGAGCTGTAAGTGTGTAACAATCAGAAGCCAAAGCCATCTGGGAAGCTATAAGATGGGCCAATGAAATGCATCTTCAATCTGTTATTTTTGAAAGTGACTCGACTAATCGTCAACGCAATCCAAGAGAAGTATACAAGTATTCACTGAAGTACTTCTACCATAGTTGAAGACTGTAACCATCTCCTTAAATCTTTAACTTTTTGGGAACGTAAATATGTTAGCAGGTCCTCTAATCAGGTTGCAGACAAACTTGCTAAATTTGCTAGGTCTTTTAGATGTTCTAAGTTGGTATGAGCCAGAGCATCCTCCTGATTTCATCAGGAATCTTGTCTGAAGATATAGCTTAAATTTACATTATAGTGCATGTGCCCAGACCCTCAGGGTCTAATTACATACAAGCACTTCTATCCCATATTTACATTATAAGACATGTGGGCCCACAAAAGCCGAACCTAAAGGTCCACAGATAGACAATTGGCCCCAAAAATCAACAAATTCCACATGAAGGTGAGGTTGCTGGTTGCCATAGTGTGGTGTTTTAACCCCTAGTCGCACGCCCCTGCCCACGAGGCAAATTTTTTGCTCCAGCTGTGACAGAAAGAAACACAATTTTAGTCATTCGCCTGCAACGACAACATAGAGAGGCAAATATTTTAATAAAACATTAGTGCGCTAACTTATCAGAGTTTCTCCTGCATATACCACATATTGGACGATGACATAAGTAGCCAAACCAGGGTTAATTTTAGTACAATGATTCGCAACCAATTCTTGAAACATCGATGGGTTGGTTGGTTGAGAGATCAATCCAGTGTTAGAAGAACAGGCAAAGCTAATTTGATAAGGACAACGAAAAGGTAATACCATATTGCCACCCCATCAACTTTAACAGAGTTGTGGAGATGGGGAGAATAAACTACTTTCCATCATCAATCCGGACCATGTAAGGGACAATATTAGCTGCACCATCTCGTAAAAGTTTGCACTCAAATCATTCTTAACATCGGATGCCAAGTCCAGTTGAACAGTCAAAAGAACCATGAGCATACAAGTGGGTTAACAATTGGGCAACGTTCACCTCAGTGACTAATGCAGCCTAGATGTAACAGCCATCAACACCACTAACAGAGGTTGTGCACGCGTGTGCCTGTTTCCCTGCACAACTTTGTGTGTATGTGCGTGACTCTGTAAAATCTAATATATATATATATATATAGAGAGAGAGAGAGAGAGAGAGAGCATACGATTTTCAACATCCTTCTGCTGGTAATAGTGAGGAGCAATCTCCACCAACCACTTGGGACTCAATTCTGTAACCTGCGTATTTAACCAACCTGTTAACTTTTATGATCCTTCTGCCTAAACGAGAAGCAAGCGTGTAACACTTTGGTTTCCAGAACAAGATTTACCTGTCTCATGTATTCCTTCGTCGTCAGCACCAATCCATGGTAAATAACCCATCTTGGCAGAACCTAAGAAGAGAAAAAGAGAAAGGGTATTAGTATTCAACAAGATTGCATCACATTAGACTCTTGGCGGCAAGCATAAAGTCTAACACACTTCATACTCAGCTTGAATATCTTTAACTTCAAGGTGGTGTTATTTGAGAAAGGTTCTCACGTATTTGTTTTTGCATTACTGCAAGATGACAGAGACAGGAAGAGAAACCAAGTACGGCGTAATCCCTACGTCTTAGTGGAGAAGCCCAGGGAAGTGGTGGACGACCATACTTGAAGATTTTGATGTTTGTCTTACCTCCTTGCCTCCGTCCTAAATTTAATCCCTATTCGATCATCCTAGGGCAGTAGCTTGAAGGTGTCACAAGGAAAATCTGTAAATTTATTTCCACAACCGAAGTTTCGGACAAGCTTAGTGTGAAAGGTAGTATTTTTTCAGGTTCGTAACAGAATCAAGACTCCTCATATATATTCGAGGGTTTGTGCATGTGTTCCCTATGCTTGGTGTTCTTTAAGCTGGGTATGTACCAAAGAAGTCCATGTAGAGGGGAATTATAGTAATTTCTTTATATATGGCTACTTCTATAATTTTTAAAAGGAAAACTCTACAACATTTTTCTATATTAACACTGGACGTATTCGTACACCCCGTTTATGCTGGTCTTTGTATTTGCAGTTAATTTTTAGTGGATGATGAAAACAGTAAACAAATGAACATATAACACATCACAAGAAGTAGAGATGCATATAATTCACCTGTGCAAGACCAGAACTTGGATGTATATGAACTGTTTGGCGACTTTTCACAGTACGATAGGATCCAAACTTTTGCAACTCCGCAGAATTGGGGAAAAAACCTGGAAAGAATATAGAACTGATGTCAAAAGAAAAATCACCATATGCAATGTTTTGAAATAAGATGAACCTGGGAAGGAGAAATATGGAATAACCTGATGTTATGGCCTTCTTTACTGCTTCCAAATCATCAGCATTGGATGTTAGTTCAATTCCAAACCTCTCCAATTGCCTCTCCAACTGGTCTCTAATATCTCTGGCACGTTTCATACTCCTGACCTGATATTTAAACCAAAAAGAATATTGGAGATTGAAGGATCATCAACAGACTTTCTGTTTGTAACAATTATTGGTAGAAAATTAAGAAACTGTAGGAATAAAGTAAACAAATGCCCCATGGCAAGGAAACTCACTTCTCTAGCTTTCTTTCCATTCTAATTCATGTAAGTATCAGAGAATGGAAGATGTAAACATCATGTAAATTATCATCATATTAGTTTAGTTCACTGAGGACTTTAAGAACTCGTTGATGTGACTATATTAGTTAAAGAAACTCATTGAACACGACGAGTCCAGGGGGAGTCAATAGGCCGTTTCCTGTACGGCTATTGAACTCCACCGAATCTGAAGCCATTAAAAAACTCGCCTCCTTTTCTAGTCGAACATTTAATTTAATACATAATGACACTTTGTTAAACGTTATAGAAAATACGAAACGAGAAAAAGCGAAAAGAAAAGAAAAAGTCTACTTGTAACCGATTCTAGGTCCTATCAATTTGATACTGCTTCCATCTGATCTGACAACAAAGCACCCTGAATCGTAACAGATTACACTACTAATAGTTCTGGTTCCAAGTGGTTCCGGTTTAGTACTCAAATATATGGAACTGGAACAGGTCCTGTTCTCGGGTAAACGGCCCCCTAATGACACCTCTAACGAGGAGAACTTGAAAGATCAAATCATGGAAAGAAGTTTGCCTAGTAACAGGAGGTTCTGAAGTCAACTAGTTTATCTCAAGCCTACACAGATCAAATTGGAGTCAACAGCGCATGCCAAATGTAAATACAACTAAAATTAATTTTCCAATAGATATATACAAAATCTAAAGAGAAGTATCAGGAAAAAATTGACCAACTCGAGAAATTCTGTGTACCTGAATAAAATTTTCATAACACCACTGAGTTGAAAAGTTTGTTTCTTTCCACGAACAGTAGACCTATGAAAAACAAGATCAAACATGATTAGACACACCATTTTTAATTATGAACTGAGAGTGATGAAACATAAGGTAATTGCCACAGGGTTTACGAGAGAACGACAAACAAGGGTGGTACAGTCGATAGATATAAATACATATTGTACTACAGCTTCAGACTGTGATGTGCAACACAGCAAACACTTGATCATCCAATAAAATGATTTTTCTTTTCACAAAAGTAGGGCCACATTTATCATGCTAGCCCACAATGCAATGATCAGATGGCTGGAATACAGTATAGTGTTATATATGGGCTATACCAGGTCCAAATCAAGAGTCCTACAATTTCCAGATCAATGAGCATTTGAATAGTAGGAACTCCTGGTAGTACAACAATTCTACTCTGATAACATCCCATTCCACCAAAACTAAATGTGTGTGAATCAAAAAATCACCTTGAGCAATGCAATATGGTCCCCGACATTCCCAGTGTGAAAATTCATCTTTGCGTTATCAGCAAGGACTTGTTTGTCCTTCGGACGGTAAAAGATTGAATCGCCAACATCAAGCATAGCAGCAATAGTAATGATCTCTTCAGAACATTTATACTTTTCCGATGCAAGTACCATTTTAGAGAGCATAAGATCAAGAGGAAAAGCTGCCATCCTTTTTCCAAGCAACGTCGGCTCTCCTACGCTATTCAGGGCACCAAGGGCAAAGAGCAATTCCAGGGCTTTAAGTAATGCTTCGCTCGGTGGTGGGTCCATGAAATCAAAATGCACCAAGTCACGAATACCAAGGTTCTTAAGAGTAAGGACAACGCTTGCAAGGTTAGTTCTTTGTATCTCTGGAACTATATTATCTTCCATATCAGCATGATAATTATGGGCCGTATACAAACGGAAGCACTTTCCAGGGCCTGTTCGTCCAGATCGGCCGGCCCTTTGCATTGCAGATGCTTTAGTGATAGGATTGACGAGTAAAGAATCCATAGCAGTCCGTGGGTTATAAGATTTCACCTTACTGAATCCAGGATCAACCACATACTTTATTCCATCAATGGTCAGTGATGTTTCTGCTATATTTGTAGCCAAAACAACTTTTCTAGCCCCTTCAGGAGTTGGTTCAAAAATTTTAACTTGTAGATCGGTTGGAAGGTTACCATATATTGGGCATATTACAAGTTCGGCAATCTTTGACCCTAGTCCCCGTGTTCTGTGTTTCAGAACCTCTGCCGCGGATTCAATTTCTTCTTGTCCAGGGAGAAACACCAAAATATCGCCCAGTGGCTGTGTCACGTGGATTTGGAGAACCGTGACAACTGCAGCATCCAAGTAATCGGGTTCTGGTGCTTTAGTATAGTGTATATCAACAGGAAATCGCCTTCCAGGTATTTTGAAAATTGGAGCGGAGTTAAAATAATCACTAAACTTCACAGCATCGAGAGTTGCACTAGAAATAAGCAACTTTAGATCACTTCGGGACCGAGAAATGTCCTACCAAAAAACATGTAGTAGAAGTCAGACAATCAATTTAGTCAAACAAGCATTAAAAGGATACAATATATTCTGGACAGGTCCAAATTGCGAGTACTACTTTTGGTATAACCATATAACTACCTCATGGAGCACCTAACAGTAACATACATTTCTTTCTTAAGGAATTGGATTAAACTTTAAACAAGTTGAAGGAGTTTATGCTTGCCTTGAGGAGACCAAATAAAATATCTGTTGAGAGGGTTCTTTCATGAGCCTCATCCACCATCACTACACTGAATATTTTGCAGAAGCATAAAGTCAGCAACTTATGAAACATCAAAACCTTATCCAACGAAACATAAATGTGACATTACAACTAAGCCTACCTGTAGCTTGCCAAATTAGGTTCACGAAGGAATTCTTGCAACAACATTCCATCTGTCAAATATTTCACAACTGTCTTTGCTGAAGTACATTCTTCAAAACGAACGGAATAACCAACCTGCAAGTACAATAGACAACAAGCTTAGCCACTCTGAAGATATTCTTCATACTGATCAAAATAAAATCACCTCAGTGATTAAAAAAAAAACCACCTTACCACAGCACATTTGTAACTTGATGATATGTATATATATATATATATAGAGAGAGAGAGAGAGACAAGACCAGCATAGAATGGTTTTGTACAAGATTTTTTGTGGGAGCACATGAAGATGATTCAAGGGCTGGTTTTCTGTGAGGATGATCTCATCATTTAAATAATCCTCACAAAAAAACATCATTCAAGAACTCCTAAACACATCAAAAGTTGGGTGATTTATGGACCACCCATTTTCAGCGTTAATTTTAAACCAACTTGTGATGGTGTTAGAAGTTTTAGAATGGATTATTGCTCAACCATGATTAAATTTCCAACCAATGTTTGAGGGAGGGGTTAGAAGTTTTAGAATGATACGATTTGTGGTGAGGTGATATACATAGTGAAGAGAACATCCTCATAAAAAAACTGCCCTTGGATTATCTCCGTGTGGGCCCACAGGCCTGCGTAAACTTTTGTGTATATATATGTATACATAAATCCATTCTAAAACTTCTAACGCCATCAAAAGTTGGTTTAAAATTAACGATAAAAATCAGCCCTTGGGTCATTCCTCCCTCCCTCCCTCACTCTCTCAAAAACCCATTCAACCACTGGAAGGTAACTCTTTCTCGTTTTGAGATTTCTCTTTTTCTTTTCTACTGTACATTGACATCAAATTACTGAAATCTAAGTTCATCATTGAGAATTTTCTTTCCCCATTATTCTATTTGAGATTATTATGCAATATTAGTCTATTACTCAGTGAATAGATTCACTGAATGGGAATGCATGCTATTATGTGGCCAAATGCTTAATCCATAATCAAGAGAGTAAGAGCCTATCATGGTAGAGAGAAAAAGAACATATTTAATTAAAAGCAATATTACCTCAAGCCCAAGTTTTACACCCATTTCCTGGGAAACTCGTGCAGCAACACTCATAGCAGCAACACGACGTGGCTGGGTACATCCAATCTGTGGAGGAGAAAAGTTATATTCAATATGGAGTTATCACTTTCAACTTGAGGAGAATTCATGGATATATGCCGATATTGTTTCACTCTCCAGAAAAGTCCTAATAAACAATTATGGAGATCAATGCAACAAAACATGTGGCAAACCATTATAAATTTGAACCTACCTATAGTAATAGCAACTAGTCAATTTGGGCTATGCCGCAAGGAAGAGGAGACAACTAACCACCTACTTCTTCAGTGTAATATGGCTTGGTCAATTTGGGCCTTTGGTTCGGATTCCTTCAAAGTGCATTGGTGCATTCCACATATGGTAGAACAGTTAATACATCGTGGCCTTCGTTTAAACTACCAGCAAAAGGGAAGAAATTATGGTTGGCAATTCCACATGCAGTGATTTGGACCTTGTGGAAAGCACGAAACAATGCAATTTTCAAAGAGGAAGAGGTCATCTTCGAGAAGACTATTCTATTATTGAAAGGCTTATCTTCTCCTGGAGTCTTGACTTAGATTGGACGAAACATTATAGATTTGAGGACTTTGTCTTCCAATGGGAAACTTTGTTAGAATCTTTGCAACACTTTGTCTCGTCCTTTGGACGTAGTTGTGTAATTTTTCGTCTGATTAATTGAATTCATTGCATCTTCTCAAAAAAAAAAAAAAAAATAGTAATAGCAACTAGTTGATGACAAAGTAGTACCTATCTTTTCCAATAAATATAGTGGATATCACATATTGGTATCCATTTCCTTTTTTCCATATTATTATGTTAAAGGGTAAAACCAAAACAACAGTAAGTTTGAAGAAAAAGGAAAGAAGAAGAAAGAGGAAAATGTGTGTGTGTGTGTGTGTGTGTGTGTGTGTGTGTGGGTGGGTCATGGGTGGGAGGCCTTATATTTATTACGGAATTTTGGCCAAAAGGCTTGCATGGGAAAAGTCTTAGGACACAACAATATTTTATTATGCTTGGGCCCCTAAATTTGACTTACTAAAAACAGCCATGAGCCACCTATCCTACAAACAAACTTGAAAGGACAAAACTACCCATTGAAAACCCTAAATATTCTATGTTTGTTACTTTTAGTTTTTTTTTTTTTTTTAAAAAGATGCCATAACTTTTTAACTACAAATGGCCAAATGGATTTTGACAAAATTTCTATTTTTAGAAAGCATTTTCCAAGATCTTCACAATGAGACCAGCCACCAATATTAAATTCATTTAAAAAATAAAATTGAAACCTAGACAAATGCAACCTTTGGGTTGCACTTATATACTAAACCAGTATTCTTTAAAAAAAATAAAATAAAATTTGCAACCTTCGAGTTGCACCATATAATTTGTAACCCAGACAAATGCAACCTTTGAGTTGCACTTATATAATTTGTAACCCACACAATAGGAATTATCATAACAAATTACAGAAGATAAACTCAAATAATTTGGACGACCCGAACAGATTGCATGTTCTTTTTATTAACTTCCTGATAAAATTACAAAGGCAGCACTCAATAAAACAAGGTTGCATAAACTTTTGAGGTCATAGAAGACGAAGACAATGATTACCTTATCCAGGTTTTAACAGGTGAAGCATGACTTGTCAAAAAAAAGAAAATAATAATTGCAGCATGACAGATCAAAAGTGAAAATTTGAACACTAAAACAACTCGAGTATAATCCTATAATCCTACCTCCACAAAATGCAACAAAATAAATAAGCCATACCTTTCCATGTTCTGCGTAACCAGCCTCATGAAGATATTGGGGTATCTGGGTAGTCTTTCCAGAACCAGTCTCTCCAACAATTACAAGAACCTTGTAGGAGCACAAAGAAAGAAAAGCATATAACTCTCAGGGTGAGGATACCCAATATAAGGACAAAGCGTTCTATTTTTTTCTTGAACAACACAAAAAATTGTCACACCATATCCTTTGCAAGCGTCAATAAATTAGGTTAAAAGGAAAACTAAATCCAGTACAAGAACTTCAGAAACCTGGTATTCTTTAACAGCCTTAAGTAGTTCCTCACGATAAGGATAGATAGGCAGAGTCTTTCTCTCGTCCTGAAAGAAGAAGCAAATAAAACAGTCATCTGGTTGCAGGTAGAATATTTGATGTTGCAACGTAAGAAGTGACGATAATAAGCATCATAATATACACCCTTGGTGAGAAAAAAACCAGGAACACTTGTCTACACAACCTTGGAAAAACTCATTCAAGAGTACAAAGTACAAAAATGAGATAGGAAATCCACACCTTAAGTTTCAAAAGCATCAATTTCTCCCTAGAACTGTAAGGCTGATCTGTGGGTAGATCTTCTTCATACTGTTTGGGAAAAATATCGCATCTCAAAAAGAGAACTTTTGAGTAGAAGCCAGAGAAGAAGTGTCACCAACCATAAATGAAAGATTAGGAGAGCTGAAGATGATAATCTTTGAAATACCTTTACACCATCCATAACCGAGGCCTTGATGAACTCAATCTGGTCCTCAAACACGAACCTACCCATTCAGTGCATTCATGTAAAGATTAATTATGCAAATAGTAGTGATTCTAAGAGTAAATGATATTATTTTATAATTTGGCAAGTAAAATACAATAACAACATAACGTCAAATCAGAATGACTTAATGTATATCTGCAGCAATCATGACAACTCACTGATGATCATCTGACATTTGCCTTTTCTTTTTTGAACCAAACTTTAGGGTTGCCTTCCCTGAAAGGATGCAAGTTTAGACATGGAATCCATGTTATAAAATACGTAGCTAAATAAGAAAAGCAAAACATTATAAAGAAGAAGTTACCAATTTGATGCTCTTCCCATGCCTCCTGTTCTGCACAGGAGTTCATCTTATCTCCAGAACCCGGATCCCTAATGGGAATATGAAAGCAAAAAACTTTAGACGGACCTAAAGCACACGGAAAAATGGAGAGAGAGAGAGAGAGAGAGAGAGAGAGAGAGAGAGAGAGAGCAGACTGACCTGTACCGCTGCAGAGCCGCATCAAATCTCTTCTCCTGATTTACAACCCCATCCTGATCATAAGCTTCAGGCATCTTGTACTGCACTTAAAAATCAACAGTTAATGCAGTAAGGACAGTGAAGCTTCACTTCAGCCAAAACAATATTTACGAGTGTCTTATAAGCTGCTGGCTCTAAAGCATTACAGCAAAAAGGATTACTTTGCTCATCATTTAAAAGAAGTTTTCTTCCCTCATCATCCACTTGAACCAGTTATTTTCCAGAAGAAAGCTCAAGAGCTCCATCAGTAGCATAATACAAAATGCAGATTATTACGCTAACTGAACATGCTTTGTGTGCAGATTACCTCGTTAACATTTTCCGCCTCTTCCGATTGCTTCTTCACAAGCTCATAAATTTCTTGCTTGTACCTGCAAATGAAAATCCAAACGAGGCTTGTCAAGCATCATGAACTTTAAGTAAATTTGACATGAGAAAAATATAGGCAACACTAAATAACAAGGACATCAACGATCTCTAATTTTTCCACTGGAAGTGTCAAAACAGGATGCATACTTGCTGTTTCCGTGAAGTTTCACTTTCAAAGTAAAAACTCCATCAACTCAATGTTAATAGCACAATCCTTCCACTCACCTCATAGCCACATAAGTTGTACCTAAACCATGAGCTAAAAGAATAGCATCAACAACGGAAGAGAGAAAACCTAATTGGGTTAAAAATGAGTGTATCAAGGTGCCAATCTTGTGCACATCTTTCTCTTTCATCATTACTAAATTTGACTTATTCGGCCTTCCAAAGTTGGAAACGTAAGAGAATGAAAAGGGATGGAGATAACAACACCAAAGATCAATGAAGCAATGGCATAAACACCATGGTACACATAAGCTATGTTAAGAATAGTCAATTTTGAACATATCTCAAAGATAAAAGAAAGGCCTTACTAAATCATGTCATCTCAACCTGAAACACTCATTAGAGAAGGTGAAACAAGGAGATATTGTATCGAAACGGGAGCAGCTTCACCTCAACATATAACAAAATAGTACATCATTTGAACACATTAATATGTTTTGCACATATTCTTTTTGAAAATATGAATCAACAACAGAGTAAATATGACCAATTTATCACATTTCGCAAAACTACGTATAGTAAAACATGCATACTGTACATGAATGCCCCAAAACTACACATAACAAAAAAAGGCATATCCAAGTGAGGACAACTTAATTACCGTTGCTCACGATATTCTGCTTCTGACAGCTTAACACCCTCAAAGAGATACTGCTCATCTTCTATATCATCCCTGAAATTGACAATACACAGCAATATTCAAACATGCAAGCCAAATATACAATAAACCAAAATAAACAATACTTTATAATATTATACCTGATCTCCTCCACCTTCTTTTGCTCCCGTTTCTTTAAATATTCTTGTCTTGAAATTTCTCTGTGACATAAAAAAGGACAATTAAAATTCAGTAAACGAGTATCAGAACTCAGCCTGTCAGCCTAGCTAATCAATTCAACCAGGAAACTAAGGGACAGGTTATATAGCCCCCTTCTATAACCCCCCCTCCTGTGGGGCCCACATGTAATGCATCCAGGGGCTGATTTTTGGAGATAATGATCTACATGATGAGGAGAACATAGTTACCTGAAATCAGTCTGTTCTAAAACTTCTAACCTCAAATCTACTCATTTTAAATCAACGGTCAAAATAAAATTTTAAAACTTGCAAATTTTTTAAGGGCTAATTTGAGGGGGTTATAAGTTTTAGAACGAGCTGATTTTTTAATATGATGAAATTCATAGTGATGAGAACATTCTCTTCAAAAATCAGCTCCTGGATGCATTACATGTGGGCCCCACAGGCGGGGGGTTATATAAGGGGGCTATATAACCTGACCCTTTAAATAAAGGCCCAGAGGGTCATTAGTAGTTGCAGACCCTATTAAGGGTATTTTAGTCATTCAGGTAGTGGCGCAGGCTGTGCGCAGGTTTAATAAAGCCCTCTTATGTAATTGCTTAATTATGATTGAATGGAATAATTCTGGTTGCTTATTTATTTGTTTCTTTTAGTTACTTTTGTTATTCTTTTCTCAGGTTAGGGTTCCTGGATTAGAGCCGTTTTAGCATAGTTTCTCACAAAGTGATTCCCTTTTTAATCTGTTGCACTACGCTGCATTATAAGCAAAAGAGGTTAGCACAGCCAAAGAGCTCCAGTGAATTGAGTCTTTTAGGAAAACACAAGACACGCTTCATAAATTGGAAGAAGATTCTTTCAAAAATAGACTGGAAGAAGATTGCTCTCCCCTTTGCAAGGGTAGCCTCCGGGTAAGATATTTCAAGAAAATAAATATGGCTTTGTTGGCCAAACGACCATGAAGGTGCAGAGTAAAGAAAAATAATCTATGGATCTTTGGAAAAAAAATCATTGAAAAGCACAGTGGCCCCTAATATTTACTATGAGCATTTGTTTGGTCATTCTACGAATATTATACGGAAGGCTATTGTAGTTACTAGTAAGGTATTCTTTCACCGTTTGGACACTCACTTTCAGTCATTGAAACCTCACATGACCTGGAAAATTACCTAAATGCCCATCTATTTAACTTGGGCCAACCCAAGCTTAATTTGTTATGTTTAATTAGACATGTGGCAAATCCTTAAGCACCAAGGAGCCAGGACATAAAGTCCCAATCCAACGGCTTCTTTACTGTTGTTCTTCTATTAACTATTACATACTTCTCTTTTTCACAGCTTCTTTTTTTTGCGTTGTTTGAAGGTACTAATTTCATTCAACTTTCAGAATTAATTATGTTCTGACAAGAAGATTATTTTGATAGATTTTCCCCTCGCTTTTCTCCACGGTTACATCTTTAGAAACTTCTTCCTTTTCCATTTGTTATATAATTAGAAGGCAGAAGAAGTGTAGAATTTCATGAGGAAAAAGAGGAAGAATGTCGAACATAAATATTTAAGTAACTGTTATCTAATGGTTCCAATGTAATAGTGATAGTAGAAGCTAGAAGTTTCAAGAACTGGTTTTAAATGGAGATGACATTGCAAGGAGATTTTACTCTTCATTGTTTCTAGGTATTGTATTCTATGAAGACAAAAGTATTAGTAACTTTTCTTTTTACTGATAAAAAAATAAGTGCACAACCACAACGAAGGAAATACTTAAATAACCGCATTGGTTACTGCATTATAGACATTGCAAGTAGATTTTGGTCTTCGTCCTTTCTATGTATAGTATTAGATGAAGTATGTTTTACATTTTCTTTTTACAGATAAAAATTAAATATGCTACTACAAAGCAGGAAAAGATAATTATCATTAATAGACAACCGAAAAGTAAAATGATTTAAGCAAAGAATGACAGACCTTAGAGTTGCAGTTTCATTATTCTCGAAGGCTTTAGATCTTCGTATTGTCTCCTCTGATGAACAACAGAAAAATCAGATTGTACCACACAAATGTGTAAAGCATGTACAACTATGATTACTCATCAGGATTTATACCTTCCTCCTCACGCGTTAATCTTTTCTCTGTTAACTGCCAATAGAAAAAAAAAAAAAAAAAGGGATGTCATTCACATACTGTACAGAGAATGGAAAGACAAACAAAACAGTAAAACAGCGAGGAATCGCACAAATTTAGTGCAAATTCAGCGAGGAATCGAACAAATTCAGTGCAAATTCTTCAATCAATATCCAGCAATATTGACACGTGTGCTGCATTTATAGACGTATGTAAATAGCACATTTACAGACACATGTAAATATGCATACATACATACAAACATATGTACATACAAAGCCGCAAGCACACATACATATATATACATACAAGAACTGGTACCTCCCAGCGACCAGATTTAAGGAAGAGATCTTTGATCCTATAGTTTTCTTAATTCAGTTGCGCTACATCAAAAAAATAAGGGCTGTCAACGGGTTAGTTCCGGTTCAGCTATTAAACTACCTGGAACCATAACCTATTAAAACTAGCCGATTTTGGTTCTTGGCGGTTCAAGTTCTGGTACTCAAATAGGTGGAACTGGAACCAGGATAATAGGCTACAGTTCCAATCAGTTCTTGGGTATTTGGGTTCCTATTTTCTAAAAAATTTATATGCAAAAAATATTACAAATAGTAAAAAATCTATGGAAAAATCAACATTAGTAAGTCGATTCTAGTTCCTATCAGATATCATAGTACCCAGAATCCCAAAAAGTTATAATACTAAAGGAGCGGTTCCTAGAGGTTCTGGTTTTTTTCCTATCAGTTCTAGAAAATGTGTAACCGGAACCGAGAAATCTGTTTCAGTTTGGTTCGGTTCTCGGGCAAAAGGGTACGGATTGACACCCCTAGGTGAAATGGTCTAAGGTGCGTATTTGGAAACTCAAATGGTAAGTGGAAATCTTGGAAGTGCTGGAGGAACAATTTGGAATGTCGTAATTGTTGGGGCCAATCTAGAATTTCAAAATTATTTTGGGGGAAATAAAGAATTTCTAAACTTTGAGGGATTAGTAGTTTCTGGAGAGTTTGGGTTAAATAAGTCAAAACGATGGGATAAGGGCCTTTGGTCCCCTATATGTTAGGGTAGGGATGGGTTTCTTTAGGCTAGAGGAAATCTTTGATAGTGGTTTACAGCTCAAAATGGTGATAGGTGGTGTTATTGAAGAAGTCAATCAAGTATCGGGATATGTTGGGTTGAATCGGGTTGGAGTTCAGAATTTTGAATGAGTGCTTTTGTGCGATAATGTTGCCGTGTGTTTCCACCTACTATTTTAGGTTGTTGAAGATGACTGGAATGGTGCGTGTGATGCTGCAACTCAATGGAAAAATCATTGTAGTTACGTGCATCTTCGGCGGCTTCAGGTTGGTACTTCTCTTTATTCTTCCATTCCTCTTCTTTTTCTTCTGTCAGAATCTATCTCATAGAGTCTCTAATGGGATCAAGTATGGCTTGCTCAAAATTCTTCAAGAGCTTGTTCAGTCAAATAAATTCAGGAGCACAATCATGCTCTGATACTACTTAACATAGACGGAAGCGTAAAGAGTAAATCAAAGAACTAATTGAGAATAGATCTCTGGAAATGATTAACTAAATAATGAGAAACTGGTGATTGCAATACCCATCACCACCAGTTCCTTATTTATAGCCTAAAAGACTAGGGAAAAAATATAATTCTACTCTAATTAAAAATAGAAACTAAATTAAACAAGAAATCCTACAAATAAAAGTTAGTAATAATAATAAAGAAACAAAAGCTTAATCTAGAAAGTTCCTAATAAGTTGAACCACTAATACACATACACGTTTCTTGAGACATGATTCTGGAACTAACTCATAATACGTGGAACAAAGTGATGAACATAAAATAGAGAAGATTAGCAGCTAACATCATGACATGATTGGTTGGTCTAAGAAGTAAGCGCAATAGAAGCAGAATACCACACATAGAGTGAATATTAAAAACTAGTAACTTAGTAAGGTTTCGGATAAGATTGCACGACTCAGGAGAATGTAATTGGGTTTCTCGTTTCTTTATGTAGGGGGAAAATGATTGGAGTAATGGAGTAGAGTAGCCGGGTAACTAAACATGAAGGATGATCTCTTGTTTAAAAATGAAGACAAGTGCAAATTTATTTAAATGACATGTTTCTATAATAACACTCGACTCATTTCAGTGTGTGGATTCAAAGTGTTGATTAGTCCATGAATATGTAGCCCATTGAGTTCCATTTTGTACCTTTCGTGTCCCTGCTGCATCTGTTTCTCTTATGCTCCTCTCCAGTTGTTTCTGCTCTGTCAGATCACATAATCTGGCCTCCTTTTTCTGCATGAAGTAGAAATAGGAACTCAAACATCAGAAACAAGAAAATAATTGGAACAGAAAGGCACTACATGTTTGAGGCTTAGACATTTTTGCTAGTCATCAATCCTAATTCCTATCCTAAGGGCAATTACTCTGAAAAATGAATAGAATTTGAAAATCAGAAGCTTACGAGTAAGAATTAAATTTTCATGTCCTGGGATTCTAATGCTATATTCAGGGCTAAGCTCAGATGGAAGCTGCAAAGACACATTGCAACAGAGAAAGAGCAGTCTCCAAAGAAGTAAGTACCTCTAAATCATCTTCATCGTATGAAGTGCGTCTTCGAACTCGTCTTTCCTTTTCTACTTCTAGGGTTGCCTGCAAATATAGCATCCAGTTTTAAAAAAAAAATGATGATGACTTTTAGACTATTAAATCATATATATGTGAAAACCCTAGATTTTTTTTTTACTTCTAGAAATTGAAAACTCTAAAATCTATAATAATTAATGGTTAATTTCATAATAACAAAAACAACTTATATAGATTTGGAGTAGCAATCAAAATCTAATGAACAATGACATACATTCAAACCAGATGATGCTTCTTTACTACGAGGGATTCTAGAGAAAATTTCTTCAGCGAAATTGCGAGTTTCAGTAGACGAAGGAAATCCAAATTCCACAAGCTTTTCCACAACATTAGTAGGAGAACATGCTTGCTTAGCTGCAAAAATTTTAGCAAAAATTATTAGGGTTATATACGTGCATTGAAGAAATTTAATCAAGTATTAAAAACCTAAAAAAACAAAATTCTGAAACTGACCTAATCCCATTACATATTGAACAACCATGGGATGAGAGTATCCTAAAACTGAAATCAACTTGTCTGAAACCCACATTCTTACTCCGTCACGTTTACTATTGTTTTCATCCATACTTGTCCCGAACCTTTAAGACGGGTTTCAATTTCGCTACCGCGCTCTTGATCAATTACAGAGACAGACAGAGAGCCTCTGGTTTGTTTTGAAAACGAAGAACATATGATATAGAATTAGAGAGGGAAACAAAGTAGAGGATGAGAGAAGGAGATGAAGGAGAGACGAGAAAGAGAAAGAGAAAGAGAGAAGCATACCTGGTTCGTTTCGAAAACTATCTGAAATTCTTTTTAAGACGGGTTTCAATTCCGCCACCGCGCTCTCGATCAATTACAGTAGACTTAAACCGGCCGCCTTTGCGCCTCCGATGGAAGAAGAGAGTGTGGTTTTATGGGCACCTAACAAAATCTTATTGGCAGGCCCAGGATGAGGGCGCCTCTACCAAAATCATAGTAGCGGTTGGCAGAATCGATCTCTTTGCCTCAATTTTGTGCGGCCTCAATTTTGCGCTGGTTTTTTTTTTTTTTTTTTTTTTCGGAAAATGTAAAAAAAGTCCTTATTTTATAGGGACAGGTGATTTTAATCCTTAACTAAAATACTTTTATAATTTTAATCCTTATTTTTTTAGACTTTATGAATTTAATCCTTAAAAAATTATAATGTTATGATTTTAGTCCCTAAAAAATAAAAAAAAAGTGTAAACTAATTTTTTAAAAATGCCTAAGGTACCCTTATTCATGTTTTTTTGTTAAGTTAAACAAAAACTATAATCCTTAAAAGTTCTCAATCAATAAAATCTTCATTTGCTTCCATTAAATCATTCATCAACTTCGATTAAATCGTTCATGCAATTTGATAAATTGCATAACTAAACTTCAAATTTCAGAAATTTTAGATCTGATCATGCGATTTGAGAAATTACAAATCTGAACATGCGATTTGAGAAATTGCAAATCTAAAACTTGCGATCGCAAACTAGATTGAGAGAAAATTAAGAAAGAGAAAAAGTAGAGAAAAAAATATATATCAAACTTGTAATTTGAGAAATTACAGATCTGAAATTGCAAGTTTGAACTTGCATGCAATCTTGATATCGCAATTAAAGTGAGAGAAAATTAAGAAAGAGAAAGAAAGTAGAGAAAAAAATAGATATCAAATTTGTAATTTGAGAAAATTACATATCTAAACTTAGAGATATTGCAATTTCAGAAACTGCAAGTTTGAACTTGCAACTTTCAGAAAACTGTAGTTCTGAACTTGCGATCGTCATTTAGGTGAGAAAAAATTAAGAAAGAGATCTAAACTTAGAGATCTTGCAATTTCAAAAACTGCAAGTTTGAACTTGCAACTTTCAAAAACTGTAGATCTGAATTTGCAACTTTCAGAAACTGCAGATCTGAACTTGTGATCGTCATTTAGGTGAGAAAAAATTAAGAAAGAGAGAAAGTAAAGAGAAAAATAGATATCAAACTTGAAAGAAATTCAAGATCTGAACTTGCTAGTTTAAGAAATTGCAATATCCATGATCTTATCTTCCACCGGCTTCGCACAGTCGATTGTGAAGGTTGATACCTTCTTCTTCCCCTTGGGACCAGCTGCGCTTCCTCAACTCATCTTCTTCGCCTCGGTGGGATATTAAGTTTCGTAGGAGGTTTTAGGTTTCGTATGAGGTTTTACTGTTATGATTTTTAGTTGATTAGGTTTTAGATCTTGAAGAGATGATATTAAGGATTTATTTGGAATAGATTGTTTTTAAAGGTTAGTTATGTCTTTTTTAAAATTAGGGATTAAATTCACAAATGTTTTTAATGCAACTTGCAAGGGATTAAAAACCTAAGACTTAAGAAAATAGGGACTAAGAGGTTGTTTGTTTTTTTTCTGAAAACCATGTATGAATCTAACTCGAGGTCTAAATTAGTCCGAGTCAGATTTCAGATTGTTTCTTTTTTTTATTTGGAGTGTTTGTCAAATTTTGACTCAGCAAAAGGTCTAAAAAGGGGTTGATTTGAGTCAGTGAAAATTTTGTACTGAAAAGTTTGTCTGAGTGCTGAGTCACTTTTTTTTTACAATTTTGTCCTCCATTTGTTTTTAAATGACCGAATTCTCCAACCATGTAAAAGAATCTCATTGTATAAATAAGGGTAAAAGTGTTAAAAAGTCAGTCAGACATAATTTACTAAAATAATTCAGATGAAAAAATAAACAAACTTAAAGTCAAACAAGTCAGACTTAAAGTCAAACAAGTCAGATCCAAATGACTCACCCCTCTCTCTTTCCCCTCGTTAAACCCACCTCTCTCTCTCTCTCTCTCTCCTCTCCCTGTTTCCTTCTCAAAAAGGTATGAAGGCTGTTGCAGCTGTAGTAACTTGTTACCATGCACTTTGAATAGCTAACATCTGCCATGTATATAACAATGGATTGACAACAACAACCTTTGATGTTTGATTATATATTAAGATGACAAAGTTATAGTTTTGAAAATAAGAAGCAAAAAATAGAAAATTCATCAGATACATTTACTTCAATCAATTGAAACCATAAACCAAATAAACAGAACAGAGCAGGATGCTAGCTCATATGATTTTTTTTTTTTTTTTTAAAAAAACCTAGATTGGGTTTAAAATTGTGATTTTCAACTCATTAATAACCATACGGTTCAGCTCTATACCTCAGTCCTTCAATCTTATAAAAAATCCTAGATTGGGTTTGTTCCATCGAATTTTTTTTTTAAAAAAAACCCTAGATTGGAGGAAACAGGGAGAGGGAGGTGATCTAGGGTTTTCTGGGGAAAGAGAGAGAGGTGGGTTCGACAGGGAAAGAAAGAGGGGTGGGTTCGATAGGTTTTGAGTATAAAAGGGTTAAAAAAAAAAAACAAAGCAAAAACCCGCGCAAAAATTGAGTCCGCACAAAATTGAGGCAAAGAAATCGATTCTGCGCAATTGTCTAGACATCCACGTCAAATGTTTTTCAGAAAACATTGCCGCCAATGTCTAGATAGCATAGCAGTATCCTTATTTTTGACTGCTAAAAGCACGAACCGTGCTATACCTAGGCCCTAGCTAGGCCATTCTATGACGCAAATACTTTTTGGACCGATAGTTTTACAAAAGTGGTGCAAGACGTTTATGTGGCAGGGTGGGACCTACCACTTTTTCCCTCCCAAAAGTGTTTTGAAAAGGTTTCCAATTTACATGGTAGTGGGACCGACCATGCCACATAAGCATCGGACACAGCTTTTGTAACATGGTCGATCCAAACAACACTGCTCTTCTAAGGCGAGTGTTGCTTTTTGGATCGATGCTTTTACAAAACAAACAGAAATGATTTTTGGACCGATAGTTTTACAAAAGTGGTGTTATGTGGCAGGATGGACCCACCATTTTTCTCTCCCAAAAGTATTTTGAAGGGGTTTCCAACTTATATAGCAGTGGGACCGACCATGCCACATAAACATCGGGCTTAACTTCTGTAACTTGGTCGGTCCAAATAGCACTACTACAAAACAAATGCCCGACGTTTATGTGGCATGGTGGGTCCCACCCTACCACATAAGTATCTGACACCAGTTTTGTAAAAGAGTTGGTCCAAAAATATTTATTGTTTTAAGGCATTCTGATAGTTCGATCGTGGAATTCTTTTAATTATGTATTTTCTGGAATATGAGTACGTGATTTATCATATTAATAGTACAAAGAATGGGTGTTTATTTCCAATACTCAACAACTTGATCGGTCCAAGCTTCCGTAATTTCAAAATCTCCCTGTGGAATCGATCGAGGTTAGAATTGACACACTACTGTAGGATGGTCCTTGTTGTAGGTTTAGCATTATTCAAAAGCTAATGGGCTAGTAAAAGTGACGAGTATCTCGACTTTGTCATATGGATAAAATCTCAACCATCTACGGTTTGGTCCCAACTACTTTTAATTTGTCTAAAATCTCTTTTATTAGTTGTTTATTAATTATTTAGTATTTTTTTAACCAATAATAATATTTTAGTTTTTTTAAACTTGTATGCATCTTTTGCTTATATGTATTACCAATTTTACACTTCTCTTGTTTTATAAAAAGGTGGATAGCTAGAGAGAGAAAATTTGTTAGTTTTTGTTTTAAAATTTTAAAATGTTATATCTTTTAAACCACAAATCAGATTTTGATAAAATTTATATTTTTGGAAAGATTTTGTCGAGATCTTCAAAACTAGACCAGTCACTAAGTAAAAAATTAAAAGTTATGCAATTTTGAATTTACAATTCGCAATTTGAACTCAATAAAAAATCACAGTTCATATATGCAAATCTGAATGTGCAATTCGCAATTTTAAACTTAATAAAAATCACAATGATAAAATTTATGATGCAAAGATATTCATTGGATGCAGACAGCGGCTTTCTAGGTTAGTTTGCGTCCCTCCCTATGACATGGAAGGTTGTGGGTTCAAGCCTTGCAGGTCGTGGTATTATCACAAGGTTTGACCCATGTAATAAATTATGTTGGAGTTAGATGTTTCTCTTCGTACGTGGTGGCGCGTTTCTCTTCGTTAGTAGTAACGACTTCTCTTCGTCCGTAGTTGCGACTCCTTTGATGATCTTGGCGGTGTCTATGTGCTTCTTACACACCCATTGCTAGTAATTAGCGTCTTAGCGGTGTATCTTCACCTTGTCATTGTAATTCGGGCAATTGTTCCTTGTACCAAAAAAAAAAAAAAAAGATATTCATTGGATTGATTTGCATGTTGACAACTGTGTAGTTAGTTTATATGAGTTTCTTATGTGGTGTAAGTGTGGTACATCAAGAGTTGAAATTAATTAAAAGTCTTTGTTCTTGTTCTTATTTTTTGTGTAGTGTAAGAGAATTAACACACACTTCATATATGCAAATTTGAATTTGCATATTCCGTAATTTTTTTTTAAAGCTGCTACAGGTCTCCTTTTGAAAGAATTTTCCTTTTCTAGGGAGCAAGTCTCACCTCCATTTGTTCATAACATCATTCCACACATCTATAGATCTTGCTTTTGTGCCTGGAGGGAGTCCCAAATATTTAATAGGGATGGACTCAGTTTTACAACCCATGATATATATTAGCTAGATCATCGAAACCATCTACATCACCAATGATAATCATTGTACTCTTCTGGAGATTAACTTTCAGACCTGTAACAGCTCCCTTAAAAACATGGTTTGCCGACTTGCTGAGGTTGTCTCGGTCTGTACCAAGCGAGCTGATCGTGTCTTGATTCGGCTTGGGCCCAGACTCAACCAATCCAACTCATTTTTATTATTTTAAATTTTTTTTAATCATTTTTCGGTTCAGTCGACTCGGCCAGTCCAACTCGAACTCGGTCACCATCCAGTCCGCCCCGAATCCAAGTAAGTGAACCATGGTTAAAAAAACTAAAGGAGAAACCAAATTGGTTTTATTTTTAGTCCATCAAGTGATCCGTGAATAATCCATCAACTTCTTTTAAGTTTAAGTTTTTGTGGGGCCTACATGAAGATCAAATGATTAATTTTTTATAGGTATGATCTCCTAATTGAATATTCTCCTCGCCATTTTGATCCACAAAAGATCAGATCATTTTTAAATTCTTTATAATCCCATAAAAAATTGGGGTGAATTATTAAGCTACTCATTATATCATTGAATGTAACCCAACAGTTGACGAGGCTATAACTTTCAAGTTTTGGCAATATAAAAGTAATAGATAAAATCAGAGTTGAAGTAGCAAGAAAGTATAGGAGGTAGGAGACACACCATATCTAGTTTCCTGATAACTATCAAGAGTTCAAAATTTCTCCAATGTTGGTTAGATTTCCTCTATTATCTTACGCTTCTCAATGTCCATTTACATTGTGCTTAGCAGCCTTCTTCATTCTGCAACTTCTTTTGATTTCATTGAACTTCTGAGGCGAGAGCAGAGCCAAGCCAAACCCTATCTAATTGATCTCCTCATGACATAAGTCCGTAGCTAAATGCTGCTACCAGCTGCCTAGCAAGTAACAAACATAGATACTGATTCTGCAGCTTGATCATATATATATAGCTTCCACAAGAAATTCATGCATATGGCATCACATTTTTCTTTAATAGGAAAGTAAGTGAAGTCAGGTATTGAACTCACATCTTTACTTCACTAAAATCCCCTCAAAGAAAACAAGAAGGATGAACAACAATAGCTAAATGAGCAAGTATCACAAACTTGGACTAGAGTATTAATTATTATTATTATTATGACATAGGCAGGCCAGTAGGTGTAAGCATAGTGTAAGAGTAAGTGTAGTATTATACTAGAGAAAAAAAAATACGCCCAACATAAGGAACAATCCCATTGTAGGTACACAAGAGAGTAGGTTGTAGATAATCAAACACAAGAGAGAATCTCAACATATTGATAAGCATTAAGCCATTGGTACCATGCTGAACCCTCTCCATGAAGGCTTGGTGCTAGATCATGAATTTTCATGAAGCTCATTTCCTTTAGATCATAAGAGATAACCTTATCTGGTATCTGTAACACCAACTTTGACGACGACGACTCTTCTTCTTCTTCCTCAACAAGCAATACAAAGAATTCAAGACGGTCCACGAACTCATCTGAAACATCCCGTACCATCTCCGGGTATGCAATTTTCAATGAATCGAGATTGACGCGGTATTTTACATTCCACCCTGAGTAATCAGTCTCCATCTCCAAGATGTCAAAACTAGTACATGGACCATAAATCTCAATAAGATGCATATGACCCCTACATTCTCCAAAGTATTCAGTCATCCTTTCATCCCATTCATCAGGAATGGGCGGCATCGGCATTGTCTTTACTAATTCTCGATCAACATCGAAATAAAGGGAAGACCCTTCTTCTAATCTGTTAATCCAATGCAACGAACCATTCCAAAAGACACCAGGCGTAGAGAATATATCAGGAGGTGCAATGAAAGCATTTCCAGATACCCTCCAAGAGGCTGTTTTTGAAGAGTAGATTTCAATTTGGTAAATAGGTCCTTCAATAGGGTTTGTAGATAAGAGCTTCATCCAAATGCAAACAGCTTTATAGTGAGGTGATTTGTAGGGATCAAAAGCCAAGCTAACACTGCAAATTGAAAGAGAACGACGTACCATGGCTAGAGATTCGCGAATGATTTCGCGATATTGCTTTGTGGATGGATTGTAGATGTAATAAGTGCGCTCCATGTTGGCACAGCTACTGCAACAGAGAAGACCATTGCAAGATTGTTCGATCTTTATACATATCGAATCATTCGAAAAATTTAGAGTTTTGAAGGGTAAAGAAGATTCAGTGACTTTTCTTCCATCAAGGAAAATAAATTCAAATTCTGGGGGATTAATACCTAGCCAGGAATTATGCAAGAATAGTCTAGGGTTTGAATTGCGGTTTTGAAGGCAATGTTTAGTAATGAAAGATGGATCAGAGATGAGAGATAACCATTCTTTTGAAACGGATTTAAATACAAGCAGAGATTTCACAGGTAAACACAATAGAATCTGTATCAAGAGATCAATATTGCTGGCTATAACAGATGATGATGATGAAGATGATGTATTCTCAGGCAATAAGTTATCATCTGAATTCCTACCACCGGTGGTGGTCCGGCGATTTTTACAAGAAGTAAGCGAAAGCATCTTGAATTATTATTAATTCAAGTTTCTTGAACTTAATTCTCTAATAACTACACAGTTTCGTCAATTACTACCTGAAATTGAAGCTTAGATCGCTTGCATAAACTACCTTGTCGAAGGAATTCTGATCTAGTTCTTGAGCACTAACAAAACCCTCACAGTTAGTTCTCTGTAAACCCTAGCATTCTGATAAAACAATTACCTGAAATTGAAGCTTAGATCGCTTGGCGTTTGTAGACATGGTGGCCGTGAAATCACCAGTTAGGGCCAGGCCTATGGCTCTACTTCAAACCCACCAACACTATTTTTTTATTATTTAAAAAAAAGTGTCGACGGATAACTTCGACAACACATTATTTTTTGTTTTTTATTTATTAAAAATACTTTTTTAAAATTATTTTATTAATAAAAAATTCTGTGATTTTACGTGCGGATACCATTAACCCCTTAAGCCTCCATCAAACTACTAGAACAAGTGAGAGATTTGAAGTATAAGGGTGCCCACTAACCTTAAAAATTCTCTAGATTTGATGTTTATCCCAGTGCAGTCGCATTGCCCTTAGGAAGAAGAAGGACAAGAGCTAGGGTTGTCTCGAGGTGAGTGGGTTTGCCAAACTCTCTCTCTCTCT
>MVGT01004527.1:244800-322250 GCA_002174775.1 Macleaya cordata | reverse complement strand
GAGAGGTGTCACCATGTCACTCTTTATCGGTGTCCCAATTGCATTTTTGTGGATTCTTTTTAAATTTGGTCTTCTACATGACAACCGTTTACAATACTCGCTCTGATTACTTAGCTTAGTTAGCTAGACACTCAGGCATGTGTCTAAATCCTAATACATGCAGTCAAATGGTTCAAATTCACACCCGAACCAACCCAAACAAACCCACGTCAGTTACCTTCATCCCCTTTAGACTTTCATTTACCTCTTTTAAACTAAAAGAGATCAAAATCCTAACTTGTGGTACCCAAATCAGGGGAACATTTTATTCAAGGACGACACAACAGCAAGTACCCAAGATTGGGTATCAAAATCGACTACTTAAAAACAAAAAACAAAAAACAAAAAAAAAAAAGGACAAACAAAGGGGAACCAAATTTAATTGCAGTTCATCAAGTGATCCGTGAATAATCCATCCACTTCTTTAAACAAAGGGCGATTCCGTTTCTCTCTATTATCATTCATAGAACTAATAATTCACCGAGGCTTCATTCAGATTCAAGATTTAAAGCAAAACTTACATTAAACCATTAGCTCACTGATACAATTATAGTGTTCCCTCACAAGAAATAAACTAAGTCAAAAAAAAAAAAACCCAGAAAAAACTAGTGCGTTCAACTCAATTCAAGATCACCAATCTATTTAATGTATTCCTAAAATTTCAATCATGGAACAAAAGGAGAAGATCATGGGTATTGTAATGTATGCTCATTAATTCAGTAAGTAGTTAACATGAAAATCCTACCCAACGAAATTCCAGTTGATTCATCCTGCTGTAAGGATTCAGATGTCATCTCCATTTAACAACCGGAGTGAAGCAAAACCTGCAAGAATTTCCAACAGTAAGTACAATCCACCAACTTAAAGCTTGAACAATTTTTATATGCGAGTTTTGGACAGAGAAAAGAATCACAAGTTTGCAACATATACATGGAAAACATTTGAAAAGAAAGAATGAGGAAGTTATTCTTGGCCTGTCAAACATACCCTTGAATAGAAAAGGATATAATAACTATGATTATCCATTTGTTTATTGGAACCTCGAAGAATGTTAATTTCAGAAGAGTTTGGTAAAAACGCTTTCACCGTAACTTTCAAGGTTTGGCAATGTAATAGTATAGATATATATAAAATCAGATTGAAGTGGCAAGAAAGTACAGGGTCAGTTTAGTAGGAGTAGGATCACCCCTTGAAAAATTCCAAGTAAATGCATGAGGGAACTACCATACATGATTTTTCTTTTTTTGATCTGTGGGAACTACAAAACATGGTGACACCATGACAGTAATAAACCAATAATAGAATTTAGAGAAAATATTACCTTCATTTAATTGTACAATGTTTCTGCACCGGTCGAAGTGTTGGTTCCTTGGATCTCCATAAAATGTTCCCCTTGAAATTTGGTTAGTCTTGATATAGATGTAATGGTTCTGCTACTTTACATAAACGTTCATCAACTAGCCTCGGTCCCAAATTTTTGCAACAAAAATTCATCAAGTTGTCCTGAGTTCGGAACACCATCTTTACTGAAGATATCAGAAGGCAATGACCGAATACAAGCGAGAACGTGTTGAACGTCCCGTTGCAGTCTACATTGTGAATTTTCGACATTAGTGATTCAGTAGGAAATACTCAAAACCTATATAGGAAAAGAATATCTGATCTAAACAATTCCTAAAGCTTATAATTTGTATTTTGACAGAAAACGGCAGAATGCTAAATCGACATAAATAAATTCTGTCCGAGGGGTACCTGTTCTTTGCTTGAGGAGTGGTAATCTCTAAGTTGGAAAATGCTTCTGAAATTTGTGTATGAAAAATCTGAACCACTTGCCTGCAAGTAGCACAAATTCTTGTTAGGGTATAACAGAGTTGAAGGGTATTAGCATAATAGTAAAGATAATCGCTCAATTTTATTTCCTTGTAAATTTTTTTTAATCGACAAGATAAGAACTCAAAAAAAAAAAAATCCTTCTGATTTATCTAGACTTCAATGCTTTTGTTAGGAGAGGTTTCAGGTTCCATAATGAAGTTTTCCGACTACTGTAATATTTTTATCTCCAAGCGGATAAAACAAAATTGGGATTCTGGGAAGAATGTCAACACCAGAAAATCTGTGGAAAACTTATACTATAGAGTGGTTAAGACTTCGAAATCAATTAAGTATGTTGCCTCACCTGAAAATTGCTTGAACATCATTTTCATGAAGAGTTCTAGACAAGACACGTTGAAGATACCCAACTTCCTGAAAGTAAAACAGAACTGCTGTTAAAACAACATATAATGCTTGAACTTGGTAGATCATATACATTCACGTCAACCAAAAAGGCAAAAATCATAAAAATCAAATGAAGATGTTAAGCAATATTTCACCTTCGTAAGGGATCGTGCAAATTGACTAGGTTGTAAATCATTATCCTCCGGCCTATTCCAACCCTCAACAATTTGGGGCAACCCACGGAGATGTACCAACAATCTTTCCCTCATTATCTGAACTAATTTTGTATGAATCTCATCCCGGTGAACCTTATAATCCTGAATACAAAGAATTTATTATATTATAGACTGCAAATGAACCACAAATTACATCCATTTTTAAATGAAGACACTCCAAAAAATTGACACATATAATTTGTACAAGTCAGGATTTTTTAAAATGAGAATCTTAACTTAACAAATATGTAGTGGAGAAAAATTTAAGGTTCTTTATTAGTAAATACACGAAACTGGTTTAGAAAAGCTAAAGAAAACTAGAGATAAAATCAATGAGAAAAGGTCCAAGAGCATAAGCTACAGATGATGGTTCAGAAGATGAGGAGAATATAAATTATTTGAGGAAAGAACTTGTCTCCACGCTTATATGATTCGTATTCTATTCAGAAATCATATATTCCAAACTCAATGCTTTCACATCTTAGAAAACCAGATGGCAGAAGGAAGAGATAAAGTTTGCTAATGTTGTTCTGAATTGGAAGCCTTAAACATGACAACCGCATGTTCTCTTTGGGTGGTCTTGTTGACACTTGACAGTAATACAGTATCTTTTTCATTCTCTCGTGTAGACCCTCCCTCATGCTATTTGTTGGGTGATTTGGAAGCAGAGGAATAGGTGGGTTTCCGAAGGCAAAGAGAGTGGAAAAGGAGAACGTATTCATGCGTGAAGGCCCTAATTTTCTCGTGGGTTTCTGTGAAGTCATCTTCTCTGGAGGCCTTAGGTTCAAAGATTCGTCTTCATGGCCAGTGTTGATTTTAGCTACATAATTATCTCTTTTAGTCGAGTTCCTATCCTATTGAGTCTTTCTAATCCTACCCTGTTTATTCTAGTCTATTATTTCTTCTTCGTATTCGTGTATTCTTGCTCGTCATGCAATAAATTTCTGTTTTCATTCAAAAAAGCAGGAAAAAAAAAGAAAAAGAAGTTTGATGAAGATCAGAGGTGCGCACAAACATACCTGAGCTACTCGACCAATCTCCGACAATAATGTTGCCTTACAAGACTCCGGTACTCTCAGAAAAAGAACATTTCTGATTTCTTTGTTCCACACACAAAGAACAATGTCAGAATGGAACCATGTACTTTTGCTATAATTATTGTATCAAGTAAAACATGATTCCAGAAGCTCGGTCGCAGAAAAGTTTGCTAATAGAACTCAAAAAGTAGACTACAGTCTACAGACAAGTGATAATCATCAATATATCGAATGAAAGATTCATGGAGAAAATTGTAGAATGAAATAACAAGGTTGTGTTATTTAATATCACAAAATTTATATGGATTAGGCTTTATGATGATGTTTTATATAATATGAGAGATCTCAAATATTATCACTAAACACAAGTAGTAACTGTTTTCTGGATCATCTCTGGGCTCACTGATTTGGTTTTTCTCCTTTAAATTCCTTGCATGTAACATGACCTCTAATGTTACAGCATTTTTCTACTTCATAAGTCAACATATAAAACCTAAACTACAATAGTTTCAATACTTTGCATCCATGGAAAGTTAGCCCTGAGTGTTTGTCACCATGAGTTCTCTAATATTTTGCATGACAATTTTTTCCATCTCCAACTGGAAATAGAACAGCTAACTTCAGTTACAGTAAATGAACAAAGCCTCAATGTTACTGTCACGTAATTCACCTTTAATAGAGGAGTGGCTAACTCCAAAACAAAAAGAAGAACTAGAATTTATAATAACCTACCAGGAATAATGGCATACATAAAACTGATAACTTGACTTGCCAGAGCCAAGTGTTTAGAAGTTATTGACTTCAAGCCTGACACCTGCAATGTGGCATTAAAACAATCAAAAAGGATAAAAAATCAACACCTAACATCGAAAAGCTATTGACATAGAGAGCTAATCAAAATCAATCTCAGATTATTGGTAAAGTTATAGGCCGTCAAATTACAGCATGAATAAAGAAAAATCAACCATCAATATACAGAAACCTAAACAACAGTCAAAAATAGGGTTATCTCCAGGTTCCACCTGGCAGATGATCAAGAACTTGGCAACCTAGCCAAAGTCGAGCACTATACATACATGCATTTTTCTTTGATTGGTCTACATGGGCAATTGGCATCTCATGAGGTCAGTACCATAATTTTGTTATCTCTATATAAATGACCAAGTTGGAATATTTAAAAAAGAAAAAAAAAATTATCGGCAACTTTAAAAATCTTATCTTACAAAGGAGTAAAATAAATTATGCATAAAGACAAACTATACCTGCATTGCACCAGCTCCAAGAACAAGCTGGCAAGTCCTTGTGTTGAAAAACTTTAAAAGTTCCACAACCCGTTGGACAATTTCAAATGACAGTGCTGGCAAAAAGTTATTCATTTGAACGTACTCAGACAACATCTTCAGCAGAATTAAGCCACTGAAAGAGAAACCATAAAAGCATCAAAGTTAAATTGTTTAACTAGATAATTTGTTCCCTAAAAAGGAAAATAAAAAGAAGATACTTTCTTTTGAGCTTTTAAAATGAATATCTTTTTTGAAAAAAACTTATGAAATGAATGTCTGAATAAGCTCAATTATGAAAAGAAGCCTTCGTTTATGGCATATGTATTTGACATATAGTTGACTTGACTATACGTCATAGATTGCAGCATAGATTAAACAACCTTGACTGAAAAGTTGATATGTTGTTGATAGGGAAAGAACATAAATGCAAATGATTAGAACAATTTTGAAAAAAAGCAAAATGAAACTAGAAGAAGTTCTCTAGGGAGGAAAAGATAAACTAACCAGTTCACCATGTGATAACCAACACCTCTATATGTAAGGGCTTGAGATGTAGATCTCAAATTTTCCTTTATGTTGTTATCGCCGTTCCTAGCTGATGAAGTTAAGGCTTCAGCTCTATTTTCTTGATTTCCTGCAGTCAAAGGTGACGCTTTCATTTGTCCGGTGTTATCTGCAGAGGTCTCAGTAGAATTATTCTGCCCAATATGCTGCGGAGAAAGTGCCATATCCACCACAAGTGGACCATCATTCTTTGAGGATACTTCAGAAAAATTTGTTCCCGTGTTACCATGAGCATCAGCTTGATCCCCGTTGATCATAGCTTCAGAGGAAAGAAACGACTTGACAATGGCCTGAAATTCATCAGGGACATCCACCGCAGACCATGTTTCTTGGTCAAGAACTGCCTTAATCTTAGCCATCTACAATAACCAATCAAGCAGTTTAAAAACTACAGCATGCGAATTTCCAATAATAACTGAAAACACACTTCAGCATTATAAATAATTGACTAACTCGAGAATCATGTTGGAAAGCAACAAAGGCTTTGGACTGTGACTGCAGTGTTCCCCGTATGCTATAGCCCAACCTTCCACCAATCTGCTCATATCAGTATAGTTTAGACAACATACATAAATAAAGAAAATGATAAACTGATAAAAATATCTGTTAGTGAACAAGAAACACCTTCTCTGTGGCTGTTATAAAATCCTGAGTGATGTTGTATATGCTTAAAAATTCTTGCAATCTTAACTTCGGGTGAAGAAGAGCACGAACACCAAGGAGCTTAGCCCATCTGCCATGAGCAGCATCACAAGCTGCAAATACAGCTTCGGTGTTTTCCCGCAGTACTTCGGCGCTGTCGAGGATAAATCAAGTCAGAATCTCAAAGAAAATGGTTACATGACATGATTGTTTACTTTAGAATCAATCAAACAACAACCCACTAAATGAAAGGGTAATCAGATAATAATCCATGAGAAGCCACAAGAAATGCTTCAACTGTTCTTTACACTTCACAAAGATCTTCACGAAGCTGTGTCCAGTAGCTAAGTCAAAATCTGACTCAGAAAGTCAGTCGAAGTTAACCACTACAGACCACGTTACCCCGATAAACCAGTTAACTTCGACGAATAACAAAAACGAAAACATGCTAGCCTCAATAAAACCTAGCAATAAAATTACAGTGATATATGAGGACATTTAACAGGCATGCAACAATAGAAGTAAATTAAACACAATATAAATTAACTGTTTGTCCAGATGACCATGTGGATCAATGCATGCCTGACAAATCTCTCGGTAAAAAAAAAATTAAGAAGGACTGTTTCTCTTCTGCTAAATTTGTTTTTCTGAAGATCGTGAGTTAATAATGAATATGCATTTTACACTATCAACATATTGCATCTTAATAGAGCAACCATGAAGTGTGTGTTAGACAACAATTAACAAGATAACTCATACATATAAGACGAAATATTGTCACTAAAGTAATCAAACTTTTTAGAAATGCCAAGAGTTCAAGCATGGAAGAATAAACTTGCAGACAAAAGTCATACAAACTTACAGAGAAAGAAACCCCTAGTTAAATAGTGTGCACATTCTGAAAATAATAAAAAATTGTCGGCACATGAACTGTATGTGCACTCGCAGACAATAATTGTAGTAGATGAATGAGCACTCCAAGAGAGATGAGTGAGAGGAGAGAGAGACAGAGAGATTGCTAATAACTTGGAATAGAAAGCAATATAATCAATACCATGAGAACGATTGTACCTAGAATAAGCAATAAAGGAAACAGAACTCTACAACAGATGCCTTCAAGAATATAATTTGTAGCCAAAAAAACAAAAGGCCCATCAACTGATCAAAGATGTCCCAGTTATTTGGAGATCAGAAGGTTAATTTAATCATGAAGCAACAAAAGGTTACCGCAAATTTCGTGACATATTTGATGGACTTGAGGCATCATTTGCTTTTCCCTGGATAGATGGAGCCTTAGCAGCATTCTTTTGAAGAGAAAATGGTGAACTCTCTTGACCTGCTTCTGCATTTGTTGCACCAAGTGCAACCCCTGTGGAGACAGAATCAGCAGCATAGCAACCATCAAGGTTAGACATGATCCACTCAATAGCCTTTTTAACTTCGGCAGCCCGCACCAAATGTGCCTGCATTCACTAAAAAAGGAGAAATTACATTACATCATACTTGCACAGTTACTACAGTACAGGTATAGAAGTTCTAATAAAACTTAGAGGTCAAAGCAGTGTTAGCAAAAACTAAACAGCATTTAGCAACACATTTGCCAAAAGACTAGATTTGTTATTACATGTGTCTCAGAACAACTTACTCAAATAAATTTCCTTAAAATGCTTAATGCATAAGGTTAATCCACTCTTCCTAGGGCTTGCTCATTAAGTTATTACATGTGTCTCGGAACAACTTACTCAAATAAATTTCCTTAAAATGCTTAATGCATAAGGTTAACCGCTCTTCCTAGGGCTTGCTCATTCATAATAAACAATGCTATGTCCTATCTGAAATATTGAAATGATGGAAATCATCCCCATTGAAGGCACAGTTAACTTTTTCAGAAAATAGAGGAAAATCATAACAATAGAACTCTATACACCCCCCTTGTAAAGAAAATAAATTTGGAGAAAGTCAGGTTCAACCTCATCAGTACAATAAACAGAACCAAAAGAGTACAACATGATTAAATAAGAAAGGATCTACTAGCTCGTACGAAATTGAGAAAAATTCTCTGTTCTCATAGAGCATATGTGCATTAAGAACAATAGGACTGACTGTTTCCACACAAGTACAAGCACAAGCACATTCGGGGTGACCATTCTACATTAAAGTTTCACGTGCATGATCATGCTATTGTGATGCAGATCCATATTTTGCCAATCTCAATACAATTATTTCTATTTACAGATAAAAAGGATCTATAGCTAGTAGAGTGATACAGTAGCTTACCATAAAAGACCAGAATAACTTGACACTGTTGACAATAATCAACATTGACCTAAAGGGCATGTAAGCGGTACAAGATATTCTTTAGAATCCATGAAAGGTAGTCTATTGCTGCATCACAGTTCACCTTTCAAAATCAGGCAATGATACAAGTAGGATGAGTATTTTGTATCACCTCAAGTACAACTGTACTCTCCTTTTTCTTTTTTCTTTTTTGGCCAAGAAACTGTATTTTGTCTAAATAAAGGAAACAGTAACTTAGGTGCATATCAAGCAAAAAACAAAACAAGGTGAAATGATTATTTATAAATCTTCATAACTTCTTGAAAGCATCAGATGAACAGCCTTCCAAGGCTTTCCCCCTCAATTAAACAAATAAACAACAATAACATCTTTAATTCCAGGTATCAATCTGCCCATCATGAACTTTATATCTTTTAATCTGAATTTCAATTCAACCTACATCTCCTAAATAGTGGTTAAGGTCCAACAAGGTTTCATAACTACTTAAACCAAAAAGTACATCTTTAATTTCAGGTATCAATCTGCCCATCATGAACTTTATATCTTTTAATCAGAATAATCCTTTCAACCTATCTCCTAAATAGTGGTTAAGGTTCAACAAGGTTGCATAACTACTTACCAAAAGAATAAGAAAGAAATAGTTAAACATTACAGATCAATAGGGGAAAAAAGGTCAAGCATTACCTTACCTGTACAACCTTGAAAATAGCATCCAAAAGTCGAATGAAGCTCTCAGATGAAAGGCTGCGCAACTTGCCTGCAAGTGATGCACCTCCACCTGAGTCACAGCATAAGCAGTTATTAAAGGGAGAAATATAACAAAATATATCATTTCAGCAAGGATACGACAGGGGGTGGCATATTCATAAATATGGTTGAAACTAAATTCCTCAGTGTCTCACCATCAGTATCCACTGTCCGTTCTCCTGTTGTCAAACCAGACTCTAGGGGTTGGGCAACCAAAAGTGGAAGCAACTCTGCAACCGTGGTCTTAATTGCTGTTTTCATGTTGGCGGTAAGTGCCTCACGGTAGTTCCTCAACTCAGATGGGAGTTCTTTCTGAACAGATGCATGATACAATAATAAGTAGATTTCATATGGCATCAATAATGCAATTCCACATCTTCAAAGAAACTGAAGTACCTTATAAGATAAATAAACTGGTTTTATGGCCAGTGTTATGCATAGTTTTTAAAAATGTCTTCTTTTTATATATATTTTTACTAAATTTTGAAATTTCTTCTTTCTAAATATATTCTAACTAATTTTTTTATTTGGTTTTAAATTTTATTTTAGAAAAGTTAACTGCAGTAGTAACTCTATATTTTAGAAAAAGTAACTGCATAATTATAAACAAACTCAACAGAGATGTGGCAGGAAACTCAACAGAGAGAAGACACGTGGCAAGCAAATTCGAAGACACGTGGCAGGAAGGTCTCTCATATAGTATAATATAATAAATATAACAAATGTTGAAGACGACGTGTATAGAAGCAGTAATTATAAAGGCACATTTAGCTTCAAACCTCTCCATTGATCATCTAACAAGCATTTCAACACAATAACTGAAGAAAACTGGATGTTGTTGAGGAACTAAGGCAAAGAAAGCCAATGCGGAGCTAAAGTTGGTTTGATAGTTCATAGGTGTGTTGCTTCGTTCAGTCTTCATATTTCAATTGAAACATTTGAGCTTTTTATACTGCAGAATGATTATTTTAGATCCTAAATTAATGCACATCAAGAAAATCCTGAGATGGACAGTCTATTTCCTTACGACTACTACATCTCTAACACTGTTGATCTTTCTTATTAATTCATTACAGTCACACCAGATCAAGATATCAGTTATGAAAGCAATGTTGTGGAAAAAAGTCGAACATTCAAATATATGAACGATAAAACATGGGATTGAATTGAAACAATTACAGAGCAGGCCTCACAGTTCTTAGTAATCCAATGATAAAGGGAAGAAGACGATCACGGAAGCTAGACATTTCTTCCTCATCCATCTTAAACTGCACCCAAATAAGCTCCAGTTAAAAACTTGAGAATTACATCATTAAAATTATTCTTAAAAGTCAAACGAGATATGAAGTAGCCAGCAATTAAACAGATAATAGTATCATAATGAAGCAAACCTTGACTGGGAGAAAAAAACTTAAATTCAATTGGTTTACTAAGAGCCCATTGGCTTTGAGTTGGGTTCTCCCCTTAAGCATGTTGGTTGCATCCATGGTTGGGTGCTTAGGCCCTCATAGATAAAAGAATGCTCCTTTGGGGAACAATACCTCCGCTAACTACTATTAGTTTGGAAATTTGGAGGAAAGAGGAAATAAAAGTACATTTTATGAATAAGTAAGGAAAAGTCAGTTTGGCCATTCATAGAACAGAAGTCGCTTCATCCAGTGGTTTCTATCCTAGGGAGATGACCCATGTTTCCAAATCCAGAGCAGTCACAGAAGCCATGAGAGGGGCAGGTCACACAACAAGAGGATCAAAAAGTTGATTTATACATGTTCTCCAGATTTAAGCGTTCTAATGAACAAAAATCTAAATCGTGTTCGATGTCGCATTTCGGATCATCAGCTCGCCATTTCAAGTGGCAGCACCAATCCTGGTATGAAAACACTGGTTCAAGGTATTTTTTCGTTATTTTATTTTATCTTTTTCATTTGGTGGTCTAACGTTATTTAGTTTAAGCATTTAGTCACTAGTTGGGAGTTCCATACCAAGAAATCTATGTAATTCTTCAGCTGTCACAAACCGTTTGTTGTATACTACTGATGAGCCTGCAGACTCACTGATTGTTTATGATGTAAAGAAGCATGTCTAGGGAATCTCTTCCCTTCCATTTACGTTTAATACAATTATAAAAACTTTATCCAATTATCCGGATATAAAATAGAAGAAAGAAAAAATAAAGGAAGGAAGAAGCGTCTAATAAATGAAAACTAAGAAATGGTTCAAGGTATCATTTTGCTTCCAAACGACTTGGTCGAGGCATCTCCTTCTGGTAAATGTGGGACTATATTATCCTGTACCACAAACTTAGTAAAGCAAGAAATATTTTCATGGCTGGAAACAATGTTATTCATCGGAAAACATACAATTAGCTTCATTCGGCATAAAATAGTTTAGTATAATGATCTTGCATACTGGGACTCATCTAATCTCACTCAAGTCATCTTTCTATGAAAATTTTAAGAAAACACAAAATAACCACGACCTTAAAAATTTGGTTCCCTGTCAAAATATTATCCTGCTTCCTAATGGAACAATATACTAGGTGTAGTATTTTCTTATGCCATCTTGCATTGCATACTTATTAAAGTAGATAATTTTCAAATCTTTCCAAAGCACAGCTTCGAGAACACTTAAACAAAGTTGCTAACAATAATACTTACTTCATCATCTTTTCCATTGGTGAGATTAGCATTCCCTGCTTTCAATCTAGACAAAACTATCAACCCCCCATCTCTGTTATCATGTATAGAAGCACGCATGAACTCTGCTGAAAGAATGCTACAAGAATGAATTTCACAAGTTACAAACTAGACAATATGCAATCCATTTATTCAACAAAACCGAAAAAAACTCCCAATCAGAAAATATATTCAACAAATAAAACCGAAAAATGGGTCAATATATGTCTGCAGAAAGAAAACACGTTACACTGGAAACTAGTTCGTCAAACAAAAAAACTGGTGCAAGAACTGTTCAATTTGTTTTCCTATTTGAATTCGAATACATGTAACAATTTCTCCTACAAAATCCAAAGAGATGCTCCTAATATCGGATGAATCTAAGTTGTCGGTAAAGTATTGAAGTTAAGCTTAACAAAAACAGAGCATAAGTCCAATGAACGCCAATGATATGCCTTCATCAAAACCTTATTACTAATCTTAGAAATGTTAAAACACTTTTTAAAGACTTCCATTCCTTGCTTCCAGAAATTCCATAACATAACATAACATTAAGTTTCTTTAAAATACTCGTCCACGAGTAGCAAAATGACAGATTTCGTTGGGGGAGTCACATTTAATGTGTTTAAGGGCAGAGATGAAAAAGCTCTTGAAGGTTGGGCTAGGTTATAAAACTATTATAGCCACTCCAAAAAGGATGAAACCATGACTAGTTTCACCATCCCCATTGGCTGTTGGCATAACACAAACATGAGGATAAATGTTTTGTTCATTCTCGGTCGCGAAAAATGAAGACAAAACAGCTCAGTACCTGCCTCCGCCTTGTTAAACATGACACAAACGTGAGGCTAGCCTCGAGGCTATGGAAGTCAAAAGGCCAAAGTACCTGACTCCGCCTTTTTAGGCATTGACGCAAACAATAGGCCTCATATAGCACATCAGTCACCGTGGTCAGTCAACACAAAAAGGACTTTTATTAGCCCAGGCAAATTTCACTATTCTACACACTACGGCATTGAGATACAGAATTCGATAAAAAAAAAATGTATACAATAAATAGGATATCAGAATTTCAATCAAAAGAATGTTTTGATTGTGTAGGTGCTCAATAATTTTGTGGTCAATATATTTGATATTCTGAATATCATATTCAGATGTTTTGGTTTTCAAGGTGAACGATTGTATTATTTTACCATACTTATAAGAAATATCAGAAAACGGATGTTGCATGTTCTCAGTTTTAAAATACCTAAAGGATCATAATAGTTACTATAATCACCTTCTCAATTCTAATATTTCCCACGCAATTTACATATTTTGTGGTTCTTATAATTACATAACTACCAAACTCCACTTTGATGAAGATCCAGGGAGACATGATCAAAAGATTCAAAAGTAAGAAGCATTTAAGACTTAGCATTCCTGCAAAGCAAGCAGGACTTGGAGAAGGACTGATATAACCATGACTAGACTCAGTAAACATACCGGTTTATGTCCTGTATAGATGTGGTTAACTGATCCCGGAGGTGACGAAAGCAATGGAGACCAGCAAGCTCATCGGTATCCTGTCATACGTCAAGATGAATGAGATAAGATAAAACTGAAAAATAAACGGAGCCAGGACATGAATTTTCCAAAACCATGTTCCAACTGGGATATTTTAAGCCAGAAAAAACAGCAGACCTGAAATTCAAGTATCATGTCTGATACCTACTCTGGCTACTTTAACACAACTGATGCAAAGAGTTAATGCGACAAGTTTCCTACATCTATCATATAAAGTGTTTCAAAGATATTGCATTAGACTTGTTTTTGAACAACAAGATACTTCACTAAACTTTGCCTCGTGTATTTAGTGAACTCTAACAATAAAGAAATTGTAAACAACTTCGCAACTGATATGTATGTTCCCCCTGGTTCACTCTTGAGGAGACAATCTAGAGTCTGCTCCTTAACTGCGCCTCGTAAAATGGGGTTCTTCACTCCTTATATAGATTTATGTTCATTGTTTAAAAATGCCCCTCAAGGTACATGAGGCGTACACCAAATGGCTCGTGAGGAATGAGTTAAGGGGTAGGTGCATCCTTGCTGCCTTGACCTTAAGCACAATAGGTTTCATGGAAGCTTACACCCCTCATCCAATCAAAGGTTGACCTCAAGGAGTAGGACTGAGGCACTGTCAAGGCATGTCCAGGTCTTGACAGGTTTAACCATCTTTCTCTTCTTCTTTTGACAAAAATATCAGCTTTCAGCATTAAATGTAGCATGGGATAAGGGATTTACTTTGATCAGCTTAGTAACATAAAATTTCATATGCAAAAAGTGGAAGTTAGTGTGTGACCTCTATAAAGCAATGCAATAACCAAAGATCCCCTAATAATAGTCAGCACTAGCTACCTAAGGGTAAGATGAAAATGAATACCAAAGAACAAGGATTGCTCAAGTCAATGACAACGTATATTCAAAAAAAAAAGTGTGTGAGAACGGCTAAAATTTGAAGATGAATTATGGCAGAAGCCATAAAGATGGATGATGGCGCCTCTTACATTATCCTTTCTACTAAATAACTTCAAGTCCAAAGAGTCCATATGTATTTCCTATTTCTATGATTATACGGCAAAGCATGCTTAAGCATTTCTTTTCTTATACTTTTCTGATACTCAATGTACCCCCTACTAATATACGCAACACATTCCCCAAACTAATCGAAGATTAACTGAAGCTTTTACAACTATGATCACCACAGGATATCTTGAAACAATAAGCAACCGATTAGCATGACACCGAAAGAGCTAGAAAGTAAAAAAGTTGAAACAATATGCTCTGAAACTTTCAATTTACCAGTAAATGCCGCAAGTCATCGGTGACATCCAAAGCTCCTGCACAATCTGCTGCTGCAACAAGCTGCATGAGACAAAACACAACAAAGTCATGGACAAAGGTATAAAAGAATCTTTTTTTAGTCCAAAATATTAAGCATGGCTGCATAACCAGTAATAGAAATTCATTATGTAAGCAAATTTATGAGCACGTGAAAAAGAAAACTGCAACAATGATTTGAAGAATAAGAACACATAAAAAGTGAAGATACTGAATATTACGGCTTGAATGCTAATGCTAATCGTATTTGTAATATTGTTACAAACCACCCCCACGTCCGGAGTTCGAATCACAGAAGGGCTATCTATAGGCTGGACTTAGATGCACTGGTTTTATATATGGGCAGTGTCATACTGGCACACATGTAAAGCCACTTGCAGAAAAAGGTCACCATCGGGCCAGTGTCGATAGAATGAGACACCGTGGGTGTAAGTTTGAAAGCGAGGCAAAATGTACTTAGACTTTCCACTCCTTATCAGCAATTGCTTTTGAAGTTTTAGTTGCGTACTTAACAGTTGTGGCACTTCCAAACCATGAATTACTCATTATTCATGACCAATAAGCATGCACAAGCTTGAGTTTGAAAGACGCATTAGATCATTTTTCCAGTATCAACACTGAATTTCCCAGGGCATTCAAAATTTACAAATTGTATCATCCATAACCTATGTGTGACCTCTGAAAGGTACAGGACAGCATATAGGGGAAAGTTAAGTATAAGATACAGTGAGCTTTTATCCTCAGATCAATAACACAATGCATGTTTATCAATACACACTTTGTTCATTGGGAGACCAATACATATTACAGTATGATATCCAATATATTTCGCTCACTGATTCATACGATTAGAGCTTGGACCTATGCTTTGGTCAATAGTCAAGATGATGCCCAGAAAAAGGAAGCGGTACATTACAATAGTAACCTGCTCGTTAACAAGCACGCCCTTCGATCGACAATCTTCATTGCCTCTTTCGGACCTTCGCTCCGGTGAGGAGGATCCCATTTAGAAGAAGGAAGAAAAACCTACGTATCCTTTCGCCTGGAGCTAGGGTCAAAGATCAGTCCAAGCTTTCACAATTTTTTTTATCTACGGATCAGTAATACAGGACATGTTTATCAATACAAACTCTGTTCATTGGGGCACCAATACACATTATGAAATGATATTTAATATATTCTGCTGACTGATTCATATTAGCGACTAGTTTTTATCTCTCAAAATTAGCGACTAGTTTTTATCCTCAGATCAGTAATGCAGTACATGTTTATCAATACACATTGTTCATAAAAAACCAATACATATCATGATATGATATTTAATATCTTTCACGTCACCAACTGATTCTTCTTATTCATAACCGGTAATTCAGCTAAAAAACAGATAACATGCAAATATAAATAGCTAAAAAAATTCACCAGTTCAAAAGCCGACAGCACTTGGTTGACATACAATATAAGTACGATAAAGTGAGTTTTATCCTAGGATCGGTATTTACAGAACATGTTTATCAATACACTTTGTTCATTGGGACATTTAATAGACATTTTGGTATGACAATTAACATCTTTCGCCAACTGATTCTGGTTCACAACCCTAATTCAGCTAAAAATAATATAACATGTAGAAAATTAGAAAAGGCAAAAAATATGAGAGTTTACCAATTTCAAAGCCGCAAGTGCCTGGTTGACATACAAAATAAGCGTGAGTTTCTGTTGGAGAGCAATCAAATTCGTCCTCGTTGCGTTCAAATCCTGAATCTGCCTAGCCGGTTCCACTAATTCTGCATTCAAAAGCCTAATTGTCTCCTTTAGACCTCGGATCCGACCACAAGCTTCCACAATCTCAACATTTAAACCATGTAATTGTCCTTGAGCCTCAAAAAAAGAATTAGATCGTAATGAAATCTCCTTCACCAAATGTAACTCAACTGTATCCAAATAATGTGATAATTTCTCTTGCAAAACAATGTTTTCCGACGTAGTCGTAAATGGACACGCCGCTTGAAATGTCGGTCCTTCTTCTAATGCAAAATCCTCTTTGAAATACAATGAAGGAACTTCTCTTAAACAATTCACAAGTGCTTCTCCTTGACCAACACCTAAATTCAAACTTGTTTCGGCTAATTCTTCACTGTCAATTTCTTCTTTACTTGTATGATGCCTAATATCTTCAAATCTCCCATACGGTTCCGAGATCAAAGAAAGATAAGATTGGAAATCTGATCTGTGAATCTCAGGAATTGTATGTTTGATTGTTAATGGTGCTAATTCGGTGGCACCGGCGGAAGAAGAAGAAAACCAACCAGAAAACAAAGAAGTATCAGATCCATAAACACCAGATTTTCCAACATGAGGATTATTGAGAATCGAAGCTAAGCTTTGGCTTCCACTGCCACCGTAAGATGGTGAAGGTGAAGGAGTATCTGGAGCGTCTGATGTCGACTTGTTTGAGGCTGCAGAACTGGTACGAGCGATTCTGAGATTGTCGAACCTTCCCGATTGGGAAGGTAGGGCATCCATTTTCACCAACTGAAAATCATGAATGGGATGAATGAATGAATGAATGTAACTAGTGAATCAGGCTTTGATCTGATAGAAAAGAGACCTGAATTTAGTTTGAATTGAGTTAAATTTTTTGAGAGTGATGTCTATGGAAACCCTAGAATTCGGATCGAAGAGAGTAGTGGAGATTCAATGGAGGATCTTAAGTGATGGATGAAGGAATGAAATGATCTTGAACAGAGGAGGACTCACTTGTTGGATCTGGTGAGAGAGAGAGAGGGAGAGAGAGTTATTTTGGAGAGGGAGAATAGAGTAATTTACACTCCCGAGTCGGGACTCCGGAGTCTGGGATACTGATTTGCTACGGATTTTCTGGAGTGACAGTGCATAACACTTATCAGGAATGACAAGTTTTCTTTTTCTTTTCTTTTTCTTTTCTCGTTTTTTTTTAATTTTTTTAGCTATGCTAGAATCACTTAATTCCATCACATAAAGGTGGTTTATATTAATAGTGAGGTTATATAGCCCCTCTTATATAACCTCCATCATGTGGGGCCCATATACAATGCATTCGGGGACTGATTTTTGTAGATGATGTTCTTCTCACTTTGTATGTCATTATATTCAAAAATCAATTTGCTCTAAAACTTCTAACCCCCTCAAATTAGCCTTAAAATTTTGGTAAGTTTTAAACTTTTATTTTGACAGTTGATTTATAGGGATAGATTTATGAGGTTATAAGTTTTAGAACTAGCTGATTTCATGTGAGTATGTTCTCATCAGAAGTAGCATTGGACAGTTTGCATATGAACGACATAAATTTTATATCCCAGTAAAACTTTATCTCCTATGAGAATAAGTAAATGGAGGGGGAGAAGATGGCGGATTGGTGGGGAATATATGGGCGACAGAGTTCGGTCTCCCAACAGAAACTCTGTCGCTAGATTTATTGTAAGTTTATTTGTGGCGTGAGAAACTGTCTCGCACCTTTTATTTATATCCTTCACTGCTATTTCTACTGCCCACCTCATTTTTTGAGGCACAACCTTAGTACTTGTCGATCCTTTAGCCTATTTTTTTAGGTATGAAGTACTAAAATTTGAAGTTTCCATATGACTTACCCTCACATAGAATTGCTTGAGGATTACAACTTTACCAAACTTTATTGGATCATGCATCCTTATCGTATTGAAGTTTACAAAATTGGTATTTGTCTATTATGGTGATTGTGGAAGGGAAGAAACGAGTCACTTTTTGAAAATAAAATAAAAAGTTATACATTTTTTATATAATCAACGCAGTTACGAAGATAAAACTATAATTATTCGTTCTCTTATGCAAGAGATTAGGATTCACAAAGTGCTTGGAGGTACTCCTTCTAATGAACAACAACATTCTTGTATACCAAGGGGTGATTATTTTAGGATGATATCTTTGCCAAGTAGATCATGCTTATAAAAAATCAAACCATTTTAAAACTATTAACTCCACTAAAGTTTGGTTAAATATTATTAGTAATATAGGTAATTCAAATTAAAAAATAAAGTAATTTTAGATGGGATTAAAATTTGTAGAATGGGTTTTTTAAGGATGATTGAGATGTGAGATATCATTCTTACAAAATATAAGCCTTTGGATCATCTAAGATGAACAAGAATTTTCTTTTAATAAACTGGCCCTTACGATAAATTTCAAATTTATGACTCCGCCTCGACATTCAATACAAAGTCTTAAATTCGGTAAAAAATATTTTGCTGCCACGTAAGAAATAAAGAAATGTGAATGAAGTCTAGGAAAAAGTAATTTAGCCTAGTAACAGGATTCCACATTTCTTGTAAATTTACACGTCACATAGTAAAATTGTTAGGTCTCCATGAATTTACAAGGGTCGTGAATTTTACTTTTTGTGTCGGCCAAAAGTGTTTTTTTTGCGCACGCATATATAGCAACTAAATATGAATTAGGCGGGAAGAACATAATTTCCAGTGAACAAAATGCACTTTGATGGATGGTTGGTCAGTGGGACCCAAGATATATGCCACTTGGCAGTCCCCAATACGTATAACATTAAAGCTTTTTGGACCGACCACTTTGCAAAACTGGTGCCAGATACCTATGTGGCAGGTGAGACCCATCACTTTCCCTCCAAAAGTGTTTTGAGGGGTTTTCAACTTATGTGGCAGTAGGACCTACATAAGCTTCGGGCATTGGTTTTGTAAGCCCGTCGGTCCAACAGCAGCGCTGTTTATATAAACATTGCTGTTGTCTTCGTCTTAAAATCAGAAGGGGCGGCAAAAAGAGGCAAAAAAGAAGAAAAATGAGCAACTCCCGGGAAGGATCTCCAGATTGGTTGCGAAGTTTTCAGGTACTGTAAATCCTTCAATACCTGAAAATCGATTCTGGATTACATATGGCTATCCATCTCTCTCTCTCTCTCTCTCTCTCTCTCTCTCTCTCTCTCTCTCTCTCTCTATCTATTAAGTGATTAAGATTAGGTTTGTGTAAACAGTTTGATTTTGTTAATCTGAAATTTCCAGATTCTCAAATCTATGTAATGCGATCTTGATTTTAACTATACGAAGCTTGAAATCCATGAAATAGGTCGTCATCATCATCTCTCAGCTTTAATTTTTGTTTTCCTTCACTGTTGAAAGTTGTACTGAAACTTAGTTTCTTTTAGTTTATTGAGTTGTTTCTTACTGCAATCTTGAAATTTTTTAGGTCTCAATTTCTCAATTCACGCAAGCGTTGTTGATTTGCCAATAAAATTAGAATCATGACAAATTACTTATTAGTTAATGTATCAACTGTACAGAACTTAAGGCAGAACCTGTTGGAATTCAAACCTAGGTATTAATGTTATTTGTTCAACGCGCCTAAGTAAATGATTTGTGCTCATATATTGCTCACGGTGCATTTCGAGATGTTTCTAAAGTAAATGTAAGATTTTGATTTTTGTGGCAACATGACCAAGTATGGGATTGGTTGTGGGTATGTGAGCTTTTGGGCACCCTTCCCTTGCAAGCCGGTTTTCAAGGGTAAGTTCTACCCAAGTGTTCATAACAGAAACCTAACGGAGTTATTAAATCTCTGTATGAAGATGTGGACTTAAAAAGCAACTACTTAAATTACTCTTCTATTTTACTTTGTTGAACAGGCGCCCAAACGATCGTTTTTAACATTATCATCAGATTCTGATCCTTCTCAAAATAATAGCCCCTCAAGGGAGGATGATATCTATCATGAAGAACCAGCTGTGCATAAAGCTCCTAAGTTGCAAAAGGGAGATAAGAATCAAGATGCAGTTCTTATTGATAGCGAAGACGAAAATCCAATTAGTAACCTTTTCAAAAAAAAAGAATCTCCAATTAGTAAGGCTCCAAAATCCAAGTCCCCAAAACCTCGAGCAAAAGTAGAAACTGAAACCCTAAAAGAAGGTATTGTAGATCATTTATGTCGTTATTAAATTGCAGAATGTATAATGATATAGGAAAGCTCTAATATCCAAGTCCCCAAAAACTTGACAGTGGAGAAGAATCAAGATGGAGTTCTTATTGGCAGTGGAGAAGAATCTCATGTTAGGAAGCCTCCAAAATCTAAGTCACCAAAAGCTCAAGTGAAAGTAGAGTCTCAAAGCCGAAAAGAAGGTATGTTAGATCATTCTATGTCGTTATTAAATTGCAGAACGTATAATCAGATAGTAAGGCTCCAAAACTTAATTAAGTCCCCAAAAACTCAACAGTGGAGAAGAATCAAGATGCAGTTCTCATTGACAGTGGAGATGAATCTCAGGTTAAGAAGGCTCCAAAATCTAAGGCCCCAAAAGCTCGATTGAAAGTAGAGTCTCAAAGCCTAAAAGAAGGTATGCTAGATCATTTGATGTCATTATTGAATTGAAGATCGTAAAGTCAGATATAAATAGTAATGATTTAGTCTTATGAGAAAAACAACAAACTGAGCTTTTGGTGTGAGTTTTTCATTTAAATAATGCGTTGCATTGCAAAAATGAGATTCTCAATCCTGCCCACCCATCAAAAGAGGAAAGTTCAACAAAAAGAATAACTAGTGACTGAAGCTGAAAACCTTTTGAAATTTGGTTTTCGTTCAAAAGATTTTTTGAATTTTTTCTTATCATTTAAGCTTCTGTTTTGTGTGATATTCCGTCTTCGATACTGATAAAGTGGATGATGGTAAAGGAGAAACTATGAAGGAAGAAATACCTGAGAAGCGTGCGGAACCTCGTGTAAGAACTTGTAACAGCTTTTATATTTCTCAATTTTATACTGTTAGCTTAGTGACTCACCTTGGAGAGTCAAGCTATTTGAAGTAAGTAATCTATTTGAGAAGAGGCACTTTCGTATTGACTATAGTCTAAATTTGATGTATCCTATTTCCAGGTCTCTTCAAGGTTGCCTTTGTTGATGTCAGAGAAAGTTCACCGATCAAAGGTACCCATTTTTTTTACCTTTTAGTATGTAAAACTGTATGCATCTTTTTTATTTCTTTGTTTTCTTTTCTTTTTTCCTCCGATAAGTAGTAAAGTTGCACTCGACTTATTAATAAAAAGGGGAAAATCCCTGAAAACTGAAAAACATAACTGAGAGCTATAAGGAGTAAGAACCACTTACTCTAAAGGCTTGAACTGTTAGGGAGATGAGTAACAATATATATGACAATGGCCTGTGGGTCTAACAAGGAGTCACCAATGGAGTGTTACCGCCTCAAACACATGCAGCCTTTGGACCATGTGCAAGCAAAACTTACAGATTACCATTTGTTCATCCATTACACAACGATAAGTGCTTTGTGGGAAGAAATTTTTCGCTTTTTTGTAACGAAGTTATTTATAGACATCTCATTTTTCGGGAGTTGCTCCTCATTATCTATGTTGTTTTTCCCACTTGAGGGAGAATTTTATAGTATCTCCTTCCCTTAGCCTTTTTTGGTTAGCATGGAATTAGAGGAACCCAAAGGTGTTGGATGGGGTGGAGAAGATCAAGGATTACTTAGGATTTTATAGTATAGACACGTGATTGAGGTGATATGTTGTCTCTCAAGTTCAAATGAAACAAGAATTACGTTCTTTCAACTTATTCCTGTCTACTGTTCTTGAGCATTCAATGAATATAAATATTTTAGTTACTTAATTCTCTAATACTTACTCACTATAGTTTGGAGCACAAGAGACACAAGTAAACTGTATAATGTCAAGTTTGGACAAGTTAAGTTAAAAATAGTAGCCTTTTTTTTTATTTATAAATGCAACATGGTTTCTTTTCTACATATTCATGAACTTAGGTTACCAAGCACTCCATATGAATTTACGCTTTTTATTCTTTGGTAGATTAACATGGGATTGAGAAAAGTCCCACATTATCTGGGGATCTCTGATTCTTCCCTCCTCCAGCCTCCACAGATTGTATATTAGGGATTTTTTCAGAGAAAGAGAAAGAGAAAGAAACTGTACGAAACAAAAGCAAACAAAACCCCAACTTTTAATTTATAAGAAAGATTCACATGGGATTGAATCTACAAACTCATGGTTAGCACGTCTCAATCTGATTGACGAGGTCAATTCTATATGTTTAAGCCTTTAAGGACATCAAATAAGCACATTACATATAAATAAGCTTTATGATTCCTGGATTCTTCTGGGCTATGATTTCCCTTAGATGTAGCTATTAAATTAATATGTTTAGGGCCATTATAAGTGCTGCATGCTTGCAGTTTTTTGTAAAGATAACTTAATTAGTGGATGCACGTGTTAGTACAGGTACTTGTTGAGTGTGAAGGAGACTCCATAGATATGAGTGGAGATGTAGGTTCTGTTGGGCGATTAGTAATTGCAGATACACCATGTGGTAATAGCGAACTACTTCTGGATTTAAAAGGTGTGGTGAATTTTTGTTTTGCTTATCTTTTTAATTTTCACATTTTTTGTCATCATAAACATAAAAACTATTTACTTTTCTGTAGCAATTTTTTATTTTTATTTTTTTATCACTATCTATTTTGAACTTTTTCTCTGTGGGAATTATGTTACTTAGTATGCCCCTGCAACAATCATAATTAGTCAGAAGGTCTCTTTTTATTAGCCTTGTAAAAATAACTATCTGTTCTGCAGGTTTTTTGTGCAGTGATCTTTATTAATTATGTGAACTGTGTTGTTTTTCAGGAACCATATACAAAACAACAATAGTTCCTTCCAGAACATTCTGCATTGTATGTCATCCCATTCCTCTTTCTACTCTCCCAATCTCTCTTTCTAAATAAATATTGCAAGTGTTTATAAGTAAGGCCCACAAAAATGAGAATGATGTTCATGGTCTGGAGATATCCCAAAAATCTGCCCAAAATGCATTTGTATGAGCCTTTCAGACCTGTGCAACAAATCATGTCTGATAAAGAACAGAAATTGATTTTAACTATTGAGAAGTAACATGTAATTCTTCTTATTCAGGTTAACTTTGGTCAGGCAGAAGCGAAGGTGCGTTTATCACTTGTTTTCAAGTTCCTCAAACTCCGTCATTTTTATATTCTGTTCTTCATTTCAAAGTTAAAAGAAGTAGTTTTATTGTTGTTTGGATTTGATCTTTAGTCTAAGAGGTGAGCTATAATGAAGAGATATAGATCAATTCGTAACACTTTCTTCAGAAAATTTATGATGATTCTACATTTCTATGTAAAGCAGTTGATGGCAAACACCAACATTTTTAACCCCACCTCCTTCTATAGGAGATCCCTCAGTCTGTTTTCCAACTCTCTGCCACAATTCTAGGAATAGAAAATAGAAATAAGAAGTATATTGGAAGACCAGGTAGAAGTATTATACAAATCTGACCACCCTTTAACACATAGATGCTTTCCAAATCTGACATTTTATTTATTGTGAGCGAGAATTAAATCCTTTCCAGACCTTCAACCAAATTTCCGCCAGCTAGAAAGTAAGATTGTCATCTTACTTAATGCTTCTACAAGATTACAACACTGATGAAAAGAAAGAGGATAGAAGCTCACCCTGCCTCAAATCTTTCTCGGACTGCCAAAAGAACCCTCTTAGGAACAATTGATTAGGGTTGAGAAGGATGCCATAGTAACATAGGTCCTAATCCAGACCCATTTCGAAATATCAAGCAGGGAGCATGGTAAATGAGGGCAAGGAATTTTAGTATCCTGCAAGATGCTCACTCAACGATGTCTTTTAACCTTTATCACTGACCCCATTATAACAATGATCAAAAACTCGTATCTAGTAGATAGATTTGTAGAATTTTCCCCATAGGCTTTTGTGGAGATTCCCAGAAAGTAGGCCAGGAAGCACGAATCTACATTGTATTTATCAATATTGACCCAGCTTCACTGACCGAGCTCTATTTTTGTTCTGTACTGTAATTTCGTGGTATTTTAGCCTGAAATCCATTTACTTTACATGGTTTATTGATTCAAATGACATTTTTCTTGACCAGATAGAGGCCGTGATGAATGACTTCATTCAACTGAAGCCACACTCTAATGTTTATGAGGCTGAGACCATGATTGAAGGTTAAATTTCTTCCTTTTCTTCCTTGAATTATCTCGCATGATCTTAGTTGGAATGATGATATCACAGTATTAGGCATTCAATTGTGTTGAAACCAGTCATCTTTCTGTAGCTACCAACTTATTGTGAAAGATAAATGGATCATATGCTTCAGCAACTTGCTTCCTATTACCAGGACACAAGTTAAATATTTAATCTCATTTTCTTCTGAGTAGGAACACTTGAGGGATTCTCATTTGAGTCAGACGAGGAGGCAGATAAAATTCCCAAAGCTAAACCTCAAGGAGAAGAGGGTGAAGAACAAGAAGCTAATGGAAAGATTAAGGGGAAAGCTGATAAATCATTGGTACGGCATGACACCTTCTTCTTGTATAGAATGCTGTCCCATTAAAACTACAAGTAATTTGTATATTATATTACAGTGCACATATGCTTAATTCTTGGAAGGTTTTTCTGCAGGGGGTCCGAAAGAAGGGAAAACAAGCAGCAAAGCCACCTACGAAGGGAAGAAGGAAAGCTCCTGCCCCTAAGAAGGCCAAGAGTGCTAAGAAATGAAAGACAAATGTACGTCTCTTGCCCCATAGAATAATTGTTCTCTATTCATCCATACACAAGGCCCATAATTAGAGCCATACAGTCACACGTAGAAATGGATACCCATCATTTTATGGGTTCCACCCAAGAGGAGTTTGATTTTGTTCACCCACTCTTGGCATGGGCGAACAAAACCCAAAACTTAGATTGGTTGTAATGATAAAAAGAGTTCTATCATTTTTTTTTTCTTTACAAACAATTCAGAACAACCAATTAAACTTGTGGGTTTTGTTCAGCTACTTTAACCATAGATGAACAAAATTGGACTTCACCTAGGAGATTTCTATGTGAGACCAGATCAAATGATCATCACAATCCAACTTTAACACTTCTGTTAAACACATAATTTTTTGTTTTTTTTGTTTGGATGAGTATTTATATCGTTCAGTTGCATCGATGTCGAAACCAGAGATATCCCTTGCGTATCATGAAATGGTCTTCTGCATCTCTGATCAACTTTTATGTAAGCTTTTTCTGTCCAAATACTTGCAAATAAGCACCACTACTGAAAAATAAATAAATCTTTTACAAAGAAACCAATATACATTTTGCTCGTATCATTTTCTGTACACTTTTAGCTTAAATATTTGCTTCTTACATTCTCCATAATTTACAAGAAGAAATATCATGCCATCCATTCCTTTCTGCTTTTGAGTTATTTCCTAGTTTGAATCCCTACAGTCTTCTCTATAAATGCAGTTCAATGACTGCAACATACAGATGTCAGAGTTCGAGCAGCCTAGAAGAATGTGAGGATGAGTAGGAGAATGATCGATGTTGGAAATGCTAGGGTGTTCGAGGAGGAGGGTACCACTGCCACAACCTCTCCGTAACTGTTTTCACGTATTGGCTGAGAAGTTACTCCGTCTTCTGACCTCCTCAGTCTGTGAGGGAACAAAATACAGAAAATGAGAAAGAATAATTAAGCAAACCCATTTTCTTCTAGGGTTCTGTTTTAAGAATAAAAAGAAATTGGATTCCATTTTTAAGAAAGTAATCAGGTTAAGTGTTTCTCAGCAGAATTCTTCTTGATCAAGATTGAACGTGACTTACCCACTCACTGTCGGGCAGAAAGTTATGTTATATTCAGTTGCTTTGCAAGTGAAAGTGCTCGTGCCGTCATCAAATGCATAACTATATGCCCTTGGACAAGCCCTTTTGAAAATTGTGGAATAGACGGAAGGTCTGCATGTTGTTGGGTTTGCAAACTCGCCACTGCAGCAGTACTGATCCAATCCAAATGCCTCACATGCACTTCTACATGCAACAACGCCGGTCTCATCTAAACGCTGCACGACCTGCAGTTCTTTCGGACAACCTGAGAGGAATTGCAATTTTATTAATAACATGTCAGTGATCTTTTAATTGAAACACAGCTATATAAACTACATAACCTAAACAATTCTCAATAAAGAAGTAATTATTAAGATGGAAGAGATAAAATACGATTCCACCACTTTTTGTTTACACCATGGTTACACCTGCGTGGGCTCTATATGGATTATGGAGGGAGGGTGAACTCGTACAATAGTATTACTCTCATAAAAGATCAGCACATTCTACAACGGATTTTTAATAGTTGTTAGTCAAAATTTTAAGCTTTCTGGAGCATCCGTTTTATAGCTAAATTTGAACCAACTTTTCATGAAGCAGGGCTTTGACGGGAATGAGACGCACTGTGCCCAGTGCATGATGTCCATGATCGTATCTTGACCTCGAGTGTTGTGTGATGATTTCATCACACAAAATTCGAGGTCTGATGGTATGCACTTGGGGGCGCAGTGGGATTTGTTCTTGTCAAAGTCATGCTCCTTTTGGTGGGGGTTAAAAGATTTAGAATGATTTGATCTTTTGTGAGAATGATGTACATGGTGAAGATATTATCCTCACAAAAATTTAGCCCTTGGGTATTCTTTATGTGAAGCTCATGGACCAGTGTAACTGTGGTGTAAGAACAAGTAATGTAACCTCTAAGATATTTATGCAGGTCAATAATGGCTGTTCAAAAGAAAATTTGGAATAGGCTGGACCAACTGTAATTGAATTTTGGGTTTGTTATTACTGTGAAGATTTAACATACCTAAGTTGAGATCATAAACACAGCCAGTTGCATTACATCCACCAAAGGCCGTCTGAGGTGTAGCAATAAGCGGCAGGTTATACCCGTCCACAATACTGACATCATAGAAATCTTTGTCTTCTCCCTTTCCGAGGGTGATCTCGAAAAGCGACGCAGGCGGTGTTGCACCGATCCCACTGCATTCCAACTTCCCTCCACAATCTCCGGTCTGACACACACCAAGTCCTGTCTGATCAAATGTACAACCTGTTCTTCCCCATATCCGACCTGACCACCCTGGAACTGTTGGAATGCTGACACTTCGGCCGGAATCTAACTGAAACCCAGTCATCGGAAGTTGTGGAGTTCCAGCACCAGCAAGTGTACCAGGCCATATTGTATATGGGCAGTTGTTTGTAATGGTGAACGTGCAAGAACATGCGCAAGAGAAGAAGAGAAAAATGAAGATGACGAGAAAGAATTGGGGTGGTGCTAAGATTTTCATTGTTAGAATCGCAACTGGTTTCGTTTTTTAGGGTTTTCAGGTGGACCAGTGAGGTTGGTTCATAATCACAAACCATTGTTAACTATTGTGTATTTGAAGGTTTTCAGGTGAGGTGAGGGAATTGTTCTCTCATCTGCTGTAGGTTGACAGAGTTGGGTTTAGTATTTTCCTTGTGATTGAAGACCACATTTTGATGGCCTCCATAAGAAGTAATTCCTTTCTTTGCAAAATCAACAGATGGGTAAGCATAAAAAATCTGAACTTTTTGGTTCTTCACCAAAAAAACCCACATAGAATTTTTGAGACACCATCAAAATCTGGTTATCAGTTATCAGTAAAGTTATATTAAAGTTCACACACACAAGGGAATCTTACTACAGAAAAGAAGGGACAGAGGAAAAGAAACCTAAAGTAGTGATCTGTCACACATGGGTGCTTTTACATTCCAAAATGATAAAGAGAAGTCAGTAAGACAAACCATACATATGGAGGAAAGTATCAAATTCTCAAGTTGCTAATCTCATCTTAAAAACTTCCATATTTTATTACTAGATTTCCTTTTAACTCGGACAAAAGCGAAAGAAAATGAATCAAACACAGCTTTCTTGTAGTGTGAGCAGGAAAAAAAGGTTTACTGCAATCCTGATATGAACATTTTGAACCGAACATCGGACACAAATCAAGAAGAGCTAAAGTTCTTGAGGCTTTCTTGGGTTTGGTTTCTAATTCTCAGCTTCATTTTCATCACTGTTGGAGCTTTTAGGTTGGTCAGTGTTGGCAGGTTTCTTTGGAGTCACGAAACGGCCGGTCAAAGGATTAACTGGTCGAGTGTCCCGGGGACCACCTTTATGTGCCATCGCAAGCATTGGTGGTGGAGGTAAAAGTCCAGCTCTGAAAAGAATGCGTTGAACAGGATCTGAAGGCTGGGCACCAACTGATAGCCAGTACCTAAAAAATGAAAATGAGTGAGACGAAAACCGATTAATATCATGTTCAAACTTTGTAGCTCAAGGTAGAACAACAACTAAATTAAGCTGGTAACAGAGTCACTACGATAAACAGTGGAAAATTATGATGGAACTAGTGCAAATAGTAAATTGGATAGAATTTTTTAACTAAGAGAGAAAATAACCGTTTCAACCATAAAAATGCATCCAGAAGACCATCAAAAGGCATTCAAATATAAATTTTTAGTTCTACAACGAACACAAAAATCCCACCCAAATAGAGAAAACATTCTCAAAGTCATAAATCTCCTCCATGGCTTCTTCTCTCCTGAGTTGGAAAACCAGTTTTCCAACATCACCACACAGTTATTTTCACTAATCAGGATATAATATTAAAAGGATATAGTCTACATATAATGGTTGGCCATTACAGAGAGACATGAGCATCCATGGAGCTGCCACTGTTGCCAGGTTAATAAAAAGATGGAATGAAGAAGCCAAAAATTTATGTGTTTGTGAAATCCTGAAGGTGAATGGCTTCCTGCAAAGTTTGTCTCATCCCTAATATGACTGTGTGAAGGAGTAATCCTTGATGGTGAGACAGTGATTGACAAACAAATAAAACCCACGCCAAGTTTTCCATGGGGGAATGTCTCGCAATTGTTTTATACTGGATGAAATGTTGATTTTATACAAGCTGCAACTATCTTCATACTACCGCTTTCTGGATAGAAGTTACTTTAGCAAACAATAACTAGGACACGAGTTTCATTCATTCAAGATTCATGACACATGTTTGCTCTCACTAAGATTCTTAAGAACTACAAGTGTAAGGGCCAGGCCAAACAATCCATATTAATCCCACCAACATTTATGAAGGCTCAGACCCATTGTGCAAAATGTCTTTCTTTATCCTTTTCCTTCCTAGCATTATCAAATATAAGAAAGAAAACAACATTAATAACAAAACCAAATGAGATCATCCCAGATCACATAGCACAAAGTGATAATAAGAAAAAGACCATGCTTACAAAAAAAAAAAAACAAATTGGAAATTTGATGGTTAAATTAAGGCTATAACCAAAAATAAAACATCAAACTGGAAGAGGCGGACAACTGGTGATGAGTTAAAGGATGTGATAGAAACTAGCATACATAGCAGAAACAGGAGAAAACTTCAACTTTTGGACTAAAGTATCCTACAAGAAGAATGAGGATAATGGATGAACAACTTCCTGCAAAATTTTAAACCACCAAGTATTATACGATCCTAAAATACATGGTACATAGTCCAACTGAGGAGCATACGTAATCGAGACGGAAAATTTTATATTGAATTGCTACACAGATATAATTAGACATAAAAGAAAATTAGAAAAGAAGAATGTTAACTTACTTTACTCTGTCAAAATTGAGACCCATGCGCTTACCACCATCCTGCCCTACAGAAACCCAAGATCTCAAAATAAGAAGATATTTATAACTTCAAAAACATTAAAGAAAAAACAAAGGACAAGTATCAAAAACTAAAAAGATTGGAGAAGAAAAGTGGGGAAAAAAGGCTACAAAACGCAACTTAAACAAGTAGATATGTACAGTACACAATCAATATTATAAGATTAGAGAAAACAAATAACCTTTTTTTAGGGGTATAATATTTTCTGTTTGGATCAATATGTAATGGGTATGAATGAAGAAATACGCATATGTAGGATTGAGTGAACTACGAAATTGAAAAAATTGGGATAAAAAGACACAACACTAAACAGTTAGAAATCAATGAATCTAAAATTGCATAAATGGGTATTTCTGAATGAGCAAATCAGTAAAATGGGATCTAAGAAATTCAAAATCGTACACCCATGAGGCCATAATGCAAATTTGAACAATGCGAAGAATGAAACTACAGATTTGATAAATGGGTATAAAAGAGCTACAGAATTAAACTACGAAAACACAGAAAACTGAACCATTGGAAATCCACGAAATTAAAATTGCACAAATGGGTACTTCAAAATATGACCAAATGAGCAAACGGGAATCAACGAAATGCAAAATTAAGCAAACATGAATTCATAAAATGCAAATGTGAACAATGGGTAAGAATGAAATACAGATTGGATAAATGGGTATAACAGAACTAAAAAATTAATGAAACATTACAGAAGTATATAGATAGATAAAACATAGATACCTGGTAATGGATTGTAGTAACCTAACACTTCAAGATGCTTCCCATCTCTTGGAGATCTACTATCAGCAGCCATAACTCGATAAAATGGCTTGTTTTTGCATCCAAACCTCGATAACCTAAGCCTAACAACCATTTTCAGAGCTTGATCTTCTCTCCTCCTTAGAAATTTTTACAAAATTTTGATCTCTGCATATATAGAAAAAATCATCAGTACGAAAAATTTTCAGAAACCCTTTCTTAAAAAAATCTTGAATTGGGTTTAGGGTTTTTGTGATTTTGTTTTTTCCTCAGTGTTTCGACATCGTAGTGTTAATAGAGGCTAGAGCTGCAGCCTGCCTGAAGGGGTGTAACTGGACCGGGTTCGTTCGGGTTAGCCCGAATCCCCAACAAATTGGGCCGGAGCGCAGCCCAACCCGAAATTTTATTGGCACACGCATTTTGTTGTTATGTGGGGGTTTTTTTTTTTTTTTTCTTAGGATCGATAATAATTTGCCAAATCAAATCACAAAGTCTAAATTCATACTAAATATGATAAACCGTAAATATTAAATATTCCCAGTGTACCAAATAGGGCCTCAATTACAAATTGTTGTGTCAAACCACAAGCAGATAATGGTTTTAGTCACAATATGTTGACCTAAGAGTACTTTAAGGTGCCTAAGAGTTTCCAAGGCTCCCTCAAATCAAATTAAGTGTTTTAGACTTACGTAATCAAAATCGTATAAAGTGGTGATGCTCCTGTTTTAGAATCTTGTACTTCCACTTCGAACCACATGCTTTAACATTCCTACTCTAGATGTGTTTTTTAACTTGGGATATTCTTAAATTGACAGCTTCGACACTCCTATTTTGTTTCTGCTCCCACTCCTGCTCCACGTTCTAATTCTTTAGTTTAAGTTGGGTGCCAACATTAGTCTAAGAAATTGGGTTCTAATAAGTCAACCTCATCCACTTCCAACAATTCCTGATCGTATAGAGTAAAGTTTGATTCCACCCTGCAATAGGAAAAACCATGTTTTTCTTAAATCCCGTTGACTATATCACTTATTGACCCATTTGATTGTTTCATTTTTTATCATTCTGGAACGTGTTGAAATCATTATATTATAGAATGTCATGGTTTTTCAACAGGGCAAAATATTAGGTCAAAATGCCATCGACCATTATTAATTGGGGTTCAGTCGTTGAAGGGTGTAGCTTGCCTTTGTAGAATTTATTATAATTAGTTACAAAGACAAAAAAGGCAAATCTTCTCTCCTCATTTGCATGTACCATCAATGTTCACATTGATTTGATTTGAACCAACGCCTAATTGTTTTGAAAGATTATTCTTCTTGCTATATAGATCATTATCGCAAAAAATCAGTCGTTTCTAAAAACTTTAACCCCATCAGATATTGATCAGAAAAAATAATGATAATGAACGATTTAATTTTCAATCAAATTTTGATAGCATTAGATGTCTTAAAATAAATTAATTTTTTGTGAAAACGATCTATATAGAAGAAAAATCTTACTTGGTTCGCTTCTGTACGAGTCCCAAAAGCCAAAATAAACTTGGGCACATGCAAATGGAGGCAGAGAATCTGCTCTCAACAAAAATGATACTTATATAATATTGTGACACAAAAATGTTAGATACTCATATCCATCTTATTCTTACACTTTGATTACACTTATCTATAACATTTACATAGAAAGATCTAAGAGCTATTTTTTTTAATATGATATTCTCATAATGTAAATAAAAATCAATTCTTAGATTATTTGATACAAATAAATTTTAAAAATACATGCAACGCATATACAGAAGACTCCCTTTGTTAACGCCCACACATTTTGGTGGGTGGATTGATGACGATGCATGCATTCATTTTCTCAAATATTTCCTTTCCTAGAAGTTTATGTGTAACTTGACTAACCACAACTAGATTTGGAGAGTGAACATAGTCAAGATTCCAAGGCTCACATGTTGGACCTACATGGATACATAATTGGTGGTGGTTTTTGAATTGATCATGTCCATTAATTTGACGAGCCAGGACCTTGCACGTATATTATGTGTATATATTTTTTTTGTTAATTTTGATTTAAATGATGAGAATATTATCTACATAAAAAATCAACTTTTAGATTGTCGCAACGCGATTTCTGCATACAAGTGTAAGCAAAGTGTAAATACACACTATAATAATAAGTTGGGTCCACTTTGATCAGTCATTTTGATCATCTCTATGCGACTCTAATAATATTGTAAGCAGAATGTAACTAAACTAAACACACAAAAATACACCTCACTTTCATAGAATCTTATAATTGAGAAAAATATCATATTGGGACATTAAAAACGTATAGCTTTTTTTTTCTAATTTTTTTAAATTTTTTAAAAAATAAATAATAATAAACGTTTTTTGATGAAAAAGAAACCACCACCTCCCCATTTATGTGTAAATTGATATGTCTTCCTTGATGGCCTGTTGACAGCTTGTTGGAAAATGAAATAAATATATACAATCCAAAATCCTAAGTTAGGTTATGAGGTAGACGTCCCTACGCCCAAATCGTTATCAAATCTCTTAACATGGATTTGAACTTTGAAATAAAATTCAATATTATTGTCACTATAATTGGTACTGAAAATAACCAATATATATGATTATGACGCTTATTCATGAAATCTAAATATTACATGAGCTTAATTTTCAAAAATATTACATGAGCTTACAACTTTTTTGTGCGGTCAAGACTCATACACCGTATACGTATTGCAAGTGCTAGTTAACTTAGTTGGTAAAATTTATTTATGTTGATAGCACATATTTCTGTTTACGCGTTCGAGTACTTTCTATCAGGTAATGATTGATCATCTAGTATTTACAGGTTAGTAATTTCTTTTTTTGTTTCTTTGCATCCTTCATGTTACATTCTCTCTCCGTTACTTATTGTGTTCTCCACGTAATAATGACGCATGTCTTTGCCTATACAGTTATACTTATAATTGGATAATAGCCTTATTTTCACGCATGTATGACTTTCGAGTGAAAAAAAAAAAAGAAGAGAAAAATAAGTAATAGCTAGTCTGTTTGGACAAGAGATTTGGGGGAGAGATTTTGTAGAGACCAGAGATTTAGTGAAAAAATTATGTTATATTTTTTCTCAAAATTCCGAGTCTTTATAAAATCCCTCCATAAAATTCTTTGTCTACACAGACTATAATTGAATTGAATATAGATATAGTTATTTTTGTGGGGGCTGGTAACTTTTAATTTTCAATGAAGCTTAAAAATAAAAATAAAAAGAATTATTATGGTTCATGTCAAGTAGAAAACACCATGGCCCTAGTTTTGGAGGTCCTATGATACACAAGGATTATTATTATGAAAGTCCACAATCCACCCACAAGTAAGAATATTGCCATTTAATCGGTCCCCCACTAGAAGATCTCATCTGTTGACTAGCAAAAAGAAAAATAAAAACTATTAATTACAAATAAAAATGAAAAAAAAAGGAAAAAAATAAAGAAATTGGAGATGGAGATGGAGGTGAATAAGATGAGATCAACCTAAAATTATATATTCTTTTCTTTTTTTTTAAATTCTGCCATAATAAATTGCACATTTTTCTTTAATTTTCTTCATTTTTTTAGGTAAACCTAACCTAACATAAGTATATAATTAACTATTTTAAATCCCATTTTCCTTTTTGTAATGGTATATAAATTAGTTGAATTATGAGTTGTTTTTAAAGATCTAACTAACACATAAAAGGTATGATTCTCTTCCAAAAAAAAAAAGAAGGTATGATTATGTATAGAGATTAATAATAAATTGAAAGAAAGTGGGATCAACATTTGACCAAACTTTTATTAATTCCCAAAAGTTTAGCAGTCATTAAAAACTTAAAAAAACCCTAGGATGCTTATCCCATCTATGTATGGCCAAGTCACTTAATAATTTTGGTTGTTTGTTAATAATATCAATCTATTATGGTTAGAGTATTAAAATCTTTGTTGATTATAATACTTACACTTTATTTGAACTTTAATTAGTAATCACATCAAATATTAAACCCTAGTATTTCCAATTATGCAACCCTATTTAGAGAGGCACTATGGTGCATTTGTTTTAGGGTTTGGTTCCGTTTTGAGCTAAAACCTATGCCAGTCCTAATTGAACCTAAATCAGATACTACTGGTTAGAGCATTCACAGTGGTATGGTAAAATACCTTTTTACCTTATTTGACTTGCGTAATAGCTAAAGGAAAATAAGAATTTCCCCCTACGAGAGTCCGAGATAGGCTGAAATTAGCTTTCTGGAAATGAGTCTGGAGAAAGATTTACGGGGCGTGGAGCAGAAAGTACGTCCCATGGAGCGTAGAGGTAAGACCACGTCTCATTGTTTATTTTTATTTTTTTAAAAAAAATTTGCATGGGGCGTGGGGCTATCTCCACGCCCCATTCAGGCGTGGTGGTAGCACCACGCCCAATACTGGTTCCAAGGATATAACCGTCTTTTTTTTTTATAAAAAAAAAAAATTTTAAAAACCTCCAGGCGTGGTCCCTGAAAGACGGTTATATCCTTGGAACCAGTTTTTTAATAATTTCTCAATTTTTTTTAAAAAGCTATCACTGTGCAACTCGGTCTTGTAAGCTGAATACCAGAAAGCTAAAATACATTTTTACCCTATATCACTGTGGATGCTCTTAGGGACCCAATCTCCATCTAACACTAATATTATCTCCAATTTAATCACTTGCTTGAATTAATTACAGTACTGTGAGATTTTAAGATATAAAACCCATGTTGATGGTCTATATTATTAAACATGATAATGGGGTTAATTTAGACATTTTTTTTTATGAGGGTTAATTTAGACATTTAAATAGTAAAGATAACCCTTTATTTGTTTTTTATTAACCCCATAGGAAAAAGACACCAATTAGAAAGCTAATTATGAACCAATTCAATTATTATAATTATTCCTTTGTCCTATATATCCTCTAATATATGGCCATTCAATTGATGACACGTCGTGTAGAATCGATTATATGCAGTGATGTAACCACTACTTGTCCTATATAGCATGGTATTTTTATAAACAAAAAATTTGTTAATTAATATTTATTTATTTTTATTTATTTATTTATTTATTTTTGTGTGTACGTGTGCAAGTGTCGTTTCCATACATTTGGATTCATGACATTGTATGACAAAAATTTTGCATTATTGATTTGAAAACCACACGATCTAAAAAGAAATTTAGGAAAACCGTTAGATTTAGGTGTTTCACTCTTCCAACATTGTTTTCACAACTTAAACCCTAGACCCTAACTAGCATCACTCTTTTGTAATTTTATAACTCCAAATTAAATAGTTCTTTTTGTGTTTTTTTAGTTTTCCCTCCACCTTCCAATGAAATAAAACCAAGCTCTATGATCTAACAAAGTTTTGAGCCACACTAAAAAAAAAAAAAAAATTAGCAAAGACAAAAAAACAAAGACACATATGAATGTAAATCAATGATTATGACTTAGAAATTAGTGGTTAAAAAGATCATAAAATACAAGCAAAAATATAGGTAGAAGAGAGAGAGAGAGAGAGAGAGAGAGAGTGGGGGAGGGGTGGTGTATGTAAGGTGTTATATATACATCCAAAACATAATAATGTAGAAGCGAGCAAGCAATATATTTGGTGGAGCAGCAATGTTCATGACAAAATCTCTTTACAACAAGGTTAATAATATTAGGGCATCTTTCAATCTATCAGAGTGACATGTTTGAACCATTTTTCTATGCACTAGAAAATAATAGAAAAAAGACAATAATCTACTGTTTTTAATTTGGTATAAAGTTTAGTTATTTCATTTTAAGGAATCACCATATATGCATTGGTTTGATCAGAATCAGGTGGGTTTTAAGTTTTAAACCTAAGTTAGGTTGGGAATCAGGATCTTAGAACACTAGGTTTTTCTGTTCAAGACTTGTGCACCATGATTTAAACTAATGTTTACGTGACTTCATATTTTCCTAGAATTGAGATTTAACTCTAAGTTCAACTTAATTTGATTTAACTTTCTATCCAGCTAACTTTAATTTTTTAAATTTAGTCTAAATCGATATGTAAATAGAATCCAAACAATATGCAAACGATATACACAAATCAGTTTACGAAAATAGTACAAATAATATGTAAATAGTAAGCAAACATTTTAAACCATGGATGGGTTGTTCATCATGTTTTGTACACCAACCTTGTTATGCTGTGAGTGAAATACTAGATCATTGTTTATATAATATATTTGCTTTTTCTCATCTGCACCATCTAAACTAAAAAAATATGGAGATTAGAGGTTACCTCAAACTGATTGTTGTGATATTTTCTTCCTTATTTTATTGAAGTTTGGCATTTATTTGCTCATCTCATGTTTCTTGCGGAGACCTATTTTGTAATTTTTATTTTCATGAGTTCCTTATTTATAATATAATATAAATAGGAGTGGTAGTATATGTATAGTAAGAAGATGGCTCAACCCCACGATGCCAAATTTTATAGGACCCTTTATGATGAAAAAATTGTCTAATTACAAGTACAAATAAAAGTGTAAATGAAAATATTATTAACTGGCAGAGAATACAACCTTTAATGACAATGGAGATAAGGGAGAGAGAAATTTCGAATCTACAAGTACTGTTAGATCAATCATTGACGACAAGGGTTAACAAGGAGTACTCGTATTGTTGTACGTACTTGGATATGCACGACCTCTAACATTTTTTAATGTATTCGATGCAAGCGATATTTGAAGTCTTGTTTGTACTATCAACAACAACATGTTTTATCAACTAAGCTAGTTGACACTTATAACCCCTGGTTAATTACTTTTATTGAATGATGATCGTTTTCTTTGATATTTAATTTACACAGTATATTATTAATTTTTACTATTATAAAGAAACTAAAAATTAGCATATGGAGCCACGTACCTGCTTGTATTTGTAATCGAATTCGGAGGCCTATTACACCCATTCACATCCCTAGACGATGGAGTATTGCAAAAAATTCATTAGTTCTTTAATTTGTTTTACACCCAATTTATCCTTACAATTTCTTTACACTTGTTTGTGAGACCTACATGGAAATAACGTAATTGTTGATTTTTTGTGATTAGTTTCTTATCATGGGGATCGTCTTCAAGAAAATTACATCACCTTAGAACTTTTAACCCCGTCAAACTAAGATTGGAATTTTAAGCTTCCTTAACAATACATTCTACTAATATAATTTTCAACCAACTTTTAGTAATATTAGTCGTCTTATAATGATGTGATTTGTTGTGGCGATGATCAACATGACGAGGAGTTCATCAGATCAAAAAATTCAAGTACTGTATCATCTTTATGTAGGCTTTACATGTTGATGTAAACAAAGTGTAAGAATAAATCATGAGTAACAAAGTAAATATTAGGGGGATTGAACAAGACTCTGGATGCATTTAGCAACTCTCATTTTGTAAGACTCGATCTTAGAAAGCAGAATTGTTGTAAAATGGTGCTCCCGGCCACTTCGGAATATCGTGCTTCTGCTTCGAACCATGCTCCGACGCTCTCTTTTCGGAGGCATTTTAGAATTGGGGTCATTTTTTAAAAAGGCAACTCTGACGTTCTCGTTCTCGCTCTAGTTTTAAGCTTTGTTATCAATCAACTATGACCTAAAAAAGAGATACTCAAGTAAAAATATAGTCGATTTGAACTATCAACCATAAAAACTTTTATCTACATATTTGATTGATACAAACCCTGGGTAGATATTTCTTTGAAAACCGGCGTGCAAGATCCAAGAACTCATATACTCACGTGCCACGATTAATCTCATATTTGGCCAATGTGGGCTTTTAATATTCCACCACACTTATGAAGCCGACGTCAACGACAACCCACTCGACGCTAGCCCCCCAATAACCCCACTTATAACGTACATAATACCAAACCATTTTAATCCAACTTATTGGGAATGGGGCTGAAGTGAATATTTGGAAAGATTCATGGATTCCAGAGATTAATACGACATTGCCTAAACCCAATTTAATTCAGCTTAATGATATTAATATGGTGAATTCTTTGTTTAAAATAGGTACTAAGGACTGGAATCATGACTTATTGGATCTTTGTTTTGATTCTGCTGCCAAAAATAGAATTCTCCAAATTAGAATCCCTCCTTATGGTGTTGACAACTTCAAATGGTCTTTAAACAAAAATGGTATATTTTCAGTTAAATCCCTTTACAATGCTTTGATTCCTGTTGATCTTAATACTAATATCTCTCTGTGGTCTAGCATTTGGTCTCTTAATGTTTATCCCAAGATCAAGATCTTTATATGGAAATGCCTTCATGATATCCTTCCTCTTGGAGGAAGAATCTCTGTTGTTCTTCCAAACATAGACCCTACCTGTTATCTGTGTAAGGAGAAAGTTGAGTCTGTTTATCATTTGTTTTTAGAGTTGTTTGGTTTTCCCTGCCTTGTGGTATTCTTATTCATTCTATTCCTTTTCAATCCTTTAGAGATTGGTTTCTTAATGGGGATAACATGATGAGTCAATGGAATGAACTTCATTTTAGTTGGAAAGATTATAGTGCCTTTGTGGTTTGGTTTATTTGGAAAGCAAGGTGTGAGAAGCTCTTCAAAAATATTGATCCAGATCCAATCAGAACTGTTTCTCAAATCCAGCAAGTTGTTTTGTTTTACCAGGATAAGCAAGATCATTCAATGCCTACCTCAAGGACTTCTAATACTCATCATCAAGTCTCGGGGGGTTCTCCTAATCTGAATATGGATCATTCTCGATGGATAATCATCAGCTTTAAGTGTGATTTTAAGTCTCATGATACTAACTCTGGTATTGGTATATCTTTGACTAATATGGCAGGTACTTGTTGTGGATCGAGAGCTCTGTCTATCTCTTGCATGAATCAGGAACAAGGTTCTCTTTTGGCTGCTTTGGAAGCTGTGAAATGGTGCAAAGAGATGAATCTAACAAGAATAGTTTTCCAGAATGAAGATAGAGTTTTTTTTGTCAAAAGGAAAAGATGCTTTTGCTAAAGTTCATTGGATGAATTATCATCTTTTAGAAGAAGTTATGGATACTGCTCACAGCTTTTCCTATATATCTTTTAAGTTTGCAAATTTTAGTAATGATAATATAGTTTTTCATCTGGCTAAATGTGGTAAAAATTTGTTAGTCCCAAAAATTTGGTTATGTACAGCTGATGTTATTTCTATTTCCCGGCTCAACTATGTAGACTCTTCGGAGTCGGACGATGTTATTTCTAGTTTCTAATCTATGGTTTGTTGTTTTAATAAAAAAAAAATTGATACGAAGTACAAACTCTTGGGTAAACTTGCAAAGAAAAGCCAATTGTTAAACCGACTTGCAAAGAAAAGATGCCCATGGCCATGAGGTCATATATTGGCGGGCAATTCCTATTTGGCTGCCCGATTATAACGTTGACCATCCAAAACAGGGAAAAGATCTAACGGTTGTGATTCCATATACAGTAACATTTGGGTTTTCGTGCAGAAGATTAGATTTCAGGTGGGGTCCCACCATGAGTGGGTGTAAATCCTATCTGGTTGACGTTGGAGAGAGAGAGAGAGCCGTATTGGCTTTCTCATCTCATCAGAATATACTGAGAAAAATACAACTATTTAAAATTCAGAATGAAATATTAAAAAGAAAAAACCTTTTGTTATTATGCTATGATATTGCCAGGGCCCAGGGCCATTGTTTATTGCAATAAAACTTTTTGGACAGAACTTTTTACAAATTTGGTGCCAAATACTTATTTGGTAGGGTGAGATCAACCATTTTTTTTCCTCTTGAGGGTTTTCAACTCATGTGGCAGTAGGACCCACCATGCAACATAAGCTTCGGGCAATTATTTTGTAATATTCGTCCAAAAATTAAATATTTTTTGGCTCGACTCTTTTACAAAACAAGTGCTAGATGCTTATGTGGCAAGGTAGTACCCATCACTTTTCCCCTCCCAAGAATTTTATAAGGGTTTTCAACTTGTGTGGCAGTGAGACCTACCATGCCACATAAGAGCCGATCATTTGTTTTGTAAAAACATCGGTCCAAAAAGCACCATTCCTTGTTTATTGCCTCCACGCTCCAGTAGTCCAGTCAGCATTTCATGGAGCGTTATTTTGTGGACCCACTTTACAAGTGGGGTGCAGCGTGCACATTATCATCCAGCCGACTGATGTTATGTGGTCAACCCACCTTCCATTGACTGTAAAATAACAGATGGTTAGATAATAATTGGTAATGTACACCCACTTTACAAATGGGTGAACAAAGTAGCATCGGATCTCACCGACCTTTTGAGACATTTTGGGGCCAATCAAAATTATGCATTAACATCACATGTTAATATTAAAAGTCCTGGAAGTATCATCTATTTCTTTATTATTATTGTCAAAACTTGTACGTTTGGTCAGTTTTTGAGAAACTTCCAATTATACCCTTGTTGTATATATTATGTGATATTAATAAACAATTTTAACTGTCTTTGTTTTCCAGATTTGAGATCCAGAGTTTATGTAATTTATATGTTAGCTATATTTTTCAAATAAATAAATAAATTAAATTAAGTACTTAATTTCTTAATTTATCTCATATTTCAGATTTTAGACATAAAATAATTCTCAGTAAATGCCTCCCGCCATTTTTATTTTCACAAAAAATCTCATCTTTTTTTTAAAAAATTTTAAATTCTAAAATTTTAAATTTTCAAATTCAAAAAAATAAGAAAAACAAACACGATCATTGATCTAATTCTTAAAAACACCTTTCTTCGGGCACCCGTAATGCCTTCTTTCTATATCAGTTGGTGGTTGTATTATATGTTTGGTTAACGGTGTTTATCTTAAATTTTTTTTTAATCTTATATCTTTGTTTATACTTATAATTCGGCATTACCCTCTTCATTAAAGAAAAGAGAAAAATTATCGTTTTGCTCATAAATATTACTTTCACATACATATTACTTGCACACGTTAAACTACAATGCTAACCAATAATTTGTTATGTTTTTTCTTATTTTATTCAATCAAAACATTTTTTAATATTATATTTTGGTTGGCTGAGCAAGCTAAAGAAATATGCTTGGAATATTAGTTACACAAAGAAAGGAGCTACTAAATTATAAATTGTACCTGTCAGTTTACCGAAGAAGTCCTCACATTTTTGTATCAAAAACACTATTGGGACCGGCCTAATAGTCTGTACAAATGTACATATTGAGCTGGCACCCAATCACAACCACTTCTTATGTATTTGTGGACCCCACACATACATATTAAATGGTTCTGATTGGGTGCCAGCTCAATCTGTACATTTGTACAGACTATTGGGCCGATCCCAATAGTGTTTCTGTTTTTGTATTATATATATTTAAGTTTTTATTAATAAAGGAAATTTTATTAACCAAAAATATTCCAATTTCCAAGCACCACAAACAAATATTATTTTTCCATTACTAGTCCTACCCAAAATGATGGGTTTTCAATTCATTAAAAAACACAAAATCCTTAAAGAAACAAAATACTAAAGTAATGTTAATATTAATTAACTTATCAATTGTGTATGCTCTTTTTTGCCAAACTTTTAAGACTATCGCTCTTATAATAACTTTTTTTTTTGTACCAAATACAAATTTAGATAAAACATAGTTTCTTGTAAGATCATTAATCTTTGTTTAATGATAAATTTTCACAAGTTAATTCTATAAATTATTTAATTAAATTTCATACAAAAAAAATTACAAAAATATTATTTTATTTGAGCAATACTAGGAGACCCTTTTGGACCCTCAAAAGACATTATTTCCGTCAATCTGATATTGAAATGATCCTCAGACTAATTGTGGTGAGAATATTCTCATCACCATATAGATCATTTCACTAAAAGTTTTATTATTTTAAAATATTTGATCATATCAATAGTTGTGATTGAGTGACAATATTACCTATGATTTTCAACCAAAAATCAATATGGTAATAGAAGCAATAGAACATATTAATTTTTAATGAGGTTGATTGATATGGTAAACAAAAGTACTATCGTCAAAAATTAACCTTTAGATCATTTCCATGTGAGATTGACAGGTCAAAATGTCTTCTAAGAGCCCCTCAAGCCCCAACCCCAACAGTACTCATTTTATTTTGGTCACAAAAGAAATTATTCCTTTCCAAATAAAAGTCTAATTAGGGGTAGTTTGGTCATGAATAGAAAAGGGTATTTTTGTACATTCAAAAAATAAATCTCTCTCTCTCACTAGCTCGCTCCCTCTCTCATATTATTTTTTCAGGGGTTTTACTATTAGGTCTGTCTCATCAAGGAGGAGAAGGGAGGAGGGGTTAATGGTAGAGAAAGAAGAAGACAGCTCAACATCCCCATAAAACTCAATCAGAAACTTTTCTATGTGTTTGTGTTCCTGAAGAAACAAACTTCTTATTCTCTTTCTCTTTCTCTCTCTACCCCTCCTCCTCCTCCTCTCTCTCTCTCTCTCTCTAGCTTTTCTCTCTGGCTTTTCTATCTTTCTAATGAAATGGGTCTCTCCATTTTCCTCCCTGAATTCCGCCATTTTTGCTTCCTAAATCATCCCTGTAATCCAGTTCCCACCTGTTTTTCTATCACCTCCGTAAATTACCCTTTTTTTCTCCTCATCTTCTCGTTCTGATTTCTCCATAATTTCTCAATTCTTTTTTTGCTTTATTCCCAACATATATATATTTTTTTTTCTGTTTTAATCCCCATAAATCTTCATATTATTTCACCTAAAAAGAACCCATTTTTTATCTCCTCTTTATCCTTGCAAAATTTTGATCTTTATCTTCAGTTTCCAAATTTTTTTTCTCAGATCTTTCTCTGTAAATCGTGTTCTCTTTTGGTCTACGGATTTTAGGGTTTTGGGTCTGTGAGAAATTTCGGGAAAATGATACCTCCAGCTCAAATTGAGTCTCAGATTTCTGAAGCTTCGCCTTTGCTGGCTTCTGAAAGATCTGAACAAGGACGTGATTCTCGATTTTCTGACCTCAGAGGCGTTCAATGGCGTATAAATTTGGGGATTTTGCCATCTTCTTCTTCGATCGATGTACTTCGCCGTGTAACCGCAGATTGTCGTAGAAGGTACTTTTCTCTCTAAAACATTTTTTTTGTTAAATTTTTTTTTCAAGGCTTGAGCTGGTATTATTAGAGCATGTTTGGATCGTTCCTGAGAAATATATATTTTTTTAGAGTATAAATTATATAATTTTTGGCTTAAAACTGCAACCTAAAGTACAAATTGATGTATAGTACTTTTATTCTTGGAATTATGTAAAAAAGGAAGTAATTTTGTTTTAGCTACTCTGGTTTGAATTTTGATCATCTTAATTTTGCATAGATGAACATATAATTTTGGCATACAAATTTGTTTTTTTTTTGTTCGCTGGAGTTTTGTGTTGGTAATAGAGCATGTTTGTCCAGTAAAAAAATAAAATAAATAGAGCATGTTTGGGATAGTATATTTTTAGATTCTTCTGGATTAAAAGGTTAATACAATTTTTTGCTTAAAAATGGCAACCCATAGCACAAATTGATGCAAAGTACTTTTATGCTTGGAATTATGTAAAAAGGGAAATACTTTTGTTTTAATTACTTTAGTTTGAAGTTTGATCATCACAGTTTTGCATAGAAGAGCATATATATTGGGATAAAAATGACAATCCCGAAAACGCACTTATAGTTTTGATACTTGAAATTACTTGGAGGAAGTAATTTTGTCTGATTTCACAAGGATTGATAACCTTAGTTTTGGAATTTGTTTCATGTGTGCCTTGGTTTTGTGAGTTCTCTGTGAATTCGATCTTTGGAATTACAGGATAATTTTGGTTATAACTAGTAGAGTTTTGAATTAGATCATGGTTGATCTCTAAATAATTTCGTCCTTCTGATCCTTAAGATCACTTTCAAAAGAGACATTTTGGTTTCGATTTGCATATCATCTTGCGTATCGGGGAAAAGAAAAATCAATTTCATCTTTCATACCTGTTGTTTGTACTCTATGGATCCTGAAAAACCAAAACAATCTCACCTAAGTTCCCATTTGATTGATTTTTTCGGATTCAACTTATTTATGGGAACTTTCAGGCCAGCTTCCCTGAGGACGCAATACTTTCATGGCGATTATATTTCTGTTTGCAAACAATAGTCTTGGAAACTGCATTTACTGTATTTATACACATTTGAGAGCACAAAGTAGCAAATATAGATGGAAATGCCCACCAGACATTGTCGCATGCTTTCAGGGAGTTTTGCTTGGTAAAAAATAGTTGTGTATTGCTGTTTCATTGCAGGGTGTCTTGTCTTTTTCACTTTTCTAAATTAAATTGATGTTTCACAGATATGCTAGTTTGAGAAGACGACTTCTAGTTGATCCACTTCCCAAGGACGGAAGTAACTCTCCTAATCTTGTCATGGACAACCCATTATCACAAAATCCAGGTACTTTTACTTGTTTTTGTTATTTTGTTGTTTACTTTCTTTCGGGAATTTACCCCTGTATGCTGGTTAAGCACGCATTATATTTAAATCCACTCATATCAAAAGAGCGGCCAGCAAAGATTTTCTAATTGGTTTTGATCTTGCACAAACCGCCTGTTTTGAAAAAAAAAGGAAAAAAAGAAAATTGTGATCTTCATGATCGGTACCTAAGATTCTCTTCTTTTTATTTAAGCCTTTCCAGACTAATCGATTGACTGTGCAATGCAGATAGTATGTGGGGCCGCTTTTTCAAGAATGCTGAGCTAGAGAAAATGGTCGACCAGGATTTGTCACGTTTATATCCTGAAGATGGAAGTTACTTTCAAACTCCAACATGCCAAGGCATGTTAAGAAGGATTCTGCTACTGTGGTGCCTTAGACATCCAGAGTACGGTTATGGACAAGGCAAGTTACCTGATAAAGGGCTTTGCTTTTCACCTTCCCTATATTTACTTGGATCTGTTTATATTTTTTTCTTGTTGGTTTTATTAGCTTTTTCTTTCTTCATCATTTCTTGTAGGGATGCACGAACTTTTGGCTCCTTTATTGTATGTTCTTCATATTGATGTGGAACGTCTTTATGAAATACGAAAGCTCCATGAAGACCATTTTACTGACAAGTTTGATGATTTGTCCTTCCCGGCCAGTGATCTAGTTGGTAACTACAAATCCTTGAAGTGGCCCACGGAGATTGATGATGCGAGCAGTTTCCAGGGGAGTGAAGCCAAGGTCAGCAGCCTCGATGAGCTTGATCCTGAGATACAAACTGTTGTGTTGCTAAGTGATGCTTATGGGGCAGAAGGAGAGTTGGGTATTCTCCTGTCTGAACGGTTCATGGAACATGATGCATATTGCATGTTTGAAGCATTAATGGGTGGAGCTCCTGGTGCAGTTGCCATGGCAGACTACTTCTCGCCCTCCCCTGCCGTGGGATCCCACACTGGTTTACCTCCTGTCATTGAAGCATCTTCCGCATTGTACCATTTGCTTTCAGTTGTTGACTCCTCTCTTCACAGCCACCTTGTCGAGCTTGGGGTTGAGCCCCAGTACTTTGCACTCCGGTGGTTACGTGTGTTATTTGGGCGTGAATTCTTACTAGATGACCTTTTGTTCGTCTGGGATGAGATATTTGCAGCAAAGAATGATAAATCAATCTTGGGTACGGAAAACGATTTCGGATACAACTTTGCTGTCCTCTGTTCTCCTCGTGGGGCGTTCATATCGGCAATGGCAGTCTCCATGCTGCTCCATTTGAGATCATCCTTACTCGCCACTGAGAATGCAACCTCCTGTCTCCAGAGATTGCTGAATTTTCCAGAGAACATAGATGTGAAGAAGTTGATAGGAAAGGCAAAGTCTTTGCAGGCTCTTGCTCTTGACAGAAGTCTCCAATCCCCATCTCCTTCTCTGGGTGGTCCATTAGACAGGAGTAAATCCCCTGCTGTCAGAGGTCAGAGCCTTCCTTCTGGTTCAGTATCTCCACGAACTCCATTGAGTTTGGTACCTGATAGTTACTGGGAAGAAAAGTGGAGGGTGTTGCACAAGGCAGAAGAGGCTCAGCAAGGAAGTTCAGGAAAAAAGGTTTCAACAGGAAAAAAGGGTTTGTCGGAGAAATTAAGATCAAGCCTTTCTAGAGCAGAATCGGACCCGTCTCCTCTAAAGATCGAGAGTGGGAAAAAGGACTCAAGATCATCTGTGAGGCGAAGGTTGTTAGAAGATTTGTCCCAAGAAGTTGGGTCAAAGGAAGACCTGGAGAAGGTAGAGGGCGGAGTTTCAGATCGGAAGGATCCCTTCTCTGTGGTAGCTAAGGTGGTAGAAAAGAGTTCTCTTGAGGACCCAACCAAAGAAAATGGCTTCGAGAAGAATTTCAGTTGCGTAGCAGGTGAGACATGTCTGAGTGGACTTGCTGGCAGCGAAGAGAGCTCCTTTATTTTTTCTGCTTCTTCAAGTCCTTTCAATGATCGTGAGATTGACTCAGAGAAAAGTAGTGTGGCTTCAAATTCAGCAAATGATCATGAGAATGATTCAGAGAAAACTAGTGTCAGCTCAAATTTATCTGTTGATGAAAATGATGATGAACGCAAGAATGCAGAGGAGCCATGTGCATCAATTCCTGATGAGCCACCACCTTCAGTTTCTGATCCCAAGGATGGTGCTTCACAAAAATCTGGGTCAATCTCAGATCCAGCTACGAAACAGGTAGCTGGGTTGAAGGATCGGAAACTGCTATCTGGTAAATTTCCGTGGTTTTGGAAGTTTGGACGGCATAACAATGAAGAGACCGCCGATAAAGTAGGAAATATGGAGCCATCGAGATCCTTATCTATAGGAAATAATCAAAGTAGTGTTCCAGTATCATCAACGGCTGATGGGTGCGGTACTTCATCAGGGGACATAGCAGACAAGAATGTGATGGGTACTTTGAGGAATCTTGGACAGTCTATGCTCGAAAATATTCAGGTAAGTTTTATTACCTATAATGTTAGCAACTATTATTGCGTTACACTTCATGGGTCCTCAGTTTCTATTTCTTTTTCTGTGATGCCTTTTTCTCTTTGTTGTTTCCAATGTTAATACAAGGAAAAAAACAATTTTCTGAAAGTATGCGATTTAGAACACTGTTCATACTCATGTCACACTTTTGCAGCTATTATTTATTCATAGTTTAACGTAATTAGGAACCTGAGAGTGTGACTAAAATTGGAATTATCGTACAGGTGATTGAATCTGTCTTTCAGCAAGATCGGGGTCAGGTGGGATCATTGGAGAATTTATCTAGAAACATTCTGGTGGGCAGAGGGCAAGTCACGGCAGTAACAGCCCTTAAGGAGCTTAGGAAAATTAGCAACCTTTTGTCTGAGATGTGAGGTGAGCCTTTTCTTTCAACTTGTATATACATTTTGTAATTACTATTCTTGAAGGCCAAATAAATGAGCTTCTTGTCTCTTCCATTGCTTCAAGTTAATTCTTAGTTTTGAGCATTGACAGACTTGTAAATATGGGCTTTTGGTCCTTCTATTATGTGATGATTCAATAAAAAATGTTATTAATTTTTTCGCAAGCAACTGTTCTGGGTATCTTTTGCGAATGATGTCAAATCTTCATATTTATGTTCAACTGCTTTGTATGAAAAAGTCGAGGACTTGCTAGATGATGTAGATTATATATTGTTCCAGGAGCCTTTGCTCCCTATTTTATGATCTGTTCTAAAAAAAAAAAAGATCACCTTGTGCATCTGTGTGTACATTTGACCCTTGATTTAAAGACTCATAGATAGCACTTCGTCCGGTTGGAGCATTACCCTTGAGCCGATTTTGTCAACCCTACTTGTAATGTTGGACACCAAAACTCCACCATGTAGATGTTGGGGACATAAACTGTTAACAGGATGGTACATCACAAAGTGGGTCAATAAAACTGCACTTGGCCACCGTTCACTGCCGAACACCTCCTCCTGCATCATTGCTCAATCTCAGAATGCAATCTGACACTTGGAATTGTTGGGAGTAGTCTCTGCTTCAACACAATATATTTTTTAGTGAATTTTGATGCTTTACAGACATGTTTGTGGAACTCAATAGATGGAATGCAGTTTGAGAAGCACCATGAAGACATCTGACAAATGAGGATCCTCTGATAAGAAATGTACTTCTGGGAATGAATGCTGGGCTGTGAAGTTCTTGAGGATCACAGCAAAAATGGCAGTTTTGTCATCTCTATATTTTAACTAGCAAATCAGCAATGGCCCATATGATGAGTATACCTAGGAAATCAATTCAGAAATTGAACCATTAAACCATGAACGCCATAATATATCGACCTCGCCATGTTCGGTCGACATGCAACTAAGGATAAGCCCGGTTGGAATAGTTGGTTCTCCTACATGATGTGGATGCTTAATTTCCAAAGAACTTGCCTTGGAAACTGTCAAGAAGCTAGGGTTTTCAAACTTTCCTCTTTGACCTGGAAATTAGGGTCTCTTTAAGCATGGATTCATTCTTGCTTCAGCAGTTTGGTTTAAGTTTGGGCTTTCCATACTTGGAAGTAACCTAGAAATCCTTCTTTGAATTTTCATGACCGTTAGGATGGATTCTTCTGGTACTGAAACATCATGTGTAGAACTCACCCCTAAAATCCGGCTTGCAAGGTCATACTTGGAAGTAACCTAGAAATCCTTCTTTGAATTTCCACGACCTTTAGAAGTATTCTTCTGGCACTGAAACATCAGTAGAACATACCCCTAAAAACAGGCTTGCAAGGGAAGGATGCATGGCGTCAAGTCACCTACCGATGCCCAAAAACGTTCAACCATTGCTGGCTTCGTTGACCTACCACTACTACAAACCTTAGTAACTAGAATCGTGGTATAAGGGTGACGCTCTCGCTCCAGTACCTTACGCTCCCGCTCTGATGCTCCAAAAGCATTTCGAAACTAATGACATTTTTAATTGGTCGCTCTTGCTCCCGTTCCCGTTCTGGTTACTTAGTGACAAACCTTTAACATGGTGGTTTGATTCTAATACTAATTGATATGATGTTATGAACCCACGAGTAAAACTCACCCCTGAAAACCAGCTTACAAGTGGAGGGTGCCCTAGATTACATATACCCAATGTAAGATTACAACAGAAAGACCTTTTATCTTTTATATCAACTATGTGCTTCAGCATTGCAGGCTTGGCCTCCAGTCCACGGTTCCATAGGTTAAATCCCCGAAAAAACATTCAGTCTAAAAGAAGGGGGAGAAAGAAGACTGCCAGACTCAATAAATGAAAATGGACTTCAGTCTGGTAATTCATACTAACCCTAATCCATGGGCAAACAAAACAAAATTGACTTCAGGTACTGTTTCGACAATTCTGCAGGGTTCCTAGAACAAAATGTGTCATTTTTTTTTTTTTTTAATACCAGTGAATCACGATGGAAAGTTCTAACAGTTGATCGATGTGGGTAAGAGTCATGGACGAATCAGTCTGACAATCGAAATACAACATATCAATGTACTAATGTAGTGAAGATTACACATGTCAAACTCTTTTACCTTTTCAAAAACGACCCATGGATTACTTATGGCTGGGGGGTCATATGGAGATGTTGATCAAAAGGAGGCTGATTTCCTGTGAGGATCTCCTTCGATCACCATATTTACATAAGAAATCATCCCTTAGATCATCGCCATGTGAGGGGCCCATAGCCATGGGCATTGATGAGATGGATCATTTGATCCTTCCCTTCCTCAAAAGGAAAAATTAATGTTAACTCCAAAGATACTGGGTTTTAAGCCTTACTCCAAGCCCTATAACCAAATGGGGCTGATATTTTAGCTTAACATTTCACTAGATTTGCCCAATTATTTGTGGTTACGTTGAACAACTACAAATTTCATAGTGGCTTGTGGGTTCTATAAACCTGAAAGGCCACTTTGTGATTTTGCTGTCAGCTCTGTAACGGACAAATTATTGTCGGCTATATGGAACGGAGAGTTGTTGAGCTGAATCAGTACAATGTTAGACCTGAAATATCAGTTCCTATTGGTTAGGGATACATGCATATCAAATATTACACAACTAAAAGCTTACAAGGAATTTTTTTGCATTAGATTAGATAACAGTAATTCTTAAGAAAACAAGGCAAAGATTGCATCCTTTACTGACTACAAGAAGTAATACAGGAATAGATTCATAATAAGATGAGGGGGCGTAGTCAACTGGGAGCAATTCTCTCTATCAGTAGATTCCAGGTATAACCCTGTAAGGCACCTTCTGACAGTATAGCTTCCAGTATTTACCGTACCTGTTCATAGTATTACCATTAATAAACCATTTGACATTTCTAATATGCTGAACAACAATCGAGACTAATATCAAATGGGCGACGGAGTTTAATATGCAAAAATGATGTTTATGATCAACACGTAATTTTTCTTTGTTTTGAAGAAAAAGAAGAAGGAAAACATAGAAACTTATTACTGAAAAAGTCATTATGTTATTTAATGCCACAATTGAGCTATTTAGCATGAGAAAAGATATGCCCCGTACGTGCTTACATCAGCAATAACGTTACAGTCTGTTAGATGATTTCACACAAACATCTATAAAAGTATAAAGAGAAATATGTACCATGTGGGCACGTCCTATGGTCATCAAAGCAGATGTTTACAGTGTGAAACCACACAGCTTAACATATTGGGATTCATTTAGTATTAGACTTTATTAAACGTAAAATATTCACTTCATTAGAGAGAGTTTTACAATTTTGAATTAACATTTTGGCCACCTTCAAAACTGCTCATTTTTTTGTTTTTCAGGGAGAATTTGTAAGGAAAAAGAAAGACAGCTTCGTGGGTGATTAACTGGAGCTATTGGAGGCTTATTTCAGGGGTAGGTGGATGTGGGAGTGAAATAAAAGATGGGTAGTTGGAGATAAGGGAAAGAAGTCTAAAATGCCCTTTTTTTAGGGTTTACAGGCAAAATCGACCATTATGACCCTCCCAAGTTTTAACTTAAAAGTTTGATAAAAGATTTTTTTTAAAGGACAGCAGACGTACAAAAAACCTCTAAAATCAGGCTTTGTTTAATAGATTTTATGATGCTAAAAACGAAGATGATGTAAAACAAGACGGTCAACTGGGTTTTGTAGCTTACTTGGATCTACACCGATCATCATCCCTTTTGGCTCGGTCGAATAGAAGAATTGTCAGGAACACCACATAGAAGTAGGGAAGACACTGTAGGAGTTTGATAACAAAGAGTTAGGTTCTTTTAAAACAAAAATTTTAGTAGTGATACAAAGGCAAGACAATCTTACATGGTTAAAAAGAGCTGGCACGGTCCAGAAAAAAGCAGATAATATTTCTGGTACATAATGAAAGTGACGAGCTAAACCCCACCTGCATAAGAACATTTGTAAAAGGCTTAGACAAATCCAAACCCACTAGTCCAAATGCAAAATAGAAAGAGCAAGAAAGATGGGAAAGAAGACTTTTTCCTTTCCAACATGGAAAGCATGTCCTAGGCCTTGTTAGCAATTTAGCATGAAGGAAATATAAGGTATTTGAAAGATTGAATATTATTTGGATGTGTTAAAGAATTTGGGCGAAAAATACTGGAATAATTAAAATAATATATAATAGTAAAATGATAATTATTGTTCTTTTTTCACTCTTTTTTTTTGTATTTTTATATTTATTTTTAAATATTTCAAAAATATTTCATTTATAATATGCAGATAGTATAATAGATCCATATAATTCATCAATTTTACTGCAGCTTGAGAAATACGGGTGTTTAATATGATTTCTCAGAAAAAACGTAATATTCATGTGATACACTGAATAAAATGTGTAATTGCTAACAAGGGCAAGGGAGTGAGATGCACCATTGATTGGATCCCGACATGGAGATTTCCAAATCATCCAAAAGCAGATGATATTTAGATCCGATTTCCTAGACCAAATATATTTTTCCTCAGTCTCAAAGAATATAAAACAGAAGGTATCATACAATTGGTTAAAACCTTTGGCCTACATGATCGACGAAAAGCCTTGAACATACAAACTTAGATGGCTTGTTCCTGTTCTGACCTTAACACTCCTATAGATAATACATTAAAGTTCCAATGGTGCACAAATCAGATACAAAGAAAACTCACCATCCTGAGGTCAAAAGAAGGCTTGTTTTTGTTTCCCCATTGCTAGTTTGATAGGATGCAACAATCTGCAGAATAATTGGACAGTATTAAAGCTATCTGAAACTACGAAGTTGAAGCATGCTTCACAATTACTGTCAAGCAGATAAAAGAATGTGCAGGTGATATGGATACTGGGAATGACAATAATGCCATATACCTTTGATGGAGCTTTCCCCCAAACCAAGCACTTCCCATTTGTTCTGCGGAATTCTTGCCTTTGCCTGTCGCAGTCATAGTTGATATATACACACAGAATGCCCGAAGCAAGGATAAAAAGTGCAAGCTGTGAACAATGGGAGACCCGTCAGAAGCAATAAATACCAGTGGTACTACTGAGAAAATTGGGGTAATTGAGTAATCGGGAAGTCCTATTTTTCCCCTTATAGATATTCAGCATAGGGGACACATACTGCAAGCAAAAAGATTGACTATTATCCAGATTTCTGTTAAAATATTCGGGGAAAAAAATTCGGCAATGATTAAAATAATAAGAATAATATAAAACATACAATAATAGAATAAAAATAAACTTTACTTTTTATTTTAAGTATTAAGAATTTAGTTTGTTTTTATTTTAAGTATTAAGTATTTTTTTTAAATAACACTGAAATACTTCTTGCATAATACGAAAATAATATGATACATCCATATAACTTGTGAATTTACTGTGGCTTGAGAAATACAGGTGTTTAATATGATTTTCAAAAAAAGAGAGGAAAATTAGTGTATTACACACAAATAAAACAAGTTATTGCTAACAAGGATACTTCAAACGAGATCCACATTCGATCCATAATATCATATTCTTACTAATGAGAAAAAGGTAAAATATAAGTGGCAGAAAATCATGCTCATCTGATTGGCTCAATTTTTCGCCTAGGTAATCCCACTACATAGTGCAGCATGTATAATACATGTAATTGGAACACAGAAATTCTCTTCCTATCCACAGTACCCAGAGATAATCTCATTAAAATTTTAAAACAATTAGAATAACTGAGAGTTGCGAAATCCCATAATTATGAAAACAAAGATGGTTCAGACATCAGAGGATACTATGCCCTATAAACTTACCTGAGTACCAAGATTGATTGGATGATTGACCATGTACATTCCAGGTGAGGTGTAGATAGATGGAACCCATACCAAGCATCCCCAACAAATATAAAACCCAGCTGTCAAAATCCAAGAAGAGCATTGATAGATATAAGTAACTGAAGTAATTCGAAGAATAAAAATCAAATTGAGAAATAAATGAGCATAATTTTTTTTTTCTTTTTTTTACAATCAATTCATCTCATAAATATCATAAGTTGGATGGATTTAAATGCCTCGTTTACAGCTTGACCGCAACAAAAGACATTTTCTATTAGGTAGATAAGTTCGCTATAATAGGTTTGGCTTTGATGAAATTCGTGAAATCCTGCATATCTGTCACAGTCTTAACCTATTAGATGGTGCGGGAACCGCCTATCCTAGGCTTGTTCGTTTGTTTTTTGCCAACATTCATTACATTGATGCTGAGAATTTTTCATTCAAAACATTTGTGTTGGGCAAATTCATCACAGTCAACCCAGAGGTTATCTATACCATCTGTGGGATGAGGCCTATCGACGATCCTATTGTTTTTCCGCCCCCCAAGGACAGGGAGGAACCCATCGTCCCCACTCCCGAGGACATCTCCTTAGCATTGTCAGGTGGAGTCCATCCCTGGACTCCAGCCAACAGATTTTTACTCAAGCATGCTTATTCTCAGTATCGTCTGTTTGCCATAATCATTGCCTACAACTTGTATCCCACTGGTGGGAACAAGAGCTTCATCACTCCTCTTATGGGCGAATTCATGTTTCACATGATCACACATTCCAAGTTTGACTTTGGCATATTCATTGTTAGGCAAATGATTCATCTTGTCCAATCCAAACTGTCCCAGTCTCTTATTTTCCCAAAACTGATTAGTCGGATATTGGATTACAACGATATCCCCATTCCGAGCTCTGAGCCAGTTCAGGTAGCCAAACATGATATCGATGAGTCTACCATAAGCAAAAGTGCTTCTCATCTGAGTGCTCGTCCTCGTGGTCCAGCTCCTACTCAAGCTAGTGATCCTGCTCCTGCTCGTGCAACTGATCCCGGCGCTACTCGCCGAACCTGGGAGCAACAAGTCATGGACATGCTTCTCCAGCTGAAAGATGCCAACTTGAACACTCAGCGGTGCTTGATTGATACTCACCGCATGCTAGGTCAGATGGTGCCCATCCACAATCATTATGCCGCGGCCCACAATCTTCCTCTCATTGACCCTCCAAGCGGATCTTTTGTACCTCATGATGATGACGAAGAGGAGGATGATGGCGACGATAATGAAGATGCTGCAACTGAGGATGAGGGAGAGGACGATGTAGAGATGGATGAAGATGACTAGTCTAGGCCACACACTAAACTAAACTCCCCTTCATTTTATTGCTAAACTAGTACATGTCTTGTCTCTTACTTTCAGATACTCATGCTTATGTTTCCTGTTCCTGCTACTTCTTGTTTTTGAATTGCTCTTTCAAAGTGTATCTAGAGTAGGTTCAGTTCATGAAATGTTCTCGATCTTTCTCTTATATCTGCTAAGCACATGGGATGTCTGCTCTTGCTTTGGGCATTGTGGTTCTCCTATCTTGGGACTCTCCAGTTCCCCCTTCCACCTTTGTCTATTTCATTTCAAAAAGGGGGAGAAGTCACTATGGGGGAGTTGCCCAGGATAGGGAGAGTTTCTCACAAAAACTCAAGGACGTGATTGAATTATATATATTTTGTGATACCTTGATGATAAGTGTGTGTTTTTGCAGAAACTCTCTTGTCCGGTTTGTTTTCTTTCTATTGGGGAAGGTTTTGAGTCCCTTGTAAGAACAGTCGTGGTGTAATGTAATTTTGTTCTCGAAACTTCTAATGTACGGGGTTTTTGTCATGAAATTGACAAAGGGGGAGATTGAAAGGTCCCCAGGGTTTGTCAATATTCATGATAGAACAACTCGATCAAATGGAGACCTATTTGAGTCAAGAGTCAGGCGTATCCTCCGTGCAAAACTCACTCATCATCAAGAACGGAGGAAATAGCACCTCATCGGACTCGGTCTCGCATCCGGAACTCTCTGTGTATTGGTAAGTGACCTATCGACTATCATAGGTGGTTAGACATGCACTAGGACTCATTGCATATAATTAGAAAGCATTTGGATTGCCAAAATTGTTTGCAAAAACGTTTTTGCCAAAATTCCCAGTCTGTATCGATACCCCTTAAAGGGTGTATCGATACTGGACTCATCTGTTTTTCAAGTGAGGTCAGTATCGATACCGCCCTTGGTCAGTATCGATACTGCCCTCACCTGTCTAACAGGTGGAGTCAGTATCGATACACCCTGTTGATCAGTATCGATACTGACCTCACCTGTGAGCTCAGTATCGATACAGATCAGCTGTGTATCGATACACCCTACTGGGTTTTGGCTGTTGCGCGATTTTCTGACCTAGGGTTTTTGGTCCTTTTGTCCTAAAAGCTCACATGTGTTGTCTTCTCTCTATATATAGCTAGAGAGACTAACCATGTGAGCTAGAGCTCCAATCTAAGGAAGAAGAAAGCATTTTTGTGAGCCTCAAGAGAATAAGGAATATTCATGAAATCAACCATTTGTCTTCTTCTCCATTGTTGTCTTTACTAGACCTGAGTGTGGAGTTGATTCCTTCTCCCCTGAGAGTTGTTGCTTTACAAACTCTCTCTCTATTTCTTCATCTTAGCTAGAAAGACTTAGAACATCCATATAGCATGAAGATCTAGTAGGGCCAGAAACTCAAAACAGTTCATCCACTCTTATTGTCACCGGTGAAGTTCCGGTGAGGTCGCCGGTGGAGCTCCGGCGAACTGAAAACTTGATTGATTTCAAGTGAAACGTGAAGATTCAAGCACAAGTGTGAGACTTGGAGGATTCTGAGTTGGAGGCACACTCTCTCACCATTGAAGAGGCGGTTCGTGGATTCGAGCTGTGAAGAAAGACCGGTCGAGTTTTGCACGAGGGGATTCGTGTGTTCGATGTGAACGGTTGTAAGGTTTCTATAAACTCTTAGTGGAAATTTCTGGACTAGGTCCCGGGGTTTTTTCCGTTTGGATTTTCCCCGTCAACAAAATCTTTAGTGTCTCTTACTTCATTGTTGATGTTTTGTTGTGCAAGCTTGAAATATTTGATTCTAGGTCAATTCCGCACTTGAGAATCGAATAAGTCATTACTTGGTAGTCTTAATATTATCTCATTGTGAATTAAGTTCTAAGAGAATCGAAAACTAGGTAGAAATTGATCCCCCTTCCTCATACACCTAAAAGTAAGGTGATATTTCTAAGATCATGATCATCATTTAAGTCTTATCCCAGCATATGGAGGTGGGTAATACTTTGTATATGATCATCGATTAAATTTTATTTTATTTTTTATACGTTCACATTAGTAAACAAGAACAACAATAAAACAGTTCGCATACCTCGATCATGTGCAATATCCATTGTGTTCCAGTATCCAGCTTCCCACCAAAAGAACTTGGTTACGTACACTAGCATCAATGTAGTATTTACGAGCATAGAGTCAGATACTCTACCGTTCATTTCATACTGCAATCATAAGTTAAATTGACAAAATTGTTGAACAAGATAACCAAAAGAATATTATATTATAAATTCAATACAATACATATAATATAGGATTATGAATCATCTAAGCAACAACAAAGTAACAACATCCAGACTAAGATTCCATGCCTAACAACTCTGTTGAAAGAAATCTATTTTATCAACTGTAAGCAGGGCCTGCCAATAATGGCACATGTGAAGGGTCGGATCAACTTTCGATGGTCCTACTCATAAAAAATCCCCAGTACCCAAGTTGACCGAATTAGATGATCCTAGCCATCCAATGCATCTCATCCTTGGATCACGGAAAGACAAGGATATGCTTAGTACTTGAGATCATCTAGTGTACAGCTTTTGGTACGAGAGCTTCATGAGGGACCTGCCAAATAGGGGTGTCAATTGGTAGTTTGGTACCCACTTACCTAGGACCCGAACCAATTTTGCCCATTACATTCTACATAATTCAGTAACAAAACAGGAACTGGTAGGAATAGTAACCATATAACAGGTTCTGGTTCTGAGTACTTTGGTATCTGATGGAACGGAACCAAACCGATGAGACCCAGAACCAACGCACATATATTCTTTGTTTCCTTTGATTTTTCTACAATTTTTAATACTTTTTATATAGAAAAATTAAATAATGGAGATTTAGAACCAAAATACCTGAGAACTAACCTATCTGGTTCTGGTTCCACCTAATTAAGTACCAGAACTGACTTATTTTATAGGTCCAGTTCCACCTAATTAAAAACCTAACTGGAACCGATCAGTCGACACCCCAACTACAAAATGGAATGTCTAACTCACCAACCCACCCATGGTATCTCTGCAACACATAAAATGGTGAAATGTTGGACCATTCTAAGAGTCTATCCTATACTGCCTGAAATTCCTCATAAAATGATGATGTTAGAGCGACTAACCTGCTTGATGCAGTAGGTCACAGCAAGAACAGCCCAGGACATCATACCAAATCTGCAGTTTGTAAAAACCTTAATATCAAAGTCTTTGCCAATTCGAGGATATAGCTCCATTCCCTGCATGATTAGCATATGATAAGATAATCAGTGCATAGAATAGTACTACCATGATCTTTGCAACACATAAAACTCCACTATAGTATCTATGATTTCTCACATGAATATCATAGGCATATCTGGTCTGTTTGCCTAAAAATGTCAAAGCAGTAAGAAACATCTTTCAGCTTAATCCAGCCTATGAAGTGGTGCTAAAAAAACAGTCAACTCTAAACTCTTCTTGCAAGCATATCTACTCTCAGGCAATCATATCATTTTATACTTCATTGCTAGAGACACAAAAGATGGGAAGTCCAAAAAAACATGAAACTGGGATCGAGAAAAGCTACATCTAACGAAAGCCATTTGTGTGTCATAAATTCAGTGCATCAAAGAAAAACAATCTGGTCAAATATGTACTACTTCAAAAGTGAAACTCACTGAACAACAATAGGTCCATAAAACAACAAGTGGTCCAAACAAACTAAAATCGCTGTAAAATAGTAAAACTTCTATCAGTCTCCAGAATGTATCCATTTTGTTGATGACTATGAAGACACAAAACCATCCTCAAGGGAAACAGAGTTCCAAACCTCCACTTGCCACTAAAAGCTTATTACAAATAACTAATGACAGTTAGGTCTAAAATAACTGAACACGAAAGGCAAAGTGAGCACTAAAGTCAATTCAAATTAATCAGTAAGGTAAGCCTAGATAAAAAAAGACGTCCCTTTTGATCTAGTAGTTTTAAATATTTGTAAGAGAGAGAGGAAAAAAAAAAGGAAAAAAAGAGAGTTCTAAATCACTATTTGCCTGACATAGAACTCTCCTGAACACCAGCATGCCAAATAGAAAGGTATGCACATGACATGTTGCGGTGGGTGTATTATGGAATTGATGCTGGAGTGTCGTAAAGAGTCAGATTTAGTAGAAGAAGAAAATAAACTAAATGTAATCAGGAGACCTTCTATTCCAAACTGAAAGAGGTTGATTACCAATCACTTTTATGCTAACATGTACAAGAAATTGTAGACTCTATGAGAATGTTTACTACAAGAAAGCTCAGAACGTACACTTCATATTTTTACACATATCCCCATTATCGTTGGTTACTACATCAATGAAAACCATTTAATGTTCACTGCCATCTAGAATATTTACCCGTCTCCCTTTGTCTATAACTATAACTATAAGCATATAAGTTTACGATTTCCCGAAATTCAATAATAAAAAAACTAAATGCTAAGCTAATTTTCACAAGTTTCAGAAAACAAAAGTAAAAAAAGAATATGCCTATCAGAAACAGATCAAGAGACTCACCCAGTAGAAATCAATTATTGCATTCCCCGATGATCCAGAGTCAGTAGAAGATGGTGCCAAATGACCCTTATAGAAAAAAATGTGAAATTAGAAAGTAAGACATTATTGAAAGACAAAGTACTTGAAACTAGAGAAAAAAAAAGCTCTTGAAACTGTTCTTAATCCATAACCCTCACTTTTATGTATAAGAAGATGCAAAAGACAAAGCTTCCAAAAATGAGTGCTGAATAAATTTCTCCCAAATGATCATACACAATTGCAGGGTTGAATATCCCAAACCTGAACAACAACAACCAAGTGAAAGAAACATCAATAGGAGTTGATAGAAATATGTGGTAGATGCATGATATGGAAGAGCATAGCATGTAAGGACGTGTGTTTTGAGCAGTTTCTGCAACTTCAAAACAACAACTACTAGGAAGACTGTAAAAGCAGAAAGCATATAATTCATTATGAGGATAACCTATGACTGTCAATTACATCATATGTTTTTTCGTAAGTACACAACGTAGGTTAGGGATGTACTTCGTGGCTTGAAGCATCGGAGGTATACAAGATTGGATTGATGAGTGGAGCAGAAAAGAACCAGGCAGTTAGTGTTAACATGAGCAGGAATTTCAGTTGCAGAGCCAACTGACCGTGATTAGATTTGTTGTAGAGCTAAGGAAAAGAAAGAACCATAGAACAGGTTTTTTGACTGGTATAAGAAAATTCTACTGTACAAAGGAGCAGTCACCAGCTTCAGCTCCAAATACTTATTTGAAGTGCCATACACATTGACCCAACAAATCCAACACAAAGAAATTTAAGTACAGTATTCCATATGTTGGAGCTATATTTGTTAGAATGTTTTAGTTCACGTAATTTATAAGTTTTACATTAGCTATAAACTTAATCTTGTTAACAATAAGAGAATCATGGAATATGTTGAGGATTTCCTTGGTAAAATCTGTCACTCTGTGTTTGACACATGAATACAAACTGGCATCTAGCACGGTTAGTTATTTGAAAATGGAGTATCATGTTACATATGATGCCAATATTAATATCATGAGGTAAACTGATGGAACTAAAGAACCTATACAAGACTCTCTAATCATAACAAATCCCTTTCTAGTAAAAAGTTTGGTCAGTGAGGATGCACAACAAGTGTTCAAAAAGTTTGTTTTAAAAGTTCAAGTTCCCTAGTTTGCTCACTAAATTTATGAATTTGTTAAGGTCACTTTTTAAAAAACGGGAGAACCACAAAAGGCACATGGCCCAAATATCAGCAAAACACTGAAGAACCAAACTCACATGAATTCCACTGATATTAACAAGTGCAAATGAATACAAAATGTGTAAGACTAGACCGCTAGAGTGCTAGGAACCGAATGATCTTGAAATCATCTAAATAAATGATAATGGAAGAATGAGTATCATTAATGGCAACCTATGATATAGAAATGCTGAGAAAGTTGAACTCATTAGTTCAAAGATGACTTACCACCAAAGACTGAGATAAGTAATCAGTGTAACGGCATATGCTAACATACCATTTGCCTACAAGAAAATGGAAAAACAATAAGTCCTTAATTTAGTTATGTCGGTACAACCTTGCAGCATTCACTAAATTGGCAGTAGGCAAAAGATTTTTTGAATTCATCATTTTAATAGTTATAATGGTCACCGGAATAGTGATCACCAATTATCTACTATGAGTTAGTATGCTTTTTAATTCAATACGACGTGCCATTTGCATCTGAGGGAATAAGAATATATGTAATAAAGATCCCGAAACAAGGGAATAAGGGTCGAAATAACAGAATGGACGGTTAACAGAAGTTGTATTGGAGGGTGGCATTACTTAAATATATAAAACCACAAGTTAATACCAAGATGCTATAACACTGTTATGAACGAAAATAATGGACATTGCTAAAACCATGTCTTAAAGTACATGCAAAAACATTTCAAGCAACAAAGGTTAACAAAACTAAGATCAATATCTAGATGAAATTTGGAGCATTTGATTACTTTGTATGCCTTTTTCTTTCTTTCTTTGTATCTTTTTCCTTTTTTTTTTTCTTGCTCTGTTTGTAGTAATTTGCCTATTGGGCCTTTTTAATAAATTTTCGCTTAGCAAAACAAGGAGAGAGAAAAAAAAATTACCTTGTAGACGGGTCGATTCCCTGCCGGAGAGATTGGACCCTCAACCCGTTTGCCAGGTAGAATAAGCTGAAGTACAGCCTCAAATGCTGCATAACAGGCAATTATTTTCCATGCAGTGGCAGTGGGTCTAGGCCAAATGTCTATGAACCCTTGCAGCCCGTTCTGCTTTAAGTAATCAAAAGTTTGAGCGACCGATCCATCAGCATGAACCATAGTATACCATCTGCAATGTTAAGCAGTATTAACAATAGTTGAATCCAAGTTTAGTTCAACCAATTGAATCAAGAACAATACAGTGTGAGATAAAACACCAGTCTTAATTGTCATTTTGCACAATAGAAATTTCTTTCCTAAAATAGATACCCACATCCCAAAAAAAAATCTCTGTGGTAGAGAAAAAGAAGATCCTCCAGAAATAAGAATTAAATCCAATGGGAATAAATTTTTCTTCCCAAAAAGTTTTTTTTTTTTTAGCCTTTTTGAGAAAAAAGAAAAATTTTCTGGCAAAAAGGGATCCAAATGAAAGTTTAGTAGATTAGCCAAAGAAAAAGGAGCAATAATATGATCAAATTATAATCTTGACAGGAAAAATTACAAATTTCCGAAGCTTCATATCCAAATTCACTTCCTGGATCATGGTTTCTATGCACAAAAAAAAAAGACATTATTTTATAACGAACTAAAAGTTTTTGAAAAATTTCCAAAATCAATGAATAAATCTAAAAACTACCTAAAAAATTTCCATAAATCAAAGATTAATTGAAATCGAAGATCAAAATTTAGAGAGAGAGAATCTGTGTCTGTTGTTTTTCATTTTAGAACGAACAGAATTTTAGAGAGAGAAAGTAAGAAATCAAAGTTTTAATTAAAAGTTGAAGATCAGAATTCCAGAGAGAGAAAGTAAGAGAGAGAGAGAGAGACTTACAGGAGAATAACAAAGGGAGGGCAGAGAGAGAGAAGAGAGAGAACTGAAGCATAGGTTACGATCGGAGAATGCACCATCTTCGTTTCCCCCATTTTTTTGTTTTTTTGTTTTTGATTCCTTCCCCTCTTTCCTCTTCTCCTCTGCTGTTGCAGAAGAAGTGTAAAAATGCTGCAAAAGACTTTGACACTCTGTGTGTGCTAATTATAGAAGAAGAAGAACTGAAATTATGTTAGATTTGTTGTTCCTTGTTATTAGCTAGTTTACTGTTTGACCCTTGACATTTCTTTATTTACGGTAATGCCCCTTGTCTTTTAGTTTTTTAACCAAACTATACTCAAATATTTCCTTGAGTGTAGCTTGCTCATGAGAGATTGTGGGTTTAAACTTTGCAGGCCGTGATCTTGCTATAAGATTTGGCCCGTATAATTAATTAAGTGGTTTGTGTCTCTCACTTCAATACGAGTGATTGTGGGTTCAAACATGTCGTGGTCATATTACAAGATTTGGCCTATGTAACTAATTATGTTGGTGGCTTCCTTCTTTGCGCCAACTAGTAGCGTCTTTTGGCGAACTGTCTGTTTGTAGCGGGTTCTTTACGCTTTTCACCCACCTTTTGCAGTGTATTCCTGTCTTGTTGTAATTTAGGTATTAGTATCTCTATCCAAAAAAATTACATTTACTCTTGCACTCTTTTACACTGCATGTGGGTCCATATGTTCATGATTGAAAGATTAGTGTTAATCTACATAATGAGAAAATCAGTCATTACAAAAAAAAAAAAAAAAAAATGGAGCATTGAATCATATCCACGCTGGCTACACACAGAAGTATAACCTAAGTTTATAGAATATGCAAAATATAGGGTACAAATGTCCACCTCCCTTTTGTCTGTTTTATATCATTCTTTTGACTAACACAACACAATTGAAAGAATGAGAAAAAGAGAGAGAGAGAGAGTAGTTGAGTGTCCATAGTTTGTCCAATTAGGGATTTGAAATTTGATTAGTATTATTTTCAGTTGAAATAATTCCTGTATGGTAACTATTTTGGAGCAACCAACCGTAATTATCTTTGGAAAAAGATATTGGACCGGAAAGTTATGTAGCACACGGATAGAAATCATCTCCACTTTCTCAATAATTTAGGGCATACAATCCTGAACTGGAATAATTTTGGGAGTACAATTCTGAACTGTGGAGCTCGCCCATGTTCTTTTCCTTTTAAGTGGGGCTAAAAATCACAGCCATGTAAAATTGGACTAGAAGTTAGACCTGACAAAACAACCGACCTTAACCCGGCTCGAGTAACCCGACCAGAACTCAGCCCGTTAGTTAAGTGGGCCAGGTTAGGTTGAGGTTTTCCAACCCATTAAACATTAGGGCTAGCTTGGTCAACCCGCGGGTTGACCCGCCAACTCGTTGTTTGTAACTTTGGTAATGGATATACTTAGAGAACCACTTTATTTTACTAACAAATAACTAGTATTTAATTATTAATAACTAATAATTAGTAATTCATAATAAACTAGTAATTATTAACAATTAGTAATTAAGAACTAATAAAATTAGTAAAAAAACAGTAAAAAGTAGATAAAAAAAGTAACATAAAATAAATTTTTAGGCATAATTAATTAATCTTTACTTTATTTTTAATGGAGCTTAATTTCTATAATAATAAATTATTATTTTTAATATTACTAGGATTATTTAAGTTTGGGTTAGAGTTATTCAAGCTAAAATTAGGATTGAGAAAATTGGCTCTATTAACAAACGAGTTAGGACTAAGGTTGAGTCTTTTAACCCATCAACCCTAACCCTAATAACCCTAACCCGGTCTATTTGCCAGGTCTACTAGAAGTTGGCTTCCAACTAAATAACCGTTGTTTCAAACCCTCCTTAACTAGTACATCTCTACTATTACAATACGGCTCTCCAAGATCCAATTTTACTTAGGCATTTGCATTTGACACCTAGCTATTTCACCAAGCTCTATTGCAAAGCTCCACTTACCTTATTCTTACAAATCACTTATACTTGTGGCACTCACACAGAGATGATCCAAGGCCAAGAGCTGATTTTTTTAGGATAGACTCTTCGTCATGCTCATGTTTTTAGGATGACCTCATCATCATTTAGAATAAAATCAACTCTTGAATAGTCACTATACGCGTACACTTCTTTGATATAAAGCCAGCGTAAAGAACACATATATGGCTTGTATTAGAAAGGAGAAGGGTTATTAAGCCACTCTTTATTGTGCCCCATCAAAACCTCCACATTTTATAGGGCCTACATTGAGAGGATGTTCTCCTCACTATGTATATATCATCATACTCAAAAATTACTTCGTTCTAAAACTTCTAGCTCATCAGGAGAACATCCTCTTCAAAATTCTTTTCTGATGAAGACATCCTCCGCAAAAATTATCCTTGAATCATCTCCATATGGGCTCCATATAATATGGGGCATCAATGGAGCACAATACGGAGGGGCACAATAACCCCTCTCATTAGAAAGGATTAAACAACCAGGAGACTCCACCTAAATAAAATATATGGAGAAATTCCCCAAGCACCTATCAGAGACAAGACAATTAAAAACCACACATTGTTTAGGTTAAACTAGACCCAAAATGCATAGAAAGTACAGAAAACATGGCACAGACAGAGAACCGAAAAATAAAAAAAATAAAAAATAATAAACTATGAAGTTACTGACAGAACCAACAAAGAAAGAGAATCATGCATATTTTTTTTTTCTTTTATTTCAACAAAAAAAAAAAATGTTCGATTTTCTCTTCTGTTTTTTTCCTTTTTGTTTTGTTTTTGGTTCCAAGTTGGTTCCATAAGGGTTTTTCTTTTCTTTTTTCTGATTTGCAGGGTCATAAAACTAATCCACATTGTGAAATCCAGGGAGTAAGGAAGTGATAAACCCAACAACAATCATCTGGATCTCCTTCATGATCACCCACCAATTGATACCTTCCCTTCCACCGGGTTCTACCCGGTTGTTCTCGTTTTCAGCTGGTTGATTCCCATCTTCTCCAAGCTGATTCACGTTCTCTGCTCCTCCAGGTTGTACCTCTGCAACATGAAATATTTAATAAAAATTTGATCCATAAAGAATGTCAGACACTTCACAAACTCACCATTCTTTAAGATGTTGGTTCTGAATCATGTCTGTTCATGCCAATATAAAAGCCATGTGCTAGATATTTAGATGAGAAAAAAGATAATGCCAAGCACGTGCTTATAAGTACTAGCTTTTATGGCCGTTGGATGATTCACACAGAGATCTCCGCAAAAGAAACTTGTATTGTGTGGGAATCATCCAACGGCTAAAAACACTAGTGCTTAAAAGGCTTCTATTTAGATCCATACAGATAAAGGTGCTCTAAGAAATGTAAGGGATCAATTGGGTTCCGCGAGGGCAGGTGACCACGGGACAGCAGACACAACATGAATGTGTATTTTTAAATCATTGCACATGCATTCACAGTTAGTAGGCATGCAAGTTGGCTCATGGCTTGAAGTATTCGGATTAGTCTCAGGATCAATTGTGACTGATCCCACCCTGGTACGGGAAAGATGCAAAGCGATCCAGTGTTAAGCACAACTAAGCGTTTTAAAAAGATCAACAACAAAATATGTATGTATATATATAGGTTGGAATCCATTTACACCAGTTACTCTCACACCACAGCTACACCTTCGCATGGGGAGCCCACATGGAGATGATCCAAGGGCTTATTATCTGTCAACATGATTAACTTACCATATAGATCATCCTCGTAAAAGAGCATTTTGTTCCAAAACCTTTTAACCCCATTAAAAGTTGAAATTTTAATAGTAATGAGCCATCCTCTTTACAATTAAAATTTCAACCAACTTTTGATGGGGTGAAAATTTGATCTTATTTTTTGAAAGGATGAAGTCCATGATAAGGATATCACCCTAACAAAAATCAGCCCTTAGATCATCTCTATGTGGGCCCCACAAGGTGGTGTAACCAAGGTCTAAACAAAAAATGGTATAAATAGATTATATATACCATAGAGAGAGAACTTGCAGCAGTAATCAGCCTTTGCAGTAACTATTGAGTATAACAAATCTGGTTTCAAAAGTTCAATTCAGAGACCCAGTCAACCTAGAATGGATAATCCAAACAATTCAGACCCAGACAACCCAAAATGGATAATCTAGACAATTCAGAACCATACTTATCTGATCTCCATTTTTTATAGGAAAGAATGCAAGATTGTTCTAGTTTGATCAGGCAAACCAGATTGGGGTTACTAATCCTTTAAACCATGGTTCCGATGCTTGATGTATGTATTTAAAATTTGAAGATGTGCATATCTTCACATCCTGACTGTGCATAAGTTTAGGATATAAATATATATAGCGATTAGGAAGAAAAGTACCTGGCGGAGCAGCATTTTCATCATCTGGCCTAATGGCAGCAGGAGCATTCTCAGCCCTAACAGGAGGCCTTGGTTGTGGAGGTGCTCCTGCCCTCTGCATGCCTTGTGAAAGCCACCGGATTAATGGCGTGAGAGCTCCAGTCTGATATCTGCAGCACCCAAGACACCAAAAGGCCATATTACCACCTTTATATATATTAAAAAAAATAAATCATATCATATATTAACTCATTGAGAAACATAAAGCCAAAGGCATGGAAAATTGCACCTACACTAGTCAAACTACAGCGCAATTTTTTATTAGACTATGAACTAGTGGTGTTTGATTGGTACTGCACAAAATGTGTTGAAAGAACAAAAGATTTTACTTACAGATAAACGAGTGAAGCAAAGAAGACAAGAAGAAGAAGTCTTTGTCTCGATCCGTCTTGGTTGAACACAAAAATTACAGCTGCCAGCTTCAGAATCAGCAACAAGTCAAGCTGAAACGCAAAGTGAAATCTCCTCACAACAACTTGCCGATGTGGAGCATGCTGTTGTCGTCCTTCCTGTTGTCCATGTTCTTCACCCACTGCTCCACCCTCAGGAGGACTTGTCCTTCTGATGGCGTACGTGCAACAAGCAAATAAACAAAAACAATCTTTAAGTTTAAACTAAATGATATTTTAAGTATCTTCAATCTATATCTAAGGCAAAGGGTATAATATTCATCTAGCACATAAAGAGCACCAAAATTGTAGCTAAGAGACCTATTAGAGAGAGTTACCAATACCATCAAAAGCCATCCCTCTAGCTAAAAACGCAAAGCAAAAGCAAATTAAACATTAGAGAGGAACAGCAGGAGTTCTCTCTGAAGTAGTCTTCAGATTAAGCAGAAAGCTCAAGCCATGAGATCAAGGATCTCACTTATTTAAGCAAAACAGATCTCCAATGTCATAGAATCCACCGAAACAATGTGAAATTTGATAGAAGATCATATTTCCAATTTATAAATGCTGCTCTTTTTCTGGTAAGCAACTTCTTAGATGTTGAAGGATCAAAATATAGCGAAAAAATACACAAGGGAAGGAAATGAAACCCGAGAATCCTGTAAATAATTGCCACACTTCAAATGGTCGTCTAATCTAGCAAATTCCCAACAACCACCTCTAATGTTACCCAGCATAACACCATTATGCTTGCTAAAGAAAGACTGCCAATGTTATATCCCACAAGGTTGTTGCTGCAATAGCGAAACACTGACAACACCCTCTAGTAGGATTTCCTATGCAAGTTAATTTTGACCAGCTTACCCTAGCCCCTCTTTTTCTTTTCATGCGCCTTATCCTAGCAACTCCCAGAGAGTATGAAACTGATGTCTCTCAGTATACTCTCAATCTACTTATCATTAACACACTCCATCTAGGAAAGACTAACATGTTGCTTATGGACCTCGGGGTGGAAAAGAGAGGCCATCTACGGTGAAAATAAGACTGTTATTTCTAAGTCAACACCCAGTCTTCTTATTATTAGCATATAAATAGTAAATCATGAAAGCAACGTTCTTTTAATCCAGAATGAGAATCATGATGGTAAGTGCCAATATAAAAAAAAAAAAACCAACAAAACTCCAGAGGCAAGGGAAACTAAAGAGAAAATTTAAGCTTCAGAAAAGTAGGAAGGTCCATGGTGTCCATGAAATTTGACCATAAAGGAAGCTTCCAAGCCTTGGCACCGAAGGCCACTAACATGAAGTCATCGACAACAATATTTCACGAAAATTACTACTAAAACAAAAGAACAACCAAATGATTAAGCTAAAAATTATTAAAAAAAGAACAACCAAATGATTAAGCACATCAAGCCTACCTCCCCCATCAAAGTTCAAGCATTCACAAAGGATTACCAAGAAAAATACATACGTGGGTATACTGTAGGTAAGAGGAATAAGAGAGTTGGGAGGAAAGCCAGCCATTGGCCCCATGGAAGGGAGAACAGGCACAGCATAAATTCCAGCGCCATTGTTAGCCTGTTCCTGGTTCTGCAAAGGGATTAACCCTGGTACAAACGCAGGATAAATGATTGGGAACATCTGAAAATCACCATTAAAAGAAGTTGGGAAACCAGAAAATGCTGGCACCTGAAATAGAAAGAACACCATTAATTACAGAGAACTACAAACAGAACTATTATGCTCAAGTCCAAAAAAAGTCAACTTTACCCATGCAAAAGAGATGCATAAGGGAGTCCAACCGTTAAAAGCCTCTCGTTTAACAAATTTAATTATGAAACTTGAGGTAGACTAGTCCTTATATGTCAAAGCTACTCTGATACCAAAAAGAGGATGAGACTACATGTAGATATACACTCAGATACCCACAACTTCAAAAAGAGACACACATTGCTTGCCAGCAGCTACAGAGATAGTGTTCTTGGTTTTAGTTCAAGGAAGGTAAAAGAAATTTTTAATTGCATAGAAGCAGGTTGCAGACACTAAATACAATGTTACAGATAATGTTCTCTCTCTGGCACTAAGAAACAGATTCTAGGTTAAGCTCAATGAAAGAACAAGAAAGTGACAAATATTGTTTTTGAGATACCACTCTACCCTTTTATAAAAGTGTTTGCCAGTCCAGACAGTTCAATCATTTAGTACCTTCCAATTTTATACGATGTAGAAAATCCGAGTGTCCATTTGCACGAGATTGAAGGGTCAAATGCATTTTATTTTATCTGTAATTTTCTTTAGTTAGAATAGAATTACCTAAATGATTGAACTGTCTGGACTGGCAAACACTTGTATAAAAGGGTAGAGTGGTATCTCAAAAACAATATTTGTCACTTTCGGTGATTATCTCGTTACGTTTAGGAAAATACTTTTAGAATTTCGCCAGTCAAGTTTTCAGGATTTTGTGTTTTTTTTGGGGTTCCCTCATTCGGTGTTTATCTCGTTACGTTTGGAAGGTTGGGGCTGGGGAGTCACTCAAGTGTTTACAGTCTAGATACCTTTTCGTTGTGGTCTTGGGGTTCTCCCCTGTGGTGTAGAAATTTACATCCTTGTAAGTTGTATATTCCTGCCATTTTGGCCTTTTAATAAATTATTGCCTTTATCAAAAAAAAAAACTTTTAGAATAAATATTAAATACTGTTTTCCTTATTCAGCGTGTATTTATGAAGATTATGAAGTGTCTATTTTTAGTTACAATAGGTTTAGAAAGTAGTTAACTCAGGGAACAAGTTTAGTGTTTCAGTAGGTTTCCAATTTGTCATTTGGGAATTATCTATGCAAGGAGACCCAAAAATCAAAATCCAATAATTAAACTTTTTAATCAATAAAAATGCAAGGTTTCTTTTATCTTTTCTTGTAGATTCAAGGAAAAAAAACACCCAGTGGATTCAAGGTTCATTAACTAGCTTCAATCATAGGCACTCTACTAGGTCAATGTATCTTCAAAAAAATTTCTTTTATCCGTCAGTTTATGTTGTTTTCAGTTTTCTTCCAAACCATATAGAGTCTTCAACGTGAACTAGATTGCTGTTTCTATCTAGTGTCATCATGGATCTTAATGGACAGGGTAAAAAAATGATGAACACGAAGTGAGGCATAAAATGACACTAAAGCTTTTTCCAGCCAAGGAGCATTTCATGGGGCAAGTAGAACTCAACTTTTAAAAAAAAATAAAAAAATGGTTCAAAGTTCATTTGTAATTTCAATTTCGTTGGTTAAGTTCGTTTGATCTGAATCTGATACCGATCCTGATCTGGTTCTTCGTTTAGGGCTTTAATTGTTGCTCAGAAGAACTCAACTACTTTTGTTTTCTCTCACTAGAAACTTTCACGCTTCCATTCTTGAGGCATTTTCTATTTAATTCATTCTTTCAATTTTACGATAAATAACAAGAAAATAACCTAATGCCCTAAATTGGATGGTGTATACAGAAAGAACAAATAAAACTCAATTCACGCAAAACCTATAAAACCTCGAACTCAAACAACTAAAACCCCAAACCAAAACCCTAGATCAGGATGCGAGAAAAGAAACCTAACAAATGAAATTGAAATTACAAATTAAATTTGAATCATTTTTTTAGTGAATTTTGAAGATTTGATGGGTACCTGAGATTGCTTGGTAATGTCTATATCAGAAGATTTCGGTAGCGATGACGAACTAGGGTTTGCGACGTGAGCTTCTGAATCTTCCGACATTAGGGCTAACTCGTGAAATTCAGACTTCAGACTTCTGAAGTTCTTTTCCGGGAAAGAAAAGGAAAAGAAAACTGGTCTACAAATTTACAAATTAAAAATTTTCTTTAAATGGTCAGCCCGACCAGAATGAAAGTCTAGGCGGGATCAATCTATGAAGGTGGAGGCTGACGTGGCAGATAAAAAGAGCTCCACGTTTTTATCCACTCATCTTCTTCCAGGTGGAATGTTTCAGGCCAATAGTGTTCCACCACTTGGCATGGCAAATGCTAGACTTGGGGGTGATATTTTGTACATCCCTTCTATAAATCTTTAGTAGTGGGAGGTCTTGGGATCAAAACTTTTCGTTTGTAGTATTGTTGTTAAGTTTGTCCCATGTAATCTGATAATAAATATAGGTACGATGTTATTGGCGGTTTCTCTGTGCCCGTTGGTGGGTGCCTTTCCTGCGTTCATTGGTAACGATGTTCTTGGCATTTTCTCTGCGCTTCTCACACGCCCACTGTATGCATCTGCGCCATAATATAACCTGGGTAATAGTCCCCTTCAAAAAAAAATGTGTGGGTAAGGGTAGAAGCACTCGTGTACCCTCTTTAATGGGGTAATTCAATACCATTATGCCCTTCAAAGATCACCATAAGTTTTGTAAAAACTAATTTTTTTTAAGGACAAGGAAACTAAAAAACCAAAGAGAAAGCAATTGGTTTAATTAATAGTATAGATTATATGATTTTTTATGACAATCCCAATCCGAAACCTCGCACTCCAACTCCGAACCATGCTCCGATGCTCCAACTTCAAAGGCATTTTAGAACTTAGGAGTTGAGAGATTTTTTTAATTAGCCACTCCAACACTCATTTTGCGCTGTGGTTACTTCGATCTCATAGTAAAATGTCATAGATCTATTGGTGTACTAATACAATTTTCCTTTGATGTGGCAGGAGAAGTGGTTGAAACTGGAACCAATTTTACTGATTCTTTTCAGTAGTAGAACCCGAAATTGTGACATACAACTTTTTTCAATCCAACTTCTGGTTCTGAGTAAATTTAGTGCTCAAACCTAATACAAGCTAAGAACAGTTTCATTATGATAATTACCAAAACCAAAACATTCGAAAATTTGAACCATGATTTTAGATCTACCTATTTCACTATGTTATACAATAGCCTATGGTTCCAGTTTTGGATTCCAAACCAGAACTGAACCAAATTGACACACCTAACTGTCACGGGTTTGGGCTTCCAACCCAAAAGACTAGCCTGTTAGGTGGAGTTGACCCAAACCCATATAAACCCCAAGATCACCCCTTATCCAACCAATGTGGGACTAAACCCATTTTGTCACTTATTCCACCGACCCATTTTGTCACTTATTCCACCGTGACACTAGTCTTTTGGGTTGGAAGTCCAAACTCGTGACAAAGTGGTATCAGAGCAGACCCGGTCCAATTCGATGTCACTCCAAGCGCCCACACATAAGGAAGGTGTGTCCACGAAGGTAGTGGGTCCCCCAAAAGAGGATGGGGATAAGTATGCAGGGTGACCCGAGTCATTGTGCCAAGTGCCCACATATAAGGTTGTGTCCACAAAAGGTAAGTGGGTCCCCCAAAGGAGGGGGTCTTGTGGTTTATATGGGTTTGGGTCAACTCCACCTACCAGGCTAGTTTTTTGGGTTGGAAGCCCAAACTCGTGACATAACGCATCATCTCTCCATTTTTTATCATCTTTAGTTCAAAAGAGAACAAGAAAGATTGAAAAAATTAGGGTTCAGAATATGAGTCAAGCAACTGATGTTTAAGTTTGGATGGTCTTACTCACCATGGAATTCATCATCACCAAAAACAATATCGTTCTAAAGCTTCTAACTCCCTTAATATCATGGGTTTTTTAGGAGGTTTGAGGTTTTAGAATTATGCGAGTTTTTTGTTAAGATAATCTACATGGTGAGGAGATCATCCTTATCGAAAATCAGTCCTTGGATCATCTACATGTGAGCCCAAGGGAGCAGTGTACAAATCATGTAAACAAAACCAATGCAGCGATCTCTTCTTATAAAAGAAATATGTAAATCTGTTCAGGGTTCACTAAGAATAATTAAACCAAAAAAAGAAGCCAAAAAACAATCCTTCTACTACTGTTCCATAGTGAACCAATTCTAACCTAGAATGGGGATAGTTTTGAAGTTAATTACTGCATTATTGTTGATTCTTTTGTCTATTTGTGCGGAAATTGGGATTATGTGTTGCATTCTGAAGAGCTTGTCGATACTGCGCATTGGACCTTATACCGAACCCACCTAATAGTAAACCAAGTTGTTGTTTCTGCTGCATTGTCATCATATCGTATTATCAAACGTGACAACGGTATGATAATACGATATGATGACAACTGCTGCATTGTCATCATATCGTATTATCAAACGTGACAACGGTATGATAATACGATATGATGACAACTGCTGCATTGTCATCATATCATCACGATTTGCCGCGCCCATGTTAAACACTGCAATGAAGAATCACATTATCATTTAACCTTGTATATGGAGATATTCAAGTTATAGCTGCACAAGGAATAACAAAGATTCAACCACCATATTCTTTGGTTTATGATCCATGAACATGATGGTCATGTTACAACTAAAGAAATAATAAAACCTCTTTTTTTATATAATTTGATCGGGAAGCCATGAAAGCCGACGAAATATCATTCTGTAACCCCTGCTGGCTTTTCTTTTTCGATAGTTTTTTTTAGAAGAAACCCCTACTGGATTTGTATGTTAATATATAAAGCTAGGAGGGATTCAAGAGAGTTATTTTGGTTGAATGTCATGGATAACAAATTACATTATTTTGTCTATATGACGTAACGACCTGCATCATAGCTGTTCTCTTTTCCTTGCTGAAAGTTATGTAATTAACAGATGTAAAGAACAGAAAAAGGATGTAATACATACTTTGATCGGTCCACATTTGAGAAGCGCGATTCCTCTGTTGATGCCCACCGGAAAATCCAAACTTATTCTAGTATACAACATGAAGAAATTGAGTAAGTGACTACAGAACAGTGTTATAGTTCACAAATCTAAATCAAATGATACTGAGCGTAATTATGTAATGAACATAATCCACGATAAACCTAAAGAATCAGAAAGGCTCTAGAGCTTGTAAATTACTGGTGTGACTTTCAATTCACATTATCAACAAAGCTTTGTTCTTCACCGACAAAATTTTATCAACAACAATCAACATAATGAAGCACAAAAGAAAAGGAGAGCTTTACTATTCAGTTATTCAGCAACTTATCCATCAGAAATATAATTGAAAAAGTAAAGAAATCTACAATGAAACATCACCATCTACACCTTAAATATTAGGGACAAATGTCCAATCCTACGCTCAATTCCCAAGTAACATACTCAAAGCAGTGAAATTGGGCTAATATCAAAGTTCTAATAAAAATAGATAAAGTCATGTTCTTAGTCAAGTTCAGGGATCAATGGGAATAACACACTGAGCACGGACCTGTGTCCGTGGCAGAAGTGATTGTGATGCAATTGTAGCTGACATGTTTGGAATCTGAAAGAAGAGAACAAAAATGAGAAAGTCCTTACTAATGTAATCTAAACTTTTACCAACGTTTTATAAACACGCTCCACATAATTAGATTGACTAATTCTTTCAAAGCAAGCTAAAACTGTTAAACTTGCGACCATTTGAAGAAGTGCGGGAACATCCACACACGCACGCACGCACAGAGAGAGAGAGAGAGAGAGAGAGAGAGAGAGAGAGAGAGAGTTAACACAACAAAGTTTTGATTATGTGAACATCTATGGTATGCTATACTATTACTAAGTATATAGGATGAACCGTACCTGTCCCAGTCCGCGTGATTGGAAAGGTTGTCTGGCCAACCGGTGTTGTTGTTGCTGCTTCTGCTGCTGTTGTTGTTGTTGCAGTTTTAGTTGCAGTTGTTGTTGTTGTTGTTGGAGTTGTTGCAGTTGTTGTTGGAGCTCCTGCTGTTGTTGTTGCAGTTGTTGCATTTGTTGTTGTTGATTTTGTTGCAATTGTTGGAGTTGTAGTTGCAATTTTTCATGTTGTTTTTGTTGCAGTTGCAATTGTTGTCCCACTCCTCCTGTTGTTGAAAACTGTCTCAAGATTAGTTGGGTGATGAGCTGCTGCAGAGGTGTCTGTATCATTCTTTGACATTGTTGTTGTTGTTGTGGCTGAAGACGTTGTTGTGGTTGAAATTTTTGTTGTTGTTTCTGTTGTTGTTGTTGTTGTTGTTGTTGTTGCTGTTGTTGTTGCAGCTGCTGCTGCTCTTCCTCTTCCCCTTCTTCTTCTTCTTCTTCTTCTTCTTCTTCTTCTTCTTCTTCTTCTTCTTCTTCTTCTTCATCTCCAAACGTTTGTTGGGCAACGATTTGTTGTTCTTGTTGTCGTTGCAATTGCAATAGCTGCTGCTGCTGTTGTTGAAATTGTTGTTGTTGCAATTGTTGTTGTATTTCTTGCAGTTTTCGTTGCATTTCTTGCAGTTTCTGTTGCAGTTGCAGTTGCTGCTGCACCTTTAGTTGTTGTTGAAATTCTTGTTGCAGCGGTGGCTGTTGTTGTTGTTGTTGTTGCTGCTGCTGCTTAGGAGCACGTATGTTCATAATGTTTGTGCGAGATCTAGGTGAGTTGGCATATGGCTGTGGCAATGTGGATGTGTTACCAAAAGAAGTAACTCCAGCACCACCAGAAGGTGATGGAATTGACCTCCCCATAAGTTGTGCTCCTGCAAACTGCAAAAATCATTTGACTGTAAGAACTTCTCAATGAAACCAGCAATAACACTCATAAATAATTAGGTTACAGAACCCAGCAGAACATGTCAAAGTTTTCTCTGTATACCAGCTTGGTTGCATAGATGCGGGGATGTGTTTCGGATTTGAACACGATGACAGGGTGTTGGACTCGACATACTCAAAAAGTTAAGAATCTAGGACTTGGTGTATATTCAAATATTCTTTGTGAGGTTTTAAATCCCATTGCATCTAAACAAAAAAAACATATCATCTGAGACCAACAAATTCATGAAACCTAACTCAAATACAAATATGTTGTTTAAAAAGCAAAGGAACTCAAATACAAACACAACATGAAGCTGTGAAGGAGAACCGGAGGCTCCGTTACAGAGGTACAGTGCTGTCAGCGATATGCGAAGAACATGTAGCTTTAGTGCAAGGAGGTAAAAGAAGTTGTGTTGTATAGTTGAAATAAGTAGTTTCAAGAACAAAATTCAAAATAACAAAAAAGTTTGATAGGAACCCTTGGGTAGAACTTGCCTCTGAAAACTGGCTAGGAAGCGAAGGGTTCCCAGGGATTCACATACCCACGACTAATCCCATACTTAATCAATGTGGGCTTCGATTTTCACCTAAACTTTATTTACTTATTTCCTTCTTGCTTTCCGACCTTTTTGTATAAGAAGAGATCACCTCACTCATTCCCTTCGCTTGGGGCGCTCAGCCCAAATTTCTTCAACCAAAACCAAGGGATTGAAAGAGAAAAAAAAAA
>MVGT01004527.1:114981-244496 GCA_002174775.1 Macleaya cordata | reverse complement strand
TTTTTTGGCAAACATTGTTTGAAGAACCCACTTTAACCCCTCATACAAATGTTTGCTAGTCCAGAGATAGTTGAATCATCTTCATCTGGGTTACTTCCAATTTTGAAAACTAGGCTATTCATCTTTAGTCCTTTTTGTTGTTTTCTCTCACTAAAAACTTCTGTAGTTCCACTGTAAAGGAAAAATAAGAAGTAAAAAAGAACTTTTTATGCCCTAAATTGGATTGGAAAGAAAGAACAAATAAAGCTCAATTCAAAGTAAAACTATAAAACCTCAAACTCAAACAATAGTAAAAGACCCAAACCAAAACCCTAGCATTATTGATAGAATAAGCCAAAAAAAAATATACTTTTTTTTTTACTGAATTTGATGAAATATGTTGTACCTGCTGAGATTGCCGAGAGGTGTTTGCCACGTGAGCTACTGAACCTTCAGCCATTAGAGAAAGCTAGTTGTGATTTTCGAAACCCTAAAATTGATATTTCGATTACAATGGGACTCCCTGTGTTTTATAAGATAGAAGTTTCTATTTGTAAACTTCAAATAAGAAACACTTCCTTGAACAAGTTGGACTCTAATTTCAAAACGGTTGATAAAAGTAACGGTTTTTTTTTAAGACGTTAGATCTGAAGTCTATTTTAAAGAATCTCTATATAGAGCAAAGAAATTAGACGTGAGAACTGTGTAGAAACTAGAAAGCACGGATACGGGACACCAACACGATACGACACAACACAATGAATATATATTATTTAAATATATAATTATATATTTTTTATTTCTTAAAAATTAATAAATAACATAACAAAAAGAATTTTGTTCTAGAGTCAGTGCATCAATATTAATGTTAGATTGCTAAAACGTAAAAATCACGAGAATGATACATTTAGTTGCATCGCAATGTTTCAAATTTAATGTTCAAAAAGAATAAAAAAGCAAAAAATTAAGTCACATGGTGTGTCCTTACTTGTCTACAACGTCTCCATAGTGTGTCCATAACATATGTCATATGGGATACGTGTGTGTCTATTCGACATGTGTCCCACATATGTATGCGTCCGACACGGACACTCCACCCAAATCAAAGTGTCCGGGCTTCCTATGTGAATTTATATCTGAAATTAAGTAATGATTGTAGATCTGAAACCTATTTAGAGTTGAAATAGATCTAAAAAAAAGCTATTGGTTTCTTTCTGAAATTTAACTCTCAATTCTGTAATGACATAGGTTCGTTCCCTTAAGTGACTCTCTCCTCTTAAATTTTTACTGATGATGGCAGAGAGAGAGAGAGAGAGAGAGAGAGAGAGAGAGAATCAATTGCCATATTTTGGAATGATGTGGATTTGAGATCAACTTTTGTGGGACCCACATACTGGTGTTAATAAGATGTAAGAGCCTCTCCAATGCAAGCATCGTCTGCTCAAAAGTGGTCTGCTACGTAGGAAACACATCCAATACAAATGGTGTAAAACCCTCTCCAATGCAAATGTGTTCATCTAATGTGAAGATGATGCAGCATGTGGATGAGAAGGCATCCTCTAGAGCAAGAGGATGGACTAGAGGATGTCTTCTAATCCTAGTCAGCAAATTAGTTAAATATATTATTCTCTTTTCTCTTTTTTAGCAAATCTCATTAAAGATTTCACTTTCTATTTTCTTTTTTACAATTAAAAATAAATTTTTTAATTAATTAAACGCCACATATGCAAAACAAATAAGCAAACCACATTTGCATTGGAGATGCCTTTTTTTCTTCAACATAAATGTAAAGTTTTTTTCTCTACATATGAAGCAAGTCTAAAGAGGATGTTTTAAAAGCCATGTCACATAGAAAACATAGCACATTTGCATTGGAGATGCTCTAAGAATAAGTGTGGCTCTAACTCCCAAGATTAATAACTGATTCTTAGTTTCTTAGGAGTTAAAGTTACAATGAACCTGAATCTTTGTAAAGTGGTAACGATCCGCTCTAGAACCTCACGCTCCAACTTTGAACTATGCCCTGGCGCTCCAGCTTTGGAGTCATTTCAGAATTTAGGAGTTGGGATATTTTTTTAATTGGCCACTCCTAACATTCGTTCCACTCTCTGGTTACTTATATCGGATAGTAAAATGTTATAGGGGGTGTACTAATTCAATTTTCCTTCCATGTAGCAAGAGTAGTGGTCGAAACTGGAACCAATTTTACAATTTTCCTTAGTATATCACCGTGCCTCCGACACGGCTCAAAACCTCGTAATCCACCACCACCACCACGTGGGAGTTAAATGTCCAAACGCTCTACGCGCGTTGCCCACGTGCGCACTTCGCGCGCACCCACACACACGCCCTTAGATCCACTCCACACGACTCTACCGTCAAGTGTAAATCAAGTGTAAATAAATAGCTATGACAACGGGATACATCCCATATTTCATAAAAAAAAATTAAATTTATTTTGATCATTTACTACCACGGGACACATCCTGTATTTAGGAAAGAAATTAAAGCTATAAGTTAAGGAGTTGTTAAATTACCATTTTCATCTCAAAAATTTAAAGTTGAAGAGTTGGAGGCTTAAAGGCATTTTTGTCTTTTAACACAAATTGGCAACGGGATACATCCCGTATTTCGTAAAAAAAAATAAGGTTATTTTGATCATTTACTAGCACGGGACACATCCTGTATTTAGGAAAGAAATTAAAGCTATAAGTTAAGAAATTGTTAAATTACCATTTTGATCTCGAAAATTTAAAGTTGAAGAGTTGGAGGCTTAAGGGCATTTTTGTCTTTTAACACAAATTATTTGTGTTAAAAGAGGACAAACTTGCCCCCGTCCTGAATTGTATTATCGATTTGAGTGTGATCAGAAGAGCCCTCAACAGAGAAAAATGTCACCATTTTAGTGAATGTGACAATAAGAAAGGAACCATTTCTCTGCTCTTTGGTTCCTGCTACAAGATACAATGAAATACAGAAATGGCAAAATAGGAATATCATGGGACACACATTATGTACATTTCCATGCAATCCCGAGGGAGTAGTATACAGATCATGTAAACAAAAACAGTGTATGCCGATCTCTTCTCGTAAAAGAAATATGGAGAATCCGTTTAGGGTTCACTAAGAATAATTAAACCATAAGATTGCCAAAAGACAATCCTTCCGGAGCATCTTGGACCCGGTTAGTGTCAGGCCTTATCCACTACTACTATTCCATAGTGAACCTGTTCTAACCTTATAATGGGTTTTGAGCATTGGTGAATGGACAAAAAACTCATACTAATAAGGGATAGTTTTGATGTTATTGGGTTATTGTTGATTCTGTTGTCTCTGTTGCGGGAAATTGGGGTTCTGTGTTGCATTCTGAAGAGCTTGTAGATTCTGCGAATTGGCCGATAGGTTACCAAACCCACCTTGGGCACCAAGTTGTTGTTGCTGCTGCTGCTGCTGCTGTTGTTGTTGTTGTTGCTGCTGCTGCTGCTGCATCGTCATCATATTACCAGGATTTGTCGCTCCCATGTTAAACACTGCAATGAAGAATCAAAATATCATTTAGCCTAGTAAATGGAGATATCCAAGTTATAGCTCTACAAGGAATAACTAAGATTCAACCGCCGTATTCTTTGATTTATGAACCATGAACATGATGGCCATGCATTTGATATTAAGGAAAATCATGTAAACAAAATAAATCTAATTTACAAGGCGGGGTTCTGACAAAATAACATTATGGAACCACTGGTGACCTTTTGTTTTTTCTTCTTTTTCTTTTTCTTTTTTCTAAGAAAAAACCCCTGCCAGATTTGTATAATGATTTAGATACTAATATATACTAATAAATAAAGTAAGGAGGGATTCAAGACAGTTATTTTGTTGGATATCATGCCTTTTATCTAATTTACAGTATTACCTTCTTTAAAAAAATATATATACGAGGATAATATAGCAATAAATACCACAGTAGGTTGTCTACATGACATAACGACCTGCATCAATGGCTATTCTATTTTCCTTGCCGACAGTTATGTTATCAACGGATGAAAAGAACAGAAAAAGGAATCTAATACATACTTTGATCAGTCAAGATTTGGGAAGTATGATTCCTCTGTTGATGCCCACCGGATAATCCAAACTGATTGTGGTATACATCATGAAGAAATTGAGTAAGTTACTACAGAGTAGAGTAACAGTTCACAAATATAAAGCAAATGATACTGAGAGAAATTATGCAATCAACATAGCCCACAATAAATCTAAAGAATCAGAAAGGCTCTAGAGCTTGCAAATTACTAGTGTGACTTTCAAATCACATTATCAACAACGCTTTGTTCTTCACAGACAAAATTTTATCAACAACAGTCAATATAATGAAGCATAAAAGAAAAGGCATGTTCTACTACTCAGTTAGTCAGCAACTCATGTGTCAGAAATATAATTGAAAAAGTAAAGAACTCTACTATGAATCATCACCATCTACACTTTACCCAAATATTGGGGACAAATGTCCAATCCTACACCCAAGTCCCAAGGAACATAATCAAAGCAGAGGGATTGGGATAATAGCAGAGCCCTAATTAGTTCGAGGATATGGGAATAACACATTGAGCACAGACCTGTGTCCGTGGCAGAAGTGATTGTGATGCCATTGTAGCTGACATGTTTGAAATCTGAAAGAAGAGAATAAAAATGAGAAAGGCTTTGCTGTAACCTAAACCGTTATCAAAATTCTAAAAATATAATAACTATTAAGTAGTAAAGAACATCATTCTAGACTGACCAATTCTTCTTAGGCATGCCAAAACTGTACAACTTGCTGCACTGGAAGAAAGAAATGGGAAAACATGCACGCAAACACACACACGGGTGGGAGAGAGAGAGAGAGAGAGAGAGAGAGAGTTAACACAACAAAGTTTTGATTATGTGAACATCTATGGTATGCTATACTATTACTAAGTATATAGGATGAACCGTACCTGTCCCAGTCCGCGTGATTGGAAAGGTTGTCTGGCCAACCGGTGTTGTTGTTGCTGCTTCTGCTGCTGTTGTTGTTGTTGCAGTTTTAGTTGCAGTTGTTGTTGTTGTTGTTGGAGTTGTTGCAGTTGTTGTTGGAGCTCCTGCTGTTGTTGTTGCAGTTGTTGCATTTGTTGTTGTTGATTTTGTTGCAATTGTTGGAGTTGTAGTTGCAATTTTTCATGTTGTTTTTGTTGCAGTTGCAATTGTTGTCCCACTCCTCCTGTTGTTGAAAACTGTCTCAAGATTAGTTGGGTGATGAGCTGCTGCAGAGGTGTCTGTATCATTCTTTGACATTGTTGTTGTTGTTGTGGCTGAAGACGTTGTTGTGGTTGAAATTTTTGTTGTTGTTTCTGTTGTTGTTGTTGTTGTTGTTGTTGNGAAGAAAGAAATGGGAAAACATGCACGCAAACACACACACGGGTGGGAGAGAGAGAGAGAGAGAGAGAGAGAGAGAGAGAGAGAGAGAGAGAGAGAAAAAAAAAGTGTTGAACCTCTAACTAGAGGAGGTATATCCTATTTTTAATGATAACGGAGTTTTAGTGCTGTGTCTTTTCTCTTGCACCAAGAGACCAGCAGGCAGGCTTGACATTCTCACAGCTTATTATATAGAATACACTCGTTTTCATTGTATTTCAGCTCCTCTGTGAGGAAGAATACAGGTATCCAACAACGATGTTTCCACCCTCAGTAATTCATTTTCATCATACCAATCTACAATACGAGGATCTCTCCCTTCCTTTCCATTGCCAGAATGCTTGCTCTCACAGAGCTGTAATTTCATGGTGGAATCATATTGCAGAGACAATAAAGTGGAAACAAATAACAAGAGCAAAAGAAAAAAGTCGCACCATCTGAGAGTTTGGTGACGTTTGAGCAGCACTGAACAATGCGCTATTAGCAGTTCCAGCAAGCTGGCTTAAATGACTCCTTATATTTCCTTGGTTGAGTTGGTTGGCATGCTGAACATGCCCAGACTGCAGTTGCCTACTTGCCAATTGCTGTGCATATTGCATCTGATGTTGTCCATGTACCAGATAAAAATATGCTTTTCAGTTGTGGCCAATTTTGTAAATGAATAAAAAAAGTAGGCTAAAAAGAGAAGTTAATTTTTACCGTTTGAAATTTCTGACTCGTCCCTGACAAATCATGCAGCTGTGATAGCTGGGTCTGTCAACAAAAAGTAAAAGCAGGTAATGGTAGATCCAACTCAATGGCTTTACTTTTAGGTGTAGGGCATGAATAAAACCCAAACTAATGAAGGCAATGGTTAATGGAACTCACGAAAATGGATTAATAGTGGTGAAGTTCAGAATTGTTAGTCAATGAACAAAGTTAATGAAATAAAGTTGGAATTGTATTGTATACAACCCACATGCATCAGATATCACTGAAGAAGAAGCTTTCCCTAGCAGATACCAGGAGGTAGAATAAACTTTAAAACAGCAAAGCGTAATATTGTAGGGCATATAAAGAAGCAGATTCATTTCAAGGGTAATATTCTAGGAGTATCACCTTCCAGTAGACACCATCAGCATCTTGGTTGATATATGAAACAGAGCAAAATTACATGAAAATGAGCACCTTGTGGTACTCCATAATCGTTGGTTTGTCTTCATAGCAGAGTTGCATCATTTTGAAAGATGAAAGATAAACCATAAACGATACTGTGCTCAATTCTGTGTACATAGCTAACAATCGCTTTCTCTAAAAGCTCAAACTATTAGAGGGGGCCATTGCAATATATATAACAAGGGTCTATGGGTCTAACTGGGAACAGACATACGCCCAACAACACTCCGCCTCAGCACTGCACTGGATACTTGAACCACGAACTCTCATACCATGTTAACAACCAATAAGACTCAATGTTCCAACTGTTAGAGAGAGGTGTAACAACATATCTAAACACCCAACAACATACGCCTTGCAATGTGGTTGAAGATTGCTTTCTCTGTATTTTGTGTTCTCTTGGGAGGCTCTCTTAGTGTAATTTTGCTTTATTTCTTGGTTGGGTGGTTGTATCTCCTCCGCCTCCGAGTATGTTTTGAGCTCTGATGGTTTTGACGGGGAACGGCTTTTTTATTTTTTATTTTTTTTATTTTCTCATTTTTGTATTATTTGCCTTCGGAGATTCTTAATGAAATCTTTGCTTACAAAAGAAAAAAAAAAGGCTCTATATGTGAGTCATAGAAGTAGGAAAACACAAACTGTACCTGTCCCATTCCTCCTTGCGCCAAAGATCTGAATGTTTGTTGGGAGAGGAGTTGTTGCTGCTGGTGAGGTAACTGCATCATTTTCTGTCTCTGCTGCAGTTGTTGTTGTTGATGCTGTTGCTGTTGTTGTTGTTGCTGTTGTTGTTGTTGTTGTTGCTGTTGTTGTTGTTGTTGTTGTTGCTGCTGCTGTTGTTGTTGTTGTTGTTGCTGTTGTAGTTGTTGCAGTTGTTGTGTTTGTTGCTGAGGAGAAGGTGTGTTCATTATGTTTGTACCAGATCTAGGTGAGTTGGCATATGGCAGTGGCGATGTGGTTGTGTTATCAAAAGAAGTAACTCCAACAGCACCAGAAGGTGATGGAATTGACCTCCCTATAAGTTGTGCTCCTGTAGACTGCAAAAGTATAGTTGACAAAACACTTAATGCAGCACTCTAAGACCATATTATTTGTATCAACTTCTCAAAGAAACCAAAAACACACAGAAATAATTAGGTTACAGAATCCAGCAAAACTAGTTAGTAGTTACAGTTCTCCTTGTAGGTAGCAGCTTTGAACAGATTCCCAACCTTAAGCATGATTTCAATTTGCAATTAATAAGATTAGAGATTACACATTATTGATGGGCATCCAACTCAAAACCAATTGGCTGAGTGAAGTGGCCCAGGATCTTTACATATTGGATTTGCAAGCCTTTTGCTTCCCATGTGGGACTATTCTCAACAAGCCCCCTCACATGTGGCGTTCTTTTGAGTCTAACACGTGGAACTCTTTTTGGGTGATGTGGAGCACGCGTGGCCTTTGGACCTATCATGTGTGGCCTTTGGGCCTATTACGTGTGGGCCTGGCTTTGATACCATATTAAATTTGTGGGAATCTAACTCAAAACAAATTGGCTATGAGTGGAATGGCCTAGGATCTTTATATATTAGGTTTGCAAGGCTTTTACTTCCCATGTGGGACTATTCTCAACAATTGAAGGTAAAATAAAGAGCATTTGTAAGAAGTAAAATGAGTTTGCAAATGCAGTTTTTCGCTTCATCAACAGTAAACAAATGAAAGGTTAAAAACAAGTAAGTACAACATAAAAGATCAAAAAGGGACTAAGAGAGGACAAGAAAGCTAAAATGTACCAAGCAACCTAAAAGAAGCGAATAAAACAGAAACAAATAACTGAAACAACAGGTTAAGGAATAAAGCACCAGAATCTCACATGAAAGCAGTCTAACCTGTGGGACAGCTCCCTGACTGTTAGTGTTGTTAGATGGCAAGGATGTTGGAGTGTTCTTTGCATACATGCCTGAAAAAATGAAGATTTGAATGTTACCATGACATCATCAAACATATGAATTTGACCAAAAATTCAGGCAAATGCTGCACTTGAGTAACAATAAGAAGTGATAGAATGCTTACCAGAAGCATCAGGAAAACTCTGTGCACCATCTCCAACCGAGAGCACATCGACCAGATGCATTGGAAGGGAAGCTGGAAGTTGCCTTTGATCTCCTTGCATTCGTAATCCTGAAAATACATGGTAGTTCCTAATAAGATAAAGAACCCATTGTCTTTTTTTTATAAGGATAAAGAACCCATTGTCATTCTCCCATAATGCAGAGCTGTCGAAATGCTCTTCATTATGAAAAGAAAAAATATCGAACAAGTCCTATGCCATTAAGTAAACGGCATAGGTATGTTATTAACTGGCAATCATGCCTTTCATAAGAACTAAGTTACTTGCAGACTTAATCAAGGCTTTGAGACTATGTAAATCTTATGAATCTAAGTATAAAGGGCATGACACATTGAGGCTTCTTAAAGATTGTCAACATTTTCCACTTGTGCAATCAATGGATATGGAAAACTTTTCCCTGAGATTGAACTTATTCATAGTCTTTCAGCTCAGTCAAGGAATTTAACCTCTGAACTGTATTTAAGTTAAAAAACAATGCAATGAAAATAAAAAATGTAAGACTCAAAAGAAAACAAAATTTACAATGTCCAATTGTCTTATCAGAGCAAGCATCAGCACCAATAAAGTCAAATATAAATCATGTAATGTTCTTTTTATCAGTAGCATAAGTCACGTATATACTATAAAGTCTCTAAGTCTAACATGATTCACAAGATCAATACTGATTTCTTCCAAGTTATACATGCTCAGAATCCATTAAGCAAAAAAGTTCAATTAACACTGTTTGTTTAGATCAGCACTACGGTTTCAACCCAAACCCGTTCCTCTGAGTCTTGCTGAGTCTAAAGGCAGCCAACTGAGAGAATTTTCAGGATGGATGATCCTGACAGAAGTAGCATATGTCAAAATACTAATGAGATCCGCATTGAAATCTTTCCTCAATAATGTACACGAAAGGAGTGGCTCAAGTGCCCTTGCACATGCTTGATCAATTTTTCATACCACCAAGAATGGGGCCACAAAAAAAGTTAGTTGAGAATCTTGAGATAGAGTTGAGGAGATATTGGTCTATATCCTCTCATTTTAAAGTGACACATGTTACAAATCAAATTTTAAAATACGCTTCTTTTGCAGGAAAATGGAGAAATAGTCTTGCTTTTCAATGAAGACAAAATCAAGCTTATAACTGTCATGACATTAATGATTTTAGCTTCAAGTTTGAAAAGGAAACAACATTTTCCAGACTTCAGAAGGAACATCAGAACATGTCCTTCAAAAAAACTAAATGATTAACAGTTGAGAAAAACTTTCACCAGAATTTACGGCTGCTCGGAGTAAATTCTCCTGCCCTTGAATTTTAGCAGCTTGAACCTTGTCTATAGTTGGAAGAATTGTCGGACCTTGACGAGTACCCAAACCATAGGCCTTACGGGTATCAGCTATGACCTTTTCAGCACTTTCACAAGCTGCGCCAATCATATCAATTCTAGCCTGAAAAATTGAAGAAAGCATATGCTTGAATGCAAGAAACCAAAAGGCAGAGAGAAGGACACTATTGAATGATCATTAAACTTTATTACACCTTCAACTTTTCAATTTGGGTGGATATAGGGAAGTTTTGCATCCCGTGCAATAACTGTTCTCTCTTAGAGTTGTCCTCTGCTTCGATCTCCGGCAGTAGCTTTGAGGACAACATCACCGGTAGAACTGAATCAAATTTCTCATTAGAAACACCAAAAACAATGAGTAGATAAAGTATTATTATCAGAATACACAAGTAGACGATGGTCCTATCTTCTTGAACTTCTTTATGATATCCAAAACTTGACCTATGTTTGACATCTCTAACCTTTATGATTTCAGGGGTTATGGTGAGACTGATGATCACCATAAATTAAAAACAGAACTGAAAATATTGATCAAAAAGAAAATATGAAACTGCAGAAATTATGCATGCATAGCATGTCATGACACAACAAGGTAATTGCCATCATAGATTCCTAATCAAATGGAGGACCAACCGTAGTGCGAAAATATGTGAGTTACTGACACAAAGTGTTACAATGCCACATCGACCAAGTACTGGATTGATCGTGGGTATATGAGCTCTAGGGCACCCTTCCCTTGCGAACCGATTTTCAGGGGCAAGTACTACCCAAGGGTTCATATCAGAAAGTCTCAATGGATCAATAAGCGCAAACATCAGCAGTCTCTTTATAACAGAATTTCGTAACCTAGTGATTGATATAGTGTAAGGAGCATAAAAGTGGACTTGATTGAAAGGTGTAACAGGGAAAGAAATTAACCATTTTAAGTAATAAAAAAGAATGGAGAATAAGTAAATGAAAGAGATGGAAATCACATACTTGTTGCATTCTCTGCATTTACATTCTTGGGATGAACAACAAATGCCTTTGAGACTTTCTTTATGTCTTCCACAATGCTGAATAGCTCCAGATTCACCATAGAAAATTGCCCCAATATATCTTGCCTAGTATTATTCCATAAACAAATTAATCAATATCAATTTATCAAACACATATAACAGAATAAGAGAAACCCTAGTACTGATAAAACAAGGACACACACCCACCCACACATCAACACACAGTTTTGAATTTAACAAAAACATGAGAGACCAAATCAAACAAAACAGAACTATTGACTGAAGAACAAGATGAGAGAGAGAGAGAGAGATAGAGGGAGAAGGTTTTGATTGTTTAACAAATTGACAGAGTAATAAATGAAATAAAACAAATGTGTAAAGAGATACAGTTGTCTTAATCAGAACCTGGAGAAGTAGAAGAAGAAGAGAGAAACCCTAGATAAAGTTAAATTAAGGTTAAATTATACCATTTAGAGACGGAAGAGAGAGACCCTAGAAAAGAGAGAGAGAGGAAGAGAATCTAGAGTGAGAAAGATGCAAATTAAGTTGAGATTGTTACCATTTGGGGACAGAATTGGTACGAGCGATGGCGTCGAAATCTTCAAGTATACGAGAAATGGCTTTGTAGAGTCCAATAGCTCGAGTCTTGACAGATTCAAGATTGAGCTGTTGCTGAACCGCCTGGTTCAGTTTCTCCACCACCACCACCTTCTGTTGTTGTTGTTGTTGTTGTTGTCCTTGAATCTGAGTTTGATCTTGACCTGGTAGAGCTGCCATTGCTGCTGCTGCACCTCCTTCCATGGCGAATGAGAACTAAAAAACGAGCTGTGGTTTTTTTTTTTTTTTTTTTTAATGACAACTGGGATTTTGTTGCACCAAATTTCAAAATACGAAAAAAGGGATCCGGAATATTTATTTTTGCTGATTATACTAGTTTGGATCGGTTCTCATTTTCCTCAAAATTGAGGAACGACTAAAAGATCGTTTTTTCAACCCGACAATATTCCACTACCGATTTCTTAACTAATGGAATTTTGCGTGGATTATATTCTTGGATCTCACTGCCAAAGTGAAAATTTATGGATCTTTAGATTGTTGGACTCCAATAAACTTGCAGTTAAATAATGAAAAGTTGCTTGGATCCTATTAAAATACAGATGTAAATCCAGTCATGTTGGAAATGGTATTCTGGAGAAAAGATTTGACTCAGGTTATGATACCATGTTAGAAATTGGAGAGTTATCGTGTTAGATATCGAAAAGTCATAAATCAACACAGCGGATTAACATGGTATCACAACTAGAGGCGTCGTTCCACCAATGCCATCCCGACTTCGGTTGAACGTTTCATAGGAATAATCGAGATGGCATCAGCGCGAATGACGCCTCTAGCTTTGGTACCGTGTTAATCTGATGTGTTGATTTATCACTTTTCGATATCTAACACGGCAACTCTCCAATTTCTAACATTTGAAGTTTGCTATGTGATTTCAATTTTGATCTATGCGGACATTCAATGAATGCGATTGACGATTTAGAATTGTAGATGATTCACGTGACACCCGAGGACGGTGTTAGCTAACAACCTCCCTCAAACTTTACAATATTCTAACATGGTATCAGAGTCAGAGTCAAAATATTTTCTCCATAATAATATTGCTAACATGGTATCAAAACTAGAGGCGTCATTCCGCCGATTCCATCTCGATCATTCTACTGAACGTTTCAGAGGTGTCGTTCCGCTAATGCCATCCCGATCTCTCCACTCAATTGATAAGGCATTGTTCCGCCGGTGTTATCCAGATCTTTCTCCATTGGAAGCCTTGATCATAGGAGCAGGCCCTACCGGTCACAACTTCGGCCGGAGTTGTTGCCGTTTCAGATCTCTCCGTTGAACTTTACAAGGCATTAGCCCAACCAATCACAACTTCGATCAGAATCAATGACATCCAGTTCTGGCCTCTGTCACGGCTTCTTCATCATCGATTCGTCTTCCCTTCTCAATCCATCCTTCTCCACAGGCATCCGGGAGATCCTATTCCCTGATTCATAACCAAGTATCGTCCATCTCTGCCTTGCACCTACTTCCTTCATCATATCATCAACAACTTTCAAGGCTCTTCGTTATTATTCGATTGGGAGTCCGCCACAATTTCACTGTACTTAAACTCTACAGTATTCTAATATGGTATCAAAGCTAGAGTCAAATTGAAATCATATAGCAAACTCCCAATGATGCTTGATTCGGTTCTTTACCGTCAGTAATTCCAACAAAACCACTTGTATTTATTACCATCATTCCAATATCTAACCCATTGTCCACCACGTTAACATCCATCATTTATATATCTAGAGTCTCCAGACACCTTTTGCATCGAGAGATGTATCAGGTTGTGATCTTCCATAACTAATCACTGATATGTAATCATGTATCGAATTGTGATCTTTCCACAACTAATCAAGGTCGAGTTATGATTTTTCTACAACTGATCAAGATAGAGTTGTAATCATGTACAACTGATCAATAAATATGTAGCATGTTGGCATTTCTCTGTCGTGGATGTAGGTTTCTCATGACCGAACCACGTAAATCAGTTGTGTTGATTTATCACTTTCTGATATCTAACATGACAACTCTCCAATCTCTAATAGATCCCACTATCAAGGCAAAAAACCATGGATCATTGGATTGTTGAACTCCACTAAACTTGCCCTTAAATAATGGAAAGTTGCTTGGATCCTTAAATTACTGGATTCCACTATCAAGGTGAAAATTCATAGATCTTAGATTGTTGAAAAACGTTAGAAAATAACTAATTTAGCTGTTTGGTTGGTGGGAATAAGGATTCGTTTGAGAACCCATACACGCATGAGGACGCGTGTTCCCATTCCGAAGACGAATTCTCCCACAATAATAACTTCCACGTCATTATAAAAAAGAATATTTTTTTCAATATCCTTTTTTATTTGATTGTTTCATTCTCATCTGCTTCTTCTTCCTCTTCTCTCTCCTCACTCTTCTCTTTTTCATCTCCAACCTAGATCTAAACCCTATCTCTCTAATTAGAAAACCTAGTTAGCATATTTTTTTCACTAAATAAATAATTTTTGTGGGTTAGCTTGGATTAAATACACAATTTCAAACAACTAAAATATTATTCGTGAAATCCAACCACTAAATAACCATACAATTTTTTTAAAAAAAAATTTACCCGTGCGTAGCACGAGCCTAAGAACTAGTTGTGAATTAAAGTTGGGCCCTACATTCATTGAACTATAAATTAGGCAGCCAATTAGTCTAAATAGTGCTACTCTAAAGGTTCAACTCCCACTTCAATCTTTCCACCACCACCACCATATATGAGATTGATGTAAGATTGATCTTTTGTGTGGACAATATCCTCACCATTGGATCATCACTTTAAAAAGTAGGGATTTTTAGGCTTTAGTCCCTTGTTGGTAATGAATATTAGGGGTTGGTCCCCCACTTCTTAATTTTGCTGACGTTAGTCCCATTTTTGATTGAATCCGTCCAAATGGTCAGTGTGCCTCTTGCACATGTGCCATTTTGGCCAAATTAGTCTCACGTGCTCGCGGCGTGCCACACTTGAAACCCATTTTTTAAAATTCCCTAAAATTCCCCCGAGTAATCAGACGGTTAGGGATCAACAACGTGATCAATGGTCCAATGGTTAGGGTAAACTCAGGATATGACCATTTGGCAACGGCCATATTTCTTCTACCGAAACCCTATAAAAACCAAGTAGTAGGTTGAAACTTACTTACACTGATATTCTTTCTTCTTCTCTCCTAATCTGTTCTGAAGTGTAAATTCTTCTTCTTTTGTACTCGAAATGGGTGGTGGTAACGATTCAAAGATGTGTGATAAGGGTAGTTTCTATTCGGAATCTTGTTTTTTCAACTGTTCATGACACCTTAGTCATCAATGGTGATGGTCCAACCGAGAAATGGGGTGTAAGTCAATTTTATACATTTACAGAAGGGATGCAAGTCTAATTATTAAATTAACAAAAGGGAGTTAATTCTAAAATTGAATTTGTTACCTTTTGTAGATACTAATGCTATTTTTTTTTTGTTTCCCAGTGCATTGCAGGAGAAAACACGTGTCAAATATGCAACCTAACCTCACACATAGCTCCGAGTTGCCCATTTATTTATACTAAGTGCAAAAAATACAAGTGCAACGGTTTTCGTAAGCTCTTTATCTCCGGGACTGACAAGAATCCTGGGATGATTTTTTTGAAGTGTCAAGACGAGTGTTGTGAAAATTTTCAATAACTAGACGATGCCATTCGAGAATGCTTTGGTGGCGTGGGAAGTAGCTCATCACCACAACAACATTGATCAAAACTAAGTTGTTTTGGTTGTGGTGAGAATGACCATTGGAAGAGAGATTGTCCATGGTTAGGTTCTCCTTGTAGGGATGATGACTTTGAAGGTGTTAGAGATGTGAAGATTTCTAGGTGGGCAGGTCATGAAGGTGAAAGATACGTACAGTGTAGTAAGTGCAATGACACGCAATAGTTGAGGACTGCGAAAGACTCTGTGACAACTAAATAGAGAAATAAAAGCAACACAGTGGGTGCCAGAATCGTGATTAAAACTACACTAGAAGACCTGTGCAAGAACCTGAAAACAAATCTTAGTGTTAAGAAGTAGGACTGTAACTATAGTTGTATCAATCGAGGTTATTAGCTAAATCAACAAAAATGTTAAATTTATGCACCATATTAGATAAATTTAACAAGGCTTCTGTTTACAAAGTAACATATTAGTCAATCTCTTAGTCCAATTGAGATCATTATGTCTTGCCGCAAAAAAAGATACATCAGAGCAAATAACCCATTTGCTTGAAATAAAGCCACATATATCCAAAGTTTACATAAAAAAGGACACATCCATCCCACATATTTTTAACCCAACAAAAAAGATCCATCTGCACCTAACAAAAAATATCTATATGTACCCAACAAAAAAGCTTCATCTGTACCTAACAAAAAGATATCATCTGCACCAACTAAAAAAACAACATGCATCCAAATGCCAACAAATCCAAAAGTAAGTTTGCAACTTAATCCCATCACAACTACTTCTTAACTCCACGAGGCACCAACTTTGGTCTGAACACTTGGGATGGAGGAATATAGGGTTTCCTACTATGGAAAGGAAGTTGCCCATGCAAGCTTACATAGTTTTGAGCAGTTGCTACAACTGCTGCAGCTTGTGACCTGGTGAGAGGTGATGAAGGTGTTGTTGCAGCAGCTTGAGACCTAGTGAAGGGTGATAAAGGTGCTGCCGCAGCACCTTGAGACCTAGTGAAGGGTGATGAAGGTGCTGGTGCTGCTGATGTTGATGCACTCTGGGATAATCTAACTGGTGTTGATGGTATGGGTCGAGCATTGTTTGTTGCACCTGCACAATAGAGGCATGATTCTAAATATTAACACTTCAGACTGGAAAATAGCAACATCCATCAAACTAGATTTTGTGCAACAGAAAAGTAAATTTAAAATGATAAAGGTATTACCTCTTGTTGGCATCTTCTTCATACTCCTTGTTTGCATCTTTTTTGGTTTGGGTAAACCCTTACATGATCTCTTGTTGTGACCACTAACACCATATAGGCCACACTTTCTCCTAACCTTTGTTGCAGGCCCTTCATCTTCAGCCCTTCTCCTTTGTTTCTTTGGCCTACCAACTCCCTTAATTCTAGAATCCATTTATTGAAACTCTCACTGAAATTGTTAGTGATGTTTTCACATTTGGCTTGCAAATTAAAATGTGACCTAGCCCACTTCACTGGCTTGTGTTTCACATGCAACCAATCATATGCCTTTTGGTCAGTCTTCCTCAACTGGTCAACAAACTCCTGATTCAAACCCTTGTCATATGCCTTTGCTGCTCCCCATACCAAATGCATAAAGTAGTCACCTCTGAATATCTTCTTGAAGTTGGCATACAAATGCCTAAAACAGGATCTGTGAGGGTTTTCAGGGTACAAATCCTCCAAAGCTTCCACTAAGCCCTTCTGCCCATTTGATATGAAGGTAATCAATCTAGGATGTTCACATATGTAACCCTGGATAATGGTTAGAAACTTGTACCAAGTCTCATAGCACTCATTCTCACAAATGTAAATTACAAGGGGATATAACCCATTGTTCCCATCTAATGCTGTAGCTGATAATAGAACACCCCCAAACTTTCCTTTTAAGAAACACCCATCTAAACCTATGAATGGCCTACATCCTGTAGCAAACCCATTAAGATATGGTTTAAAGGCAATGCATAGGTCTTCAAACACTAAAGTGTCATTCCTTGAACATGAAGCAATACTGTGAGGATTTGCAAGTACCAACTGCTGACACAACTCAGGTGCCAAGATGTACCCATCCTCATAATTACCATGTATCTTCTCCAAAGCAATTGTCCTTGCTCTCCAAGCAACCCAATAGTAAATGTCCACACCAAACTCCCTGAAAAATTCATCAACTATCAGTGATGGCTTGTAGTTCTTTTGTTTATGTGCCCTTATAGCATCTTCCAACTCTTCTGCCATAAATCTGCAATCAGCCATTCTGTTGCTCTTCTTTGCAAGATGTTGACAATTATGATCATCTACCAGTGTCCTCAATTTGAAAGTGTGCTCACCTCTCACTTTACTAGCAAAGAAGAACCAAGTGCATCCCTCAACACACTTACCTCTAAGTCTTTTACTGTCATTTTTCAGGAACTTGATCTCAAACCTTTTCTTTACTGCATATCTTCTCAAAAACCTACGGCATTGGTATATATTTTCCCATTCCATTCCTACAACCAGCTTATCAAATGTATCTATCTCCTTAATGTAAGGCATGGACTCTTCTATGTTATATAGATCATCAATTTCAATTCCAACATTAGAAAAAACAGTGGGGGGAGGTACATCATCCCCCTCTCCAACATTTGGAACCTCACTATCACTATGCTCATCAACAAGATCTGTGTCTACTAATGTTACATCCTCTTCAACATCTTTAGCTGGATCATACTCATAATCACTAGATGATAATCCACAATAGTACTCATCAATAACAGGTAAGTCATCAAATTCAGGCTAAACCCCTTCTGTATCAGGCAACACATCCAGCTCTTCCTCTGGTAAAGCCCTAACACCCTCATCGTCACTATCATCATAATCATCCATGGACTCATCACTCACAGTATGCCTTGGTACTGTTGGGGTTAGCTTCTTCTTCTTCTTTGGTGTGGGCTTCTTCTTTGGTGTGGGTTTCTCCACATTAGTTGTATTGTCATTGTCAAGACCTAAATTTTGTGCAAAGAAGGCATCCAATTCTAGATCAGTTAAGTGATGACTTTCAAAATCAAGTACCCTACACTTTTGAGTTGCTGGTTTACTCATGCTTTCAATGCTACCATGATCTTGTTTATGCCTCTTACCACCTGCACTGGCAGTTTTATGAAACAGTTGCCTTTTTTTGCTCAAAATGGAACCAGTAAGTGACTTTTGGGGGTGCACAACAGAGGTGGGATAAGTAGTAGGTAGGCCTCGTAATACAAGTGTTGAAAACCTATGTGAGACCTCATGATCCATAAATAGATGCAACCGACCCTTAGTATCAGCTTCTGATGTACACCACCAACTGTGTAAGTCAGACTCAGTGTTGACTATATGCTTCTTACCTGCATTCAAGTATGTGAACACCATAGTATGCCTCTTAAACTTTCTTTCCCATTTTACAACAGCCTCAATCAGAAGGGACATGCTTAAGTTGTCACCAACAATATCATTAATCACCACCATTCTGCCTTTCACGTTATCATGCCCCAACCTCCAAAGACAGGCTGCTTCCTCCATTCACCATTATAGTGAATGATAATTGTTTTAATACCATAATGTACCTTATTCCTGTAAAGAATATATACATTGAAACACAATAAAAATGGCACAAGCACAACAAATACCTCACTGAAATAAAAAAGAACAAACATTTTCAGGTTAGCAACTCATTAGACCATGAGCTATATCAACTATTTCAGAATAAATAAGAATTGAAACCAAGATCCATCACAACAGCTAGAACCTTTAGATATATATAAACTAAACAACTGATTATGAGATAGGTGTCAAATTAAGATATGAGAGAGAGAAAGAGGGATTGAACTGGAAGGGCTAAATAAGTAGATTGAATACTAATTACTAAGATACACAAACTGTAGATATAATATAAGAGCTGATTCAACCATAAAACACCTTCATCAGTGAAACCAGAGCATCATTTATCTAGATCAGTACTTCTTATACAAGACCATCATGATCAATAAATAAATCTACAGAATAGAAACTAAAACGGACAACAAAACTACAGGATTTGATTACTAAAGCGTGTCTAACAACCTAAAAATAAGTATATCAATGACCATTTTGAAGAGACAACTAAAAAATAGCAAGACCTAGGTTTAGGGTACTTACAGTAGCGGATCGTCCCCAGCTTCCATCCGGACGAAACTTGAAGATCTGGCCAAATCTGGTTGCACGGTCTTCTTCCCCACTATAAACTGGATAAAAACCCTAACTTTTTTACACTATTCGCTCGACTTAACCTCCCTCCACTAGTTCGAACTAGAGAAACCCTTATCTTCTAGGGTTTCTAAGCTTTTCTCTTTTCTCAAACTTAGCAGAGTGCTGGCCATTTTTTCCTGCGTATGCTTGTAAGCTAAGTTAGACGATCAGTTTCTGATATTTTGATTGGACGTGAATCTACTTCTCTAGTGAACACAGACCATTGATCACGTTGTTGATCCCTAACCGTCTGATTACTCGGGGGCATTTTAGGGAATTTTTAAAAATAAGTTTCAAGTGTGGCACGCCGCGAGCACGTAAGACTAATTTGGCCAAAATGGCACATGTGCAAGAGGCACACTGACCATTTGGACGGATTCAGTCGAAAATGGGACTAACGTCAGCAAAATTAAGAAGTGGGGGACCAACCCCTAATATTCATTACCAACAAGGGACTAAAGCCTAAAAATCCCTAAAAAGTAAAACTCACATTGTTCTAAATTTTGCAACAGTGCGTATAGTAGCAACGCGCGTAGCGCGTTTGGACATTCAACCTGCGCACGCAAAGCGCATGTGGAGAGAATAAACAACCCTACTTACAAGCTATTGAGCGGTGTCGTAGGCCGAACGATATTGCTAGTTCAAAATATACGATGACAGTAGGACCCTTCTAGACCGGCTAAACCTAGCCCGGGCGACATAGACGAAAAAGTGGGTCCCACTATTTGCATCAGCTCGATACAAACTATACTTAATCATCCGTCGTCTATCACTTGGCCTTATCCCAATCCAACGTTTAATATTCATCAGACATCCCATAGATGTAGTCAAAGTCAAACCCTAATTATTTATCCAAATAAAATTGAATTAATAAATTCGTCTAAGAAAAAATAAAACATGTGAATAATAACAGATGAAAAATGTATTCTCTTGGTCGGTAGGTTTCATTTAAAAGTCTTCCCTCTCTCTTTATCTCTTTCGCTCTCTAGAATCTGATCAACAAACATTAACGAAACCCTAGAATTCGATTCGATTTCGTGAATTTTCTCCCAAATCCTAGGGTTTGAAATGTCTGTAATGTCAAGATTTAAAGAAGATTTTGGGATCTTGCTTAAGAACAGGTAATTTCGTCGGCTCATTTCTCTTTTGAATTTACATTTTGTCTTTGATTTATTATCCAGATTGTTGTTCATTTTGTTCAAGTCGATGTATTTTGAATTTCTTTTGTTTGTTTTTGTTTATCGACCTTTGGGTAGCTGAAGCTTGTGATTTTTTGGTTATAAAATTGGATGTTGTAATTAAAGCTTGAAATTTGTTAATAATGGGTGATTTTAGTGATAATTGAGTATTGTTTAATATTTTTATATTATTGGAGATGTTTGTTTGATGCAATGCACTATGAAGTTCAAGTCAATTAGGGTTTCAAAGTATTGAATTCCTATTTGTTAAAGCTATCTGTTTATCTTTTTAGTATGTAAGTTCATGAGATACATTTGCATGTAACGAGCTATATGTATGTAAAATTTGTAATACAGTCAAATTGTGTGATATAGAATGATAATCAGTGGGGAATCTAGGAACTCACTTTAGTCAGGTGTCCGGGCATGAGTGGGTAATGTTCAAACATTTTTTAACTACCTCGAATCACATTCTTGTAGAACCTTCAACCTGCACGAAAACGTTCTAGAGATTGTTGTCTTAATGGAAGAATTGGGGATATGTTCTCCTTCATCAAATTTGAATAAAGAAGAGCAAATAAGTCTCCTTCATATCTGAAAGAGCAACTGCTATACAGTTATTCTATGGTTAAGACAGCAAATGGGTCTACTTCTGTAATGCTTAGATTAGGCTGCTTGTGGCCGTGTTTTTTTATTTTTTCTTGCACTTTCCTCTCCTTTTTAGTCCTCTTTCTGCCTATCAATAAATTGATTTTTCCCGATCCAAAAAAAAAAAATTCTCCTCGTAACAATAGCATGACTATAATATGTGGGTTTGCTACATATTTATGTATCTTTAATGTGTTGTTTGATTTGTTATGCAAACTATGTTTGACTTGAAAAGTGGGTACATGTTAGAATTGTGTTTCTCTGAAAATTTTGTTGGTATAGCACACTTTTTTTTACCGATAAAAAGAAATCGACGGTGTAGCCTAGAATTTAGTAAACTCGGGTAATGGGTCTGTATTATAATAATATGTGGGTTTGTTAACTGTAGGATATGCTTTTTTGTGCTAAACATGGAGCCTTACTAGTGTGGTTTCTTTCTTTATTTTGCAGAATTGATACTTTATTTTGAAATGATCGGCAGAACTGATTGCTTTGGCGATGTCAGGTGCAGCTTCTTCCTGAGTGGATATTCTTCGCCATGCAGTTGGTATCGAACGATAGACGAAAGGAGGATACTTCAGAAACAGATCCCATTTTGCGTCAGTGCAACATCGACTGCAGCTCCGAGGAATCTATATCCTCATGTGAAATTGGACCTGTGGGGGGTGATTGCTCTTTGTCGAAAGATGATCGGCAAAGTCTTGATGCTGATGAAAATTGCAACCTAATTAATGTAGACCAACCACAATGTCGGATATGTCTTGATATTGAAGGTCTTTACTTCCCATCATGATTATTATCTTTAAAATCAGAGCCCAAATATTTTGCGTGGCTGAATGGTTCCTGTTCCTCCATTCAGTTCTATCTAAACCCATGTCTTCGTTTAATTTTTTCTATGTATTTGCTCATTGTACTTTGTTCTATGCTCTTTTTGGGCTCCTCTTGCTTTGTAGAACCCTGTATTTGCATGTTCTTTCTTACATGTGCTGTCATTAGTCTTATTGTACACAGACCATCTCAATTGACTCTCCTTAATATTTCCACTTATTGGGGATACTCAGACATTTTCAGCGATTTGTTTGTTTCTTGTATTACTTGTTTTTTTCATTCATCCATCTCAACTATCAACTCTCATCTACGACCAAATGTCATTTTTCACAAGAACCTTATTACTAGTTGAGATGGCTCATCTTGGTTCTTGAATAGAACTGTTATTTGTACATCATAATTTGAGGATCTAGTGGATAATTGTTTTTGTGCACTTCAATCTTTCTTCAATCACGGTTGTGTTAACACAGTTATATTTTCATGTATAGGTGAAGATCTGATAGCGCCCTGTTATTGCCGAGGCACACAGAAATATGTGCATCGGTCATGTCTTGATCATTGGAGATCAACTAAGGTAAAAGCTAGTGGACTTCTTTTGTTTCATACTGCTAATTGACCCTTTAACCAGGGCAAACACTTTTTTGTGAATTTGAATTGTTGGACTCATGTGGCAGACCTCATACAAACACATGCAAGAGACTCTGATCATGGTCAATTCTATATCATATTATTTCTGTCATTTCAATACTTTACATGTATTCGTGTTTAGTTCCGTAGTCTTCACATTTATGAAATATGGTTACTATATAATAGTAGTACAACAAAATATTCCCATATTATCAAATTAACTGAAGGACATTCTGATTTTTTGGTTTTCTTCGAGTCTGCTTTCCTTGTATTCATGCCAAACACAAAAACAAAGTGCTCGTCTAAGTTACATAGGTGGGTGGATTACTGGATTTACTGTCATTACGGGTGTTTAGTTAACAGGTCGGCCATGGACCGCTGTGTTCTGAGGCATCAGCCTGCAGAACCTTAGGACCTCTTCATTTATATCTTTACAGCTGAATTAACAACCAAACATCCAAATGATTGCACTAACATGAAAAAGTCAACTTCATTTCTTAACTTTGATGGAGGATGCTTACTTTCTATTGATTCAATTTGTCAGGAGGGTTTTGCTTTTGCCCATTGTACAGAATGCAGGGCGGTATTCATATTACGTGCAAATGTGCCACCAGACCGCTGGTGGTTGAGATTGAAGTTTCAGTTCCTTGTCGTTAGGGACCATGCATTCATTTTTATAGTTGTTCAGTTGGTAAGATAATTAGCTGTTCTAATTCTTGTTTTTCTTTTTGTTTTTTATTCTTCTTAAGTTTTATGTATAAGACAAAACTAATATTGTTAATGAGTTTTAGTGAATTTAATTTGACCAAGAGATTTTAACAGGCTGTGGCATTATTGGGTATGCTGGTGTACAAATTTTATGGAGAGGAACTGAGGGAAATGTTTGGTTATGAAGAACACCCGTATGGATTTTATACCATGGCAGGTATGCTCCCTTTTGGCCATCTAGCAATGTATCATTCAGCATATCTAAAATTTATTCTGTGTCAATATGTTAATAAGCACACATCATGTTAACTGGCTATAATATGTTGGAGTTTTGCGTCACCACTATGTTCAAGTAAGCCTTTATTCCTTAAGGGTTATTTACTTTTCAAAAAACACGGTTAGTTTCAAGTACAGCTTGAAGTACCCTTTTAGTAAGATAAGTTACTTCTTGTTTCTGATGTGAATGTAGTTTAAAACATGCTGTATGTGCTAGTTGGTGACTTTAGCAGCTTAGCTTGGACTTCGCATTTACTCATGTTTGTTTCCTCTTCTCAATACCTAGATATATAAACTTTCAACAGAAATCTTAAATTGATATCCCAAAAAAATAAAATATTAGAGACATAAAGCTGACTATAACATAAGATGGTCTCATATAGCTACCTGGAAGGTGTTTGCAGGGTGGATTTGGTTCATCATGGCCATAGAAACAAATTTTTTGAAATTCTTGTAGGGAGTTTTTTATGGGGTCAAGATGAATACAGACATAGTGATTGGTTTCGCAATTGTACAATTGCTGCCATGCCAAATCTCTAGATGTGCTGGCATGCAGCTGACTGCTTCATATGAGTTTCCAGAACTGACCATTTCTTTTCTTTTCTTTTCATACACATGCTGTTGAATTATATATTTGCATGGAGAATTCCAAGAGTAGTTCTAACCTTGATGTTCCCTTTCAAACATGCATTACTCTCAGACATCTAATTTATCTATTATTTTGGTGGTTTCTTCAGTTTTAGCTATTCTTTTGGTGGGATTGCTCTATGGGTTCTTCATAGCCATAATCTGTGGACAGCGGATCAGTGAACGCCATTACCATGTTCTTGCAAAGCAAGAGCTAACGAAGGTTTGGTACCCCTCCACACTTGTAAGCTTTTGGCGAATTCTAGATGCCTTTCTACTTCAGAAAAGGCAATGAGAAAAAGAGCTAGTTAGATTCCTGCCTTATGTGTTACCCCTCTTATTGGTAACACTTCCGATTTAATTTACCCAAGATTTCAATTTATCAACATCAATATTTAACAATAAAAATATCCTATATATATCGTCAGAAGTAGGATGATAATAATATATTCATAAGTCAAAGACAGAGAGCAACTTAATCCATATGATCAACCAAATATCAACAGCAGATTGGGGGAGGGGGTGACAATGTTTCCTAGTAAATAGTAATTACCCTAAAGGTGGAGTAAAATGTTAGCAGTGTCTTTGAATCTTCTTTTTGGCTTGTTGCAAGGAGTGCACTAATAGGAAAGAGTTGAAATTGGATGAGAAATGATTCACAAAGTCTTTTAAATCATAAAACTGGGAGAAATTTCAGTTTTGAACTGAATTAATTATAAATCATAAAACTGGGAGAAAGTTTAATTTTGACCTGAATTATGTTCGCATCTACCTCCTACTTTTGGTTGTCGCCTTTTCTTAGTTAATTAGATAATAAAGCATAATGTTGGGACTCAACATTTACTGGAACAGAATTACTCTAGGAAGAGGTACACCTGAAACCTGGTCATAACTTTATGGTTCAAATTCGGCCCCCTTCCCTGAAAGAGGCCCAGCTTTCACTCTAAGAACAGCCCGAACAACTCTATTGTGAGAGATCAGCAATCACTGTCTGATATCTCAGTCTGGATCCTTTAAACCAATTTCACCATTAAAAGAAACTTCAGCTAGCATTAATCTTCCTAATCTATTTTTTTTCTATAATAATCTCCATTTTCTTAAGTTAAACTCATTAGGCATGTAGCGACTGATAGATATTAATTGTTCAGGAAAAAAAGTGAAAGTTGAAATGATCACAGATGCATTGACTATCAATAAACAAAAGAAAATATCACGGATCCATGCATCATTTTTTGTACTAGGGATATTTCGATCCTTTTTTCTCCTTTGTATTCTTTGATTCTTTGGCTTCGGCCTTTCTGATGAAGCTCATCGTTTCTCAAGAAAATAATAAGTCTTCCCACCAGTGGAGTCTGATATTGTTGTAATGTCAGGAGTATGTGGTAGAAAGCCGAGAAGATAATAAGACTCCTCCCGAGCTTGATCCTAGCCATATTGCAGAGCTAAGAATGTTGGGCCTCTTTTGAGCTCAGGTTTTCTGGTAAGCAATTCGATCTGTACATTTTTATTGCTTGCTATATCAATCAACCTGAATTTTCTTTTATCGTTCCCTTTATTTATTTATCTACTCCATTGTACTAGGGCTGCACACGGTTCGGTTAAGTTGGATTTTTTGCCAAACCATTGCTTTTTTAGGAAGACCAAAACCACACCAAACCACAACAATTTTTTTCTTGTGGGAACCAAACCCACACCAACGGTTTTTTTTTGTTTTTTCGGGTTTTTTTTTTTCGGTTTTTTTGCAATGAAGATCATCCTTACTGGAAATTAACCCATTCTAACTAAAACTTGTAACCTCATCATCCAGTCTTTGAGTCAGCCATTTTACCACTATATTGCAATCAATGTCAATGGATTAGATTAGAAGTACTCTTAGATTGGGCTATTTCGGTGAAGATGAACTACATGGTGTGGAGAATATCCTCACCCAAAATTAGCCAGTGAACATATCCATGAGAACCACAAGTCAATGTACAAAAGTAATTATGTACAAGGATCTATCTCTTGCATGTATTAATAAGATGTGAATATTTATTAGTGAATTATATTTGAAATAATATTAGCATGCATATTTATTAATGTATATATACGTATATGTATAATATATTTTTACTGATTTTTTTTGGTTTTTTTAAAACATGAAACCAAAACCAACACCGTAAGATCGGTTTTTTCAGTTTTTGGGTTTTTTGGTTTATTGGTTTCTCGGTATTTTTCTCGGTTCGGGCCGTGTGCAGCCCTAATTGTACATCTACTAAGGGGATGTTACCTTTTCAATCGAAAACTTTGAAGCAACATATTCTACTTTTTCCCCCCTCCCCATGCAAGGATTTCCTCGAGATTGTTTCAATATCCCGTACGTTTTTTTAAAGCTTGAATGCTTGATACTTGCTTTGGTCTTCTTTCAATTTCTTCTGATCCCTCCTCATGGGATCCATAAATTTAATTTTCCCATTCTTTTTATTTCAGGGTGTTACTTTGGTTGGTGTTTTTTTGTACACATCCAAACTTGGCGAATCCAAACAGAAGCTGGACCGTGCAATCCAAATGTAAATACCAGTAAAAGTACCCTGCAGCACCATTTCACCTCAGACCTTATAAATATGCATCTTGTTGTGATTGTTTTGTGATTATTTATCCAATTGGTAGGAATGAAAATCTAATAGAATACATGAAAGTTTTTTTTTTGTTTTTTTTTTCGGAGAGAATATATGATAGTTAGTCCCCTGTATCACTAAACTGAAAATTTGTTCATATAACTGTTAAACTTTGTTGTTCATTAGTATTGCAGCTATCGCCATCATTTCAGGTGAGTTGGTCAGAGCACATAAACATGCAAAATAGCAACTTATTCACGTTATCTGTAATCCCTGTTTCAAAAAATTGTTCAAATAGATAATCAAAGGACCCTAAAAAAGGTTTTGAGTACTCATCCGAGAGTCGTTCCACCAACTGTAACATCTAGGTGTTGGCTGTTTTTGTAGGCATTTGAATCTAAGCTTCTGTCAATCTTGCTTGAATACTAGGTAGTGCCAACTGGAACATTTAGGTGGTCTGTTTTTGTAGGCATTTAGATCTAGCTTCTGTCAATCTTGTTTGAATACTAGGTAGTGTCAGACTTTTTAACAGCTAAAATTTTGAGCTGAACAGAATAAGAAGCTCTGATTCAATATACCAATTCAAATTCCAAAGCTTGAAGATCCTACACAATTCAATTCAGATGCCGAACACCACTTATAGGAGTTCCGGTGTCAAATTGAATTTGCTGGGTCGTTCAAGATATTGTTTTTTAGATGTATTTAACTTTGTAACCAAGACGTGGCGCTCTTGCTTTGAAACCTTAGGAGCGGCCATTGCAGGAATTGGCGCTCTTGCTTCGCTCCTAAACTGCGCTCCTGCGGTTTTGCTCCAGAGGGTCTTTGGGGCCTGGGACATGTTTTAACTGGACGCTCCAGAGCTTGCTCCTGCTCGATGGCTCTGGAGCTTGGTATAGTTTTTCTTTTTCTTTTTTTTAAGATAATATAATATATTGATGAAATATTACGGAAGTTACAGCACTTTCCGAGATGGAAAATGTGAAAAAAACCATAGAAGGTACATGGTGGGCTGTCACTCTTTTGGAACTAATTCCCCAAAGTTGAAGACTAAATCTTCAAATCTCTTTCCCTTGAGCAGTGCCGAGGGTCTAGACCAGTAAAGGAGGGTAGCTTTGATGTCAAGGGTCACTTGATTGATATTTTTCTCTTCACCCACCCTCGAAGATCCTTCGATTTCGCTTGTTCCACAATAACCAGCAAAGCAATATTTTCCACAGATGATTTCCAATGACAGAGAACGACCTTGTTNCCATTCCCATTTTGGGCGGAACAGATTTACTAATTCTTTGATTCCAGTTAGTAAGAGGGATCTTGAACTAAGAAATAGACCCTAGTAAAAGATAATATAACATATTGATGAAATATTACGGAAGTTACAGCACTTTCCGAGATGGAAAATGTGAAAAAAACCATAGAAGGTACATGGGGCTCTCACTCTTTTAGAACTAATTCCCCAAAGTTAAAGACTAAGGGCGTTTGGCAACCACTTAAGAAGTTACTTTTTGTTTTATATAAGTCAAAAAGTAAAAAAAATAAAAAAGTTTGTATGGTAACATATTTTGAAAGGGACTTCTGGAAGTAAAAAAGTTGCTGGAACTACTTCTTAGAAGTTGCTTCTCCTTGAGTACCGTGTAACACCTAATAACTCATCATTTTTTTTAGACTTATAAGTCAAGAGTTTACCATACAAGCTTCTCCTTATTTTTTACTTCTCAAAAGCACTTTTACTTTTTTTAAGAAGCAGAAGTACTTCTGCTTCTGGTTGCCAAACGCCCTCTAAATCTTCAAATCTCTTTCCCTTGAGCAGTGCTGAGGGTCTAGACCAGTAAAGGAGGGTAGCTTGATTGATATTTTTCTCCTCACCCTCGAAGATCCTTCGATTTCGCTTGTTCCACAATAACCAGCAAAGCAATATTTTCCACAGATGATTTCCAATGACAGAGAACGACCTTGTTTTCCTTTCACTGAACATAGTTGTCACATTTCTGTCAAAGCACCATCTAATTCCATATTCCTTCCAAGGAAAATTGACCAAATCGAGTTTGTGAAGGGGCAGTGCACCATAAGATGGTCGGTCTATGGTTTACATAGTGCACACCTATTGACCACAATAGCTCCTCTCTTTGCCAGATTGTCCTGTGTAAGCAGTGATTTGTGGTGTATGAGCCAACTGAAGAAGCTTACTTTGGTAGGAACCTCTTTTTCCCAGACATCTTGTTCAGAGGAAGGAAGCCCAGATTTTCTCCATTCAATATGCATGATAGCAAGAGCTAACCGAAAATTGACCATTTTTCTCCCATCGCCAAGACCGAGCGTCACCTTCCGTCGAAAGTGTGAATTGTTGAAGTATCTGGTTGAGTTCCACTTCTTCATTCGACACTCTTCGACGAGAGTAGCCCAAATCCCAGTGGAGGTGTCCTTCTGAACCCCTAGTCATGACTTCAGAGTTGGAAGGCATTTTGTTTTCTGGATGCTAGATACAGCTGTGGGGTTGTGTTTTTAGAGGCTTTTCCACACCCATACCCCATATGGATTCTGTGGTTGTTTAGGCCCGTTTGGTTCACGATTGGAAAACTTATTTTCAAAAACTAATTTACACCTAAATTAACTACATTTTGTATCACATCTAAAACTATTCTTTTGACTTTACTATAAAATCCTAAATGATTTCATTGAAAACAAAGAAAACAACATTTTTTTGTTTTGTAAAATCATACATGATTTTATTGTAAATTCTAAAACAGTTTTCGATGTAGTACAAAATGTATATTAGTTTAGGTGTAAATTAGTTTTTGAAAACATGTTTTCCAATCGCGAACCAAACTGGCCCTTAGTGTCCCACCCATTTTCCTCGAGACCATATTTCTCCACCAACATTCTCCTCCATAGCGTGTCCTCTTTGGTTGAGAATCTCCATAACCACTTTGTTAACAATGCATCATTCATTTCCTTCAATGATCGAATTCCCAAACCACCTGCAGATTTGGCATTACAGATCTTGTGTTGTGCCACGCCACTAAGGAAAATTTTCCTCTTACCATCATCAATTGGTATAGTTTTTCAATTGGGCGTTCTTGCTATTAAATTTGGGTACTTGGATATGCTTTTTTGAACAACAATTTGGTAACCATAGCAACTTTTAATCCCTTTGTGGATCTACGATATAGCACAGACATGATGATTGGCCACAGACACATCACAGCAATTGGACATAGACACGACACAGATGTTCTTTTCTTAATTTTTCAACCAAAAATAATAAGAGTCAATCTTGATTCTTATAGACTCTCATGGACATGTGAAATCTAAAGGAGTGTGATTGTGGACATTAGAAATATTTATAGAATACCCATGTATGGTTGTCAACATTGGAAATGTCTAAACAATGCCCATGTTAGTGGTTGTGAACATTGAAAATGTTCATGATGCCCATGTATATGTGGCTATAGACATTAAAATAATTCATAGGCCAAAGGTAGACATTATATGTTTTAAAAGAAAGTTGTCTTGCCAAATCTATCCTATATGCATGAAATTTGTATAGACATTCTCTCCCTCTCTCTCCACCATCATTAATTAAATTACGATTAAAAATTAAATATTATTGATTATCACACTAATAATACTTATTAATCATTATAGGAATAAATAAATAAAATCATATTCAAATTATAAATAATCATAATGACTTCTCTCCACAACTGTTAATTAACTATGATTAATTTTTTTAATTATCACAATAATAATAGCTTATGTTTACTGTAAAAATTACAAAATAATAATAATAATAATAATAATAATAATAATAATAATAATACTTATTAATAATTATAGTTAATAATAAATAACGAATGATCACAATTCTAATATGCCAAACACCTAGTTGTTTTGATATATGTTTTGCTGCATATTTATTTTATTTAAATTTATAAGTCCATAACAGTTATGATTGTTTTGATATATATATTTTGTTACATATTTATTTTACTAAAAATTAATTATTTTATTTAAATTTACAAGTCCATAACAGCCCGCAAGAGTCCGTAGAGGTCTATAGACCAAAAAAAATCCTTGAGGCCCCTTGTGATTTGTGATCCAAAAACTAGTTTTCAGAAGAAAAAAAAAAACCTACATCTTGTATTACATCCAAAACAGTTTTATAATTTACTACAACTTTCTATATGATTACATTGAAAACACCGGAAAAAAAAATCCCATAAGAAACAAAAGCAAATGTATATGGTACGATTAGCCATCTGTCTACCCCAAATTTTGAAACGAGACTGCACATGAAAGAAGGGGAGCATTATAGCACTCTTCATCATCATCATAAATCATAAGAGGAAAAAGAAAAAGAAAATAGTTTATCTCAAAATATCCAAACAAACATACATTGAAAAATATTAGGGAAAAAAAACTAGTGCTCTTGGCGATCACAAAAGAAGATGGGGATAATCTTGGTGTTCTTTGGAATGGATTTTGGGGGTACATTACTAAACATTTAAAAAAAACGATTGCTGCACCCCAACTGTACCATCCTGTGATCGCCTTGTTGAATATGTACAATAATATCCCCATCCACATGTCCCCCCTTCTGTTATGCTGTGCTCTGTTTTTTTCCTCTTTTTTTTTCTTTATCTACATACAATAGATGAGCCCTGCAGCATTACAACCCAAACACTAAACCATTAATAAGATGAAGTTCAGCTCCCACTATTAAATATATATATAGAGAGAGAGAGAGAGAGGAAAAAAAACTTCTATTTGAGTTTCACTTTTCACATATCAGGAGAAACATAGAATATGAAATAAACCCAAAAACAAGAATCCAAATCACATGAAGCACTAGTCTTTCCTCCCTCTCCCTTCTTGCAAGTTAAGACCTCAAGCAGGATATTTTATACCAAAATTCATATTGTTCTAAAACTTCTAACCCATCATCTGTTGACAAACCAAACCGTTTTTTGAAGCATTCTTTTACTGTTGATTTCAGATCAACCTTTGATGGGGTTCGAAATTTTAGAATGGTGGAGGATAGGATGATTTATATGAGGGAAACTTCCCACCAAACATCAGCCCCTGGATCATCACCGTATGGGCCCCACAGGTCACTGGGTACAGGACAGTGTTCGTGGATCCATGCTCCATAACATGTAACTACGTTAATATACTAGGAAGTATGAAGTGTGAACAGTGAAAAATAAGCTGCTTCCCCCTTGTTACTGAAAGATGTAAAAGAAGGATCTTACTACTAAATTTAGGAAAGTTTGAACCAGCTTTTAGACCCACGCAATCAGTCAAACACATGATAAAAGCTAAAGTTTAAGGAGTGGCACCATACAGCAATAATGACAAAATGCAGGATTGACCACTAATATATAACCAAGGCAAGAAAGACTGAATAGTTTTAGCAACAAATCTCACCCCTAGAGAGGCCAATTGTCAGTGTTGTAACTCAACCTTCTTCATCCTCAGATTTGGGCGTCGTTGTCGTCATAGTTGTAGTAGTCGTCGTCTTCTTTGATTTTGTCTCCTCCTCTACTGGACGAGGATAACGAGATCCATCTGCAGCCAAGAGAGACCACTCTATAAGTTTATAACCAACAATTATCTTTAACTGTTTCATCTTAACTAATGTATCTATATGTTCCTCTCATGCATAGAACTACAAAAACCAAACAATAGTTGTTCTTAACATCTTTGATTCATCTCCTATAAAACATTCCTGTAGCATAAACTTGAAAACAAACACTAGCAATGTCCTTAATCATGAACCCTTTCAAACAGAGCCACATCTCAAATGGGTTCAGCTACATGAACCAACCATCAAAAGTTCTTACCTACAGTGTACAACTACTCATAAGACTTCACAGATTCAACTCTACTTTAAAAGCTTTATCAAGGACATATTTGTCGTTACTGACTAAAGAGGAGAGATATTGTAGGTTTAATCATTAATTCCATTGACATTCAGCCTATGATGTGAGAACCTTAACCCAATTCCCAAACCATTCACTGATCGATACATGAATCCTGTTCCAACAGTCAATCTTTCCATCTTGATGTAAGCAACCATAAAGTGTTATTGCTACATCACACATCGATGGTGTTCGAACCTGCAAGACCGTCAGTTGTGGCACAATATCAATATTCCTCCATGGTACAATATCAATTGAGACAACATAATCCAAAGGCCCAGGATTCACACAAAAAAGAAGTACTGTTTTGGTAGTTATAATTCATTAACTGTTTTGCTGTAAAAGGCCCGGAGCATTTTTCATGGAACAATATAATTCCGTCTACTAGACAGAATGTACTTGTCCACACTATCAACCAACTCATCCAAATCTACACTTCAACTAACATCAAAACTTTCTCTCCCATTGTTAGTATCAAATGAAGGCTTTTGTCATCTTTCAAGTAATTTGGAATAAAAAGAAACCCTTCTTTTTCTGGATGGTTCAAAAGTATTAGTAGGAAGGTTGACTTTTGAAGATTATAAAGACCTTACATTTTAAGAAAAAATACCAAAAATATGTATTCTGAACATAATTATAAGAGGAAAAAAGTACATAATTTGAAATGTTGTACCTCTTGGCCTCGGATATCAAATTTCAGGCTTTTAGGTAATCATTTAAAAATTTAAAAATGCAGGAACTTTATTTGTCCTTTGCTCTATGGGTCCTTCATTACTGAACTTTAGGTTAGATACAAGGACCTAGTCCAAGTGAAGGGTTTGTACTTGAGGGACACAAGTTTTGTTTTTGTATATATCTCTGTATAAATGATTGTTCCCTCGTTCTTTTTAGACAATTTTTTTACTGACAAAGATGGGATTTATGCAGAATTTGAGGGGTCATGAATTTTGGAATTAAGGAGCATAAACCTAAAATTAAAAGCTTCTACTCCACCAAAAATACACAGAAGTTTCAAAAAGCCTAGATCTTCAATGTGTCAAAACGTACAAAACTTGGAACAAAATACACAAATTCCAATGTCAGATACCTTATAGGAATAACAAAATATTCATCAAGTTTACATAACAAAGCAAAACTTTTACCAAATCAATTTCAATTTTGGGCAAAGTAAACCTAAAATGAGATCTATACTCACTAAAATCTAGGTAAAAATCAAAACTTTTCAATACAAAACAACTAAAACACCTTGAATTAATAACTTTCACCGGCTAAAAACACAAAAAACTTTCGAACAAATCCAACAACGAAATGCTATCTTCAATGAAAAAAAGCAGATCACAATTTTCCAGAGACCATAAACAATTAACAAAATATTCATCAAAATCACATAAAACCCAAAACAAATCATCAAATTAGGGCAAATAAACATAAAATCAGTAATCAAATCTCATGGGTACATTACCATCAAAGAAATAAGACGAAGACGGCCATCCACGAACAGTACTGAGAGAAAGGTTCTCCTCTTCTGTCAATGGATTCGCTAACTTCCCCATCAATTCAACTAACCCGTGAGGTCGTTTCCTTGGTGGAACCCAATAAGATGAACCAGGAATGAAAGGTAACCAATCTGGTGCAGATCTTCTAACTATAATCCCATGAATCGCATCTTCAAGTCTTCGCATTCCCAATACCTCAACTTCGGTTTCCTGTTCTAGATCTACCTCTATTAAATTCCCTTTTTCAGCTTGATTCGATCGATTTCGATGGTTTACGATTCGTGTTGGAACGAAAGGTGGGATTTTTTTGGATGGAAGAGATGAGTAGGATTGAATTAGGGTTCGTGAGAAGGTTCGAGCCATGGAAGGAAGGTAATAGAATTCTAGAGAGAGAAAGTTTTAGAGAGAGAGAAAGAGATAAGAGAGAGAAGGGATCTGGAAAACAGGAAAATGCAGCTCATTTATAATGTGTGTGGTTTGGTAATTGATAGTATACGCCTCAGGTGTACTCTATGAAATCTTAGAAATGATTCTTAGCCGTTGATTGTTTTTGAGGATTGTGGAATGCCACTTGCCCGAGTGATCGTTTTTCGAGTAGATCGTGGTTTCAATTCTTAATAACCATAAATTTAATATAACCCGCTCTCGCCTCTAGTCACGCTCCTCCGCTCTAAGAGCATTTTAGAACTAGAAATAGTTTTTAATTGGTCGCTCCAATGCTTCTGTTCTTGTTCTACGTTTCTGATTACTTAGGTTCAAGTTTTACAAAGGTACTCTTCTTCATATCTTTAAGTCCTTAGGGCAAGTGGCATGAAAAACCCTTATTTAGGTTATTTTGGGTAGGGGTTTAAGGGTTTGGGGGAGCGCAAATGCCATGGAAAATTAGGGACGCACAACACATTTAGTGACATACAGCACAATCTTTGCCTAATTCCATACATTTATGTCTATATAGAATTAGGCAAAGATTGTGGTGTACGGCAAAGATTTACCTCCTTCATCAAACCCCTTACTTCTTCCTCAAATCTAGGACCGAAGGTAGGGGTTTCGATGTTTGGGGTGCCCATGATACTTGCCATAACCTCAAAAAATGTTTTTTTTGCTTGTTTATGGTGTCCATAACACTTGCCCTTAGTTCTATCCGGTTCACCAAAGTCTAATTTCAACTTGGATTGTGTATTTCGAATTCTAGTTGGTTTGGTTCGATTCTATCTGGTTTGAGGTGTTGTGATAATTAAATCATGTAAATGAGTGCAAATCACGAAGGTCTTTATGAATTGACACACCATTGTTGGATGCATTTGCAGTAGGAAATGCATTATTCTAAAAAGAAATTATTTTCGAGGATTATCAACGGTGTTGATATGTGGAGTACGAAGTACGATATCTGACTTAGGGTGTACGGTAAGATTTGCTTTTAGATTTTGTTAGAAAGTTTCATTGTCGAGGCTTTGACACGTTAGAGGTTTCCACTCCCGCGTATCGTTGACACCTTGCAGACAGAGGAGAACGATTTTGTTTACCCATGTTGACGTGGGTTTTCTTGACTTACGGTAACATGGGTCAACAAAATTACTCTTTTGTTTACCCACTTAAAAGGAGGGGTTACCACTATCAAAGATCAACATTCTTGGATTCTTGAACTCTACTACTTAAACTTGCCGTTAGGGTGTGTTACGTGGTCAAACCGGCAGCAATCTTTGGACTGCATAACCTAATCATGGAGGATGGAGGGTATAGTCCACACACTTGTAAAGTGAGTTTACATTAGAAAGGATTCTATGGACACTGCATTTCTACACTGCAACCATTTTTACCAAAGCACGAAAAAAAAAATGGATAATGCTATACTGAGAGCAGAATCCTACACAAAAATCTACAGAATCAAAATTTGATGATAGAGTATATTCACACATCCTCGTGATTTGTGTTACATACTCTCATAATTTGCATTAAATTCAAAACTGTTTCTTTCTATAGATTATTTCGTAGGTTTTTCGATAACCCTAGAACTACTAAAAAAAATATATTATATAAAAAGCTTCTTGGAGAAGTGCTATAAGCTCCTTTATAGAAGCCCCATATTTTAGTATGATCGATCAAGAGGCTAATTTTAATATAACACGAGCCCCCACACGCGCTTCGGGCGTAACAAATTCAGTTTGGCCCCTGTGAGTTGGTAAAAATTATGCGACGCGTTATTATGTATAAAAAGTAGCTCATTCGAGGATGATACGTACTTTAATATTGATCTAGATGATGGATATATTATCGTCACAAAAAATGTCTTAAGGGGGCAACCCCTTATTCTTATAATATAGATATTTTTCTTACTATGTAATCGTGTTATTCAAAAATCAGACTCATTCTAAAATTTCTAACTTCATAAAAAATTAACAGCAAATGAAAAGAAAAAATGAGTATAAAATATGTCAAAATTCTAAGGACAAGGGGTTACAAGTTTAAAGATTGACTAATTTTCTAATTTGATAATATACATAGCGCAGAGAACTAAGAACATTCGCTCTAAAAATTAGCCTTTGGATCCATAGTTCGTGAGATGGACCGATCCTATGTAGGATCGACGAGATCGGACCAAGATCGGCTTGAACTATTTTGTCCGACAACTTCCTAACCCAACTAGTCGGTTTGTCTCCGAGGATCCTTATGTGTATGTGTAAGATTAGGGAGATCAGCAAAATCGAAGAGTCAATTTAGACGGTCACTGACAATACCATTCCAAAAACCAAATTAAAGTAAAATTAGACTCGGTTCTATGAGATTCGCCTGACTAGTCCAATATATAATCAGATCTTTTGGATTTCTTTTATCTTTAATTGGATTTGTGTGGGAATCCGCCGATCAGACTAGATCGACATCTGACTTTCCATTTCGAGTTGGCGACAGCGTTGCTGTTTGGCCCGACCATATTACAAAATAAATACTAGACTCTTATGTGGCATGGTAAATCCCACTGCCACATAAGTTAGAATCCTCCTCATAACACTTTTAGAAGGAGAAAAGTGGTATATCCCACCTGCCACATAAGTATCTGATATTTATTTTGTAACATGAGTGGGCCAAAAAGCTTTATTGTTTTTAAATTTTGGAAGTTTATTAGGTGTATTAGTTAAAAAAAAAACACTAACCAAACAAGTTGTTCAAATCTGAACCAACTTGGAAGGGGATGACCAATAAAGTAGACATGTACTAATGTCAAGGATAATGTTGTTGCAAGTTTTAAACCCCTTTAAGAAACCTCAATCAACTCAATCAGCAATTTTCTTCTCTCTTCCTCCCCTCTTCCACATTTCTTTTGCATTTTTTTTTTGAGTGTCCTCCCAAGTTCCCAACAACAAAATCTTGGTAATGGGAACTTCCATTTTAGTAAAAATGGAACTACCTACCCTAGTGAGGAACTAATTCCAAATTTCCAATTACTCCCCTACAAAAAATATACCCTTAAGCCATATTTGGATGATCGAAATGAAATCGCATTGCTTAGGAGAGTGGGAATCACAAACCCACCTCGAAGATTTTTCAGACGATTGCTCCAAGTGGTCCTGAAATCTTGTCCAGGCTTCCAAGCCTAACCAGAAAGTGGACGAAGAATTCCCAATTTCACTTCAAAGCATAATACTGATGATATAAATTATTTCGAAACAGAAACGAATCCTCCTGTAAAATTTTCATACAGATCACAATCTAACTAAAGACAAGAAAGTAAATTCCAGTAAAAAGGGTCCATCAACAAAAGCTTAGTTCAAAATTATCTATCCAATTGTGACAGTTTGCCGTTGTTCAATTTAGACCAAAATTCTTTAACTCAGAAACCAAAACTAAAAGGGTTCTTCTACACAACTGAAAATCCAAGAGACATTAAGAATAAAAAAGAACAGCACAAACCCAAATCACCGGTAACGACGTAGAGAGAGGGTGTTGTTCCTCTTCCAGGTAGCCCTTCGTGAGGGCCTGGCCTTGTGATGCAAGTGTCCCTTTCCCCTGAGACCCCTGTACTTCTTTCCAGCAGAAGTGAGCCCACGAAGCTCTCTGTGCTTGTGCACAGGATTGCAGATCCAGTTGATCCTTGGGTCATTGCGGATTGCATTGTGGGCAGCTTCAACCAGGATAATCTCAAAGTACTTGTAAGTTGAGTCCTGCATGAAGAGAAAAATATAAAAAAACTAGGCCCAACAATTGGAACAAAGAAATACAAACACACATGGATGTAAAGAAATGGCTTGAGTGAATTTTTTCTACAAACCTCGTTGATCCAGTAGGAGTTGAGAACCTTCAGGCCTCCCAATTTTCGACCAGCTCGTTCCTCAGCAACTGACCTCTTGTTGCGTTGGAATTTAAGTTGGGTAATACCTTGGTTCTTGGGCTTACCATACACAATACCCTTGGGAACAGGCCTCTTACGACCACCACGCCTAACACGTACACGGTAGATGACATAACCCTGGAAGTAGTAAAACCAAAGTTAATAGGTATACACTGATGCATCATGCAAACAGTGGATTCATTAACTAAACACAACATCTACAGACCTTGTGAAACATCCAAAGAGAAGAAAAAGAAAAGCAAGACAAGAATATAAACTACCATTTCTACATTTCTTAAAATACACAATACTTGATGAAATCACAAGAAGAACTACTACGCAAAAGAGTAGTACTACAGGCTAGAGCTACGAACTTTTATTTAAACAATTAAACTACCCTTTTTTTGCCAGAATTTATTCCTGTACTCTTCTTTTTCAGATTTACATTGGTTTTATGAAGGTTTCACATTTACATGGACCACGTTCTTCAGAAAGGAAAAAATAATGAAAAAAAACCCAAGTAATTTTACTCTCAGAAATCTCCAGTAAACCAAGTAATTGGTATAGGTCAAGGTTATAACAATCATCACAATCCACCAAACTCACAGCCTTCACCCCATAAGAACAGTAAATGCTATAACTTCGAAATGAAGCATGAACATAACAAAACAAGTCTGAGAAGACATGCAATGAAATTAAGAGACATATACTTTAGATAACTAGCTTGAATTAAGTGCATTCTGCACAATATAGTATATCATGTGGTTGGTTCGAAGTGGAAGTGGTTAGTTAGGTTGTTCAATGTAAACAGTTCTATTATGTACATGACTAAAAAGGCACGTATAGTACTTATACCTTCTGTATTCTAGAAGGGCTTTGATTAAATCTGAAAAAGTATGCAAGAGGTCAGAACAGCCTCCCACACTCCCAGTAGTATAGTTACCGCATTCATATTTACTACGTGTCTTATTTGATATTTATTTACTAAGGTTACTAGCAATATTGATATTGAGAATATATTTTAAAATACCAATTTGAAGCACAATTCTCCCAAAAGCACTCTGTACACCGTGAATGATTCATACATTTTGTGGAAATATGATGCTATTAACACCAGAATAGCAGTTATCAACTCATATCTCATCTTTTCATCTGTAACAGCTCACTGCATTTTTATAAAGTAACAGCTCACTGTATGTACTAAAAGTAAGAAATCTCATAGAAAAAAAGTGAATCGAATCGAATGGACTTTCTAACAATGTGGGGTCTCAAATAACTCTCTTCTATGGCTCACTGTGCCCAAAAATTAACTCAAAAGACATCAAAGCAGAACATAAACATTTTTCCTATCAGAAATCAGACCATAAACATTGATCAACACAACCCACCATTACACCAGATTTTTTTTACTTGTACAATTACATTAGAAAGTTATCAATCTTCATAAAGTATTAGCAATGTTATACATAACTTTTAAAAATATAATAAGAAGACCAACAAACAAAATAGTTAAGAAAACGTTAATAAGGAAAAACAAATATTAGTATGAGATTAATTATACTAAACAAAGAATACAGGTTCTTTTCTACCTGCTTCGCCTTGTAACCCAACCGGCGAGCCTTATCAGGACGAGTAGGTCGAGTGACACGACAAATTGATGGGTGCTGGCGGTACTCCCAGCATCTCACCCTCTGCAAGAACCTCATAACATCGCTCTGCTTCTTCCTCCAGAGCTCCGAAACATACTTGTAAGCCCCTAAAATCAAATTCCAACCAAAACCCTGGCACTTAATTCATCCATAATCCCCAAATCTTTTTTCTCAAATATATGCAAAATGATTTATTAAAGAAAAATAAAGGGAACAAGCAAAATCACATTTACAAAACCCATCCCCAAAAAAGCTGCAGAATCAGCTATGTTTTCCTTGCAATGCCTTCCAATATCTTAAATATACTATAACCCTAATCCCAGAGTGATCCAGCAATTAAAAAGATAACCCATAACATAAGTAAACGAAAAAGCCCTAAACCTTATCCATTTTTCCACATCTTTCTAATCAAAACTAAAATGTGATGGCTCAGTTAAATCATATCATCAGAATCAACAAAATGACCTTCCGGATAATATCAAAACCCTAATCATCACCTCTAAGAAAAAACACTTTAGGAAAAAAAAACGGAAATCAAACGAAATACAGTGTTTGAACAAGAGATAGTAAAAGAGAGAGTAATGAAATTTAGGGTTCTTTGCAGTTTGTTCAATCGGATGCAACCCAGTAAATTAATTCCGATCTAGAGAGAGAGAGAGGAGAGAGAGAGGACATACCCATCGCTCAGAGTCAGAGCTGCTCCGGTCGAACTCTCGCTAGGGTTTAGGTTTTGGAGAGAGGCTTTTATGAAGAAGCCCTAGAATTATAAGCAGGGAGGACAACGGATGTATAAGATCTCAAGCGTTCAATCTCCAAGAACCCTTGATCCATCGGTTGAGATAATAAAAGGTTGGGACTTAATTTGCTTTATAGCAAATAGGTCACTTCTATATCTTATAATAGCAAAATAGCCCTTTGGAGTCCGTTAAATATAAAACAAACCCTATGCTAAGGATTTTCATTTCTAAACTACCAAAAACTACGTTGCTAATCTCACTGTTAACAAATTCTGCAAACTACGAATTAGTCACTTATTATTGTGCCATTAACATTTACCATCTTAATTGTTAAAGTTGATGGGGTCAGGTTCTCGTGACATAAGGTTTCCACATAGGGTTTAAACACTTCTTATTCACTGTACAACGGTTAATGACTAACAAATGTCAAACTTTTAGGTCCCAAGAACCCAACCCTAATTAACGAGGGTTTTGCACATGTGTAACATGCATTGCACATTTTTCTTATGTTAGACAAGTTATACTTATTCTCGACGATGTTAAATTTCTCTCCACAGCTATATTTACATTCGGTTAAACCTTTTCGTACCCGTTTCGATTAATATAGCATTACTCTGTCCTTTGACACCTTCGTAAGGATCCTCATTTCGGTCAACCAGTTGTGGAATCATTTACTCGAGGGGGTGCTCTTGGCACAGTGAATATCGCTTGTATTGGTGTTTATCAATAATGAACCAATGGTATACAATCGACTTATGCACTAATGAAGATCTCTATATTGGATCTCACAACAACAAAAAAATGACCAACAAATACATCTACTGGTATTTACCAAGGATTTTAGTCTGTCTGAAAGATCAAAAAAGAGAGAAAGAATAACTAAATTTGCCATTTTTTAGGAAATAAATCAGCTCTTCAAACTTTACAAGAAACAAAACAACAAATCTCCCCTCCCTTTTCCCTCTCCAAACCTTCCAAAAGAATGTAATGTAATTAACAAAAATACTGCTCATTAGATCAAACTATGGTTCCCCTGTGTCGGCGCAGTTTGTTGTGGGAAGCCCGTGAATGGATCACCAAATGGGTTGGCATTTCCCATCTGTTGTTGGGGAAACTGTGGTAGATATTGTTGGGGTGGCATGAGCATTAAATGTTGTTGTTGTTGATGTTGTAGTTGTTGTTGTTGGAACATCATTTGTTGTTGTTGTTGCTGTTGAGCCATTAAGGCCATTTGAACATTGGTGGGAGGTGCTATGTTGTTTGACATGCTAAATGGATCGTATGGGCTTTGAACACTACCCATTCCAACACCATATCCTACATTTGGTTGTTGTTGTCTCCTGGTTGCATCTTCATATAAGCTATTGAGCAAGAGCCTATCGAACCCACCGCCCTGCAAACGGAAAAAAGAAAATGAAGTCCATATATAATACAAATGAACAAGTCTTTATTTAATGACCGAGTTTGTCAAATGATTTTTTATATAACATTTTGCTTATGAGAAAACTAATCAAGAGGAAACGACTTATAATTTTTCATATAACATTTTGCTAATGAGAAAACTAATCAAAAGGGTAATTTACTAATTTCAGAAGTTTGGCAAAAATGGCTTGACCAAAACTTTGAAGTTTTTGTACTATAATAGTATAGATATGTAGCGATGTTTGAGTAGTCCACACAATATTGCATGTTTTGAGTGTTTGGAATCCCATGTCTCGAGGAGTAAGAATACATCACATCAAGATTATGAGCAATTCTAAGCAGTAAATAACACTGAAAGAGCAGTAGAAAAGGGAAGTTTAAATTGAGATGATAGCCACAAACCAATTTGCTTTCAGTCAAATGGGTGGTATTGCTGCTAGGATGGGCAACAAGTGCTAGCTCCCATCCTGAAGCATTTGTGCCACTGAAGTCTGGCATCCCTGGATTCATCATTGGTCCACCTCCTGCAAAAAAATTTCAAGCAAATGAATACATACATGCATGGAATATGAACTCCCTAAATAGCACATAAAAACCAAAACATACTTCCTACAAAGAAGTTTGATCATAAATGATCTTTCATTTCCATTCACAATGTTTTATCAAAATTCCAACACGAATCTATTCAACAGATGTTTACAGTCATCAATATCATATATTCTGCATTAACAACCAACCTGGTGGAACAATGGCAAGAGCCAGTGCATTGCTTTCTTCAAGTTCAGCAGCTTTGGGATTTATCTCAGTCAAACCCTGCAAAAGCCAAAAAGAAGTAGAAATAAATGTTTCAGAGAAATTGCCAGACCAACTGAAACGCGGAGAGAAGAGAAATATGTGCAGTGTGAACTCACCAGTAAATCTCCAGTATCTACAAGAGGAGCTGGTTCGGGTTCAACCTCTGGCTCAGGTTGAGGTGGTTCTTCTGGCTCTACAATTGGCTTTTCCTCCTCTGGTTCTATTACAGGTTCTGGAGGTGAAGGTTCTTCTTGTTTCACCTCAACTGGTTCCTTCTCCCGATATTCCTAGTTAAGAAATGAAAAATCAGAATCAAACCCAACTATAGCCAATCCCAACTCTGGATTAAACATTGCAAAGCTACCAGAAACATAATCCAATCTTCATAACATTTAAATTGTTCAAACTGATTCGTCTTACCATAGTTTATGTCGTTTTTTTTTACTGTTCTTACGTGATCAACTACAATCTCAGTTTTGCACCATAAACATTGGTTTATGACCGTAAAGAAAAAAAAGAAGGCCTTAACTCAAAGCTTATGGAAGGCTTGAACAATCAAGATGCCAGGGACTTAAGGTAAAAACTAAAAAGCAGCATCAATGAGCCAAGTTTTGACAACTTGTTCTAGAAAGAGAAATTTGTCATGAATCTCAATATTGGATCTATTTTCCACTCAAAAAGAAAAATTGTTTCGTAGTGTTTCCAACATAAAATTGTAGAGATTAAGAAAATCCTTGTTCTGAGTAGTATGAATATATAGAGCGAAAAATCATGAGGAATTCATGGTTTTCCATAGGAATATTATCAAAACAGGCATAGAGGGTCATTCACAGAGATATTGGTCCTACTTGGTACACCGTGAATATTCGCAAATGCGAAAATTCACGGTTCTTATAGGCGCGAATAAAAATTCTATAAATTAAAAAAATAAAAAATAAAAAATTTTAGATTGTTTATTTTGTAAGCCCATTGCAAATCCCACCAAATATTTGCTATTAGATGCCCTTATCAATCACCAACAAATACATGATGAACCGTGAATTTTCGCATTTGCGAATATTCACGGTGTACCAAGCAGAGCCATAGTAAACCCTTAATACAATGGACTAGTATACTAACCAATCTCTTATTTGATACGGAACCTGTACGAGGTGCTTCTCTTATGTATTCTTCCATTGTTGCAAGACATGAAGGAGGTGGCTGTATACACAAAAGCTTCATGAACGACAGCAAAGAAGGTGACAAACTAAACACGAAATATCAACTTAAGTATTAAGATTGTCTTTTTTGAAAAATGAAAAACCTGTCTCAAAGTCGGAAACTGGAAATTCCTAGCCAGCTCCAAACCTTTACAGAACTCATAAAAATCAGCAAGATGTTCAGCCTGTGAAAAAAGCATAGCAAATCAAACAAAAAATAATTCTAAAATAAAACAAATGGATCGTCAAATAATTCCAATGACAAATCTATAGCTAAGCTAAGCAAAGTTACTTTAGAGCAGAAAAATAAGCACTTATTGTGAAAGAAATGATTAAAAACCTGTTGGCCAGCTCGTTTGTAAATATTGAGTGCTTTAACTGCATCATGTCTCGACATTTCAAAGTACTGCAACAAGATGCAGAAGTTAAAAATGACTAAGGAACATGAGCTAAGTGTTTAAACAAAGTCGGAAAAAAAATGTAGGATATTAAATATATAAGCTTACCAAGTCCATGAGATTAATAATCCCGTCATTGATAGCGCAATACAATTTAAAGCTCTCTTTTAGTACCTGCACAACCAAGATATAAACTGATAATATCTTATATACATGCGACTAAGAATAGAAACATGAGATTCACGTATAAAAGGAGCACGGAAAATTCATATTGAGAAACCCAAACACTGTTCTGATGTGGATCTATTGAAGTTCAGAATAAGAAACTTTCTAAACTAAAACAAAAGACTTGACCTCACACAAAGTCATCTGAGAAAAGCATACCAATAAAAATACCTAACAATTTGAGATAAATCAAAAGAAGCTAAGCAATTTGAGTTCATAATGGGCAAACCAACTAAAACCCAAACATAAAGTCAAGCTAATACTGTATTGAGATGAGCATGTCATATGGGCAACCGAGCTAAATTGGGAGGTTAAGCAAAAAAAAAAGAAGGCAAAACAGCACTGCTTCTTTTAAGAATTCGTTTGAATGCTAATAACAGATAAAGGTTTGATTTTGATTCGAACATGCTTACTGAGACCAGTTGCTATCTTGTGCAAGTGATGATCATGAAAAAAATGTAAAACTAAATATAACAGTGACCAAATCAATTTAAGAGAAACAAAAATAAGCTAAGTAATACGAACCAGAGCTAAGGCATACTGTATAAGATAGTTGTTATAAGCTGCTCCTTCAGGCTGCGTAAAGTGAGAGAAATTAGGAAGCCTATTTAAATAAGGCTACTGCCGCAATGAAAACAAAATATTTTTGGCTAGGGAAATTGGTAATTCTGTAAAGAGAAACTGTGAATGTAAGTTTTACATAAATAGCTACCTGGCAACCAACAAGCCGGTATAGTAGTTGCTGCAATGCAGGAAGCTGCTCCAACAAATCTTCTCTACTCAAAAGCCTCGTTCTACTATGACCCTGTTGACCGAATCAAATAACTAAGGTGGCCTTTCGTTCGTGACCTTGATACTAATATTTGTTGTTGAAAACAGTTAAAACAAAAACTCGAAAAAAAACTCGTTTAATTAGGTCATTTAAAAAAAAAGTTTTCGGATGCAAGTATGCAACCCAAAATCTAAGAAAGAAAAAAATAAACAGTTTTCAGTGTTTTCACTGGAATTGTATCCCTAAATTCGAAGACATCTTTTGGATGTAATACCAAACATGTTTTTGGATGACATAAGAATTTGAACGACTAAGAAATGATGGATAAAAATGATTATTTTCGGATTGTATCCTAGTTTCTGAGAACTCGTTTTTGAATCGTGAACAAGAGCACAAACCTTGGATGTTCTCTGTGTAGATTTAGCCCAACGCTCTGCTTCTATGTCATATTTTAGAATTCTAAAGCACTCGAGTCGTTCCTCTAGAAAGAGAGCATATGTGCGAACCCATGCAGAGCAATCCCAAGCTGCATGGACAAAAATTTAATTCATCTAAGAAGAGTACCAACAAATTGGGAGCCATAGAAGCATGTAACGAATTTCCAGTATGAGATGTATGGTAGGAAAGATTTACCGAGAGGGCTTGAGTCATCTTTGAAATTAGATATTTGAAGAACATGTCCTCTGTGCGAGTAGTTCAACAACTCCTCTCTAAACGTCGGATCACCCTCTCTTAACGTCCTGTGAATAACTATTAATGTCTTCAATGCAACCTGTGGAACATTATCACAATGATAGTAAAATTGAAGGATTATGATGAATGAAGTTGTGATTAAAACCCAAACACATAGCCTAATTTCGATTAAAAAAAGAATCGCGTAAACATAAAAAAGATAACAAAAACTTGAGCTGTCTTAATAACAATTCAAACCCAACTTCCCAAATAAGTTATATAAACAAATAAGCTCCTTAGCTGGAATTAATTCCAGAAAAGAAACATTGCCATGACTAGAACAGATTTCTCCACATAAGTTATAACCAATCCAAAGAAATAAATATAACCAAGAACATGAAAGGGAGAGAAAGGAGAATACAATCCAGTTGCGTGTCTTATTCAATCTTCTTGACAGTGCATGAATGCAATAAGCTACGTCTGCTCGTGGACGAACTACGGAAGTCGCAGAAAATATTTCTGAAATAACAGAAACAAAATAGGGTCAACAGAATCCAAAAACATTGCAAAAATTACTAACACAACATGAAAAGAAACTTTGGCATTGAATTGGAAAGAACATCCTGATTCTAAAATCAAATTGAAGATTAATAAGTCAATCTATGTATAGATAGATGCAGATTCAATCAATAACTTGAATAAGGAAACCATCACTATTTTCTTCATAAATACAATGCATGACCCATACTACAAATCTACAACCCCAAGATCGAAACCTCAGAAAAATGACCCATACTACAGTTTTAAATACAGTAAAGATGAAGAATTCAATCTACAAACAAATGTAGATACAATCGATAACTCGAAGGTGGAAAAGAAAAACAAAATCACCATTTTGTACATAAATACAATGCATCCAAATGCATCAAAATGACCCATACGACAACCTGAAGATCGATTAATGAAACCCATTTCTACACAAATCCACCACACCTTATTAATCAAATCCAATTGTACGTTTACAAAAGTCCAACCACAATAACAAAATGTAAACAGGATTGTGACTCACTTCTAACATGTCTTTCCTTTGGAGGACTCTCCACATGATTTGTTGCCTTGACAATTGCAATATCCAAATCCTTCCATGCAAAAATTAAATCAAAATCAAATACCCAAAACAGAATTATAAACAAAAAAAAATAAAAAATTAACTGAACTGAATTGAAATGAATGGATGAAATTTGATTAAAAATGCAGACCTTGAATTCACTATTGACCTTTGCAAGGCCAACCTTGGTGGAATCCTTGAGTGCTCCATAGGCTTTTCTCAAGCTCTGAAGCGTCCCCATTAGTAGGCTCCACAAAGGTGTACCAGAAGAAGAAGATTATGAAAATGACAACAAAGAATAGAAAGAGAAAGAGACAGAGAGGTAGAGAGAGAAAGAGAGAGGAGATTATGGTTCTCTTTCTCTGGTTAATGTTGCATTTTTTTTTTTGTAATTCAACAACAACCAACCACCTCTCTCTCTCTAAAATTCTCTTTCTCTCTCTAGAATTCTCCAACTATTTCTCTCTCTCTCTCTCTCAAATTCTCCAAAATGTTCGCAAGAAGAAGAGACCCTACCAGGGTATTTCGGACGCTTTTCCAATGATTGCCGTTAGACGTTAGTTAATCGAATGATTCCATAACAGAGTAAAAGGTTCTATTTTGTTTGATACTTGAATCTACGAAAATACCCCTCTCTTGCAAAATTTATGAGTAAGTCTTGAGGGTAATTTGGTCATAGGGCATTTTGGTCCGTTATGGCCAAAAAAAATGAAACATACATGCCATGTGGGTATTATTCCCTGTTATAACTTATAAATACTTTTTAGGGTCTCTACTTTTTATTGATTGGTGCCTGGAGTATACCAAAAAAAAACTGTCCTAATTGGATGGATGGCCACAATTAGACCTATCCAAATGTTTTTTTTTTTTCTGGTTAGACAGTCTAGTAACTCCTCCTGTATTTACGGGGTTTTGTTAGATGGGGTGATATGGCCAATCATGAGCCTTTCAATATGACACGGGGATGAGGACAAGGAGTGCCACATGAGTACTATTTTGCGCACCCACTTAATATGAGGGTGCCTACATTACCAATAACTATCCAACCCTTTATTGTTTTGTTGTCAAAGATAAATAGGGTTGATTGTTTATCAATAAATAGTTGGATGATGGCAGTGATATGCACCTTCATATAAAGTGGATGCACAAAATAGCACTTGTGCCACAACTCTGAAATACACCATAATGATCGCGCTATAGCTGAAGATGTTGAATGAGATGTAAGTGTTGTAGAACCGTCAACAATAAATCCCTTGTGGAACTAAAATCATAAGAATTTCTCTTTACCTTCATCACATGGAACATATCATTCAAATGTTGGATGCTCTAACTTTTAGTGCATGCATAGAATAAATTACAAACTCGTATTGCATTACTCGATGACGGAGATAAATGCGATGGCCAAAAGCCAGGGATAAATGGAATCCAAGGGTCATCCCAAATATTTTTTTTGTTTTTTTTTTTTAAATTAGACTTAAATTAAAGATGAATCTCCTTTGTGGGACTCGAAACCAGAACCTACAATTTGGACAACTATGTTTTCAACCACTCTAACAAGTGGTTTTCCACAGGGTCATCCCAAATGTTAACTCTGGTATGATCACCAATGACCCAACAAGCTAGCGTGGGCAGTAATATGAGCACGAACATTAATAAGCATTATTTTCCAAGTAGTTAAAGCACAAGCATAAATTTTACAATTCCAGAAATTACTAGTGAGCATATATTTTGATTTAAGAAGTTCGACCCATAAATAATAAGGTTCTTGTAAGAACCTCCACACCAATCTAGCAATGAAAGACCTATTCACCAATTCAAGGGATTTTTTTTTTTTTTGAATAGGACTTAAATTAATTCACCAATTCAAGGGATCGAACCTTTATCTTTTGGAATACAAAAGTTATCCCATTTTATAAAATGAAGTTTCTGTTCATTAAAATCATGTCCCCACCAAAAATCTCGTTTCAAACTAGTTAGTTGATTAGTAACAGCTTTAGGAAGAAGATGAGTAGACATAAAGTAGATAGGAGATGAAGCAAGACTAGAGTGAATGAGTTGAGTTATATCAGCATGTGAGAGAATATTTTTCTTTTAACTTGAGCATTTCAACTTTAATTTGTCAACTAAGAATTGATGTGAAGAAATTCGTTAGCGATATTGAAGAAGTTGAAATCCAAGGTATTTATAATTCGGTTGCACAATGTTAACACCAAGAACCCCTGCAATTTGTCAACTAAGAACTGATGTGATGAAATTCATGAACGAGGTTGAAGAAGTTGAAATCTAAGGTATTTATCATCTGGTTGCATAATCTTAATCATTTTTGAGTGATTATGGGATAAAAGGGTTATTTAAGTTTTATTTGATATCTACAAAGTAGACCCTTAAACTTTAATTATGTTGCTAAAGTAATAAGGTTAAGTTTAGGGTTGAAAAAATTGGGTCGGCTAGACTTGATATCATATTTACAAAAATCCAGCTCTGGTTCATCTCCATATAAGACCTATAAACAATTGTATGTGATTTAGTAATGTATAACTATATAGGTGGCAAAACATGACTTAACCTGCCATCCCTACTATAATTTGATCTGTCAAATCCTACTTTAACTCGAGTTGTTAGATAAACAAGATGGGGTTAAGGTTGAGTGTTTCTGAGCCATTACCCTTTCAACTTTGTTACAGTTAGGGTCAATCATGACTCGTTTCCTTGTTTTACGTAGAAAGATGTCAAACTAGTCAAGATCCATTTTGGGGTGCAATCACAAAACAACTATCAACTATAGTTTGCAAAGTGCTCCCATTTAGTAATGGAAGTCATCTATTGTTACTTTCTTAGGGTAAGGTAGATGCGCTTAAGAAGGTGGACAATCCTTCTGTAAAGACCTAACGATAGGCTGAATTCAAATACACCCAAGATAGACAAGAATTGTACAAATATGAAACATCTGTGAAGCGTAGGCACGTAGCAAGGAGCCTTGGCTTCAGCTCTCGTCACCTCACTCAATCCTACAGCGGAAACTCGAGTCGAGGCGCTGCAAGCGAGCGAAGAAGCACTCCTTGTAACCAAAACACAAACCCACCAAGAAAACGTATGCGCTAGCCAACAATGGGGTTCACGCCTTTCGGAGTAAGGGGCGCTCATCCGTTACTTGTTGGAAGATAATGTTTAAGAAATTAGAATAAGTGGGGTGTGTAGAGAAAATTGATGGGGTGGAAGTAGACTTTCCTCAATTTAAACCTTGTTCTAATTTAATTTCGAAAATACCCTCAAAATTGCTCGCTGACTAAACTACCCATTAGCTCTCTATTTTAAAATCGAAACATAAAACAGAGAAGCTGAAAGTCTCGAGGTCCTGCGCGACAGAAAAAAGAAAAGAAAGAAGAAGCTAGGGTTAGGGTTTCTAAAGATTTGCACATCTCTTTCTCTCTCTAAAGCAACTCCAATGGCGATGAGGAATTTCTTCAATGAGATCAAAGGTCTGAAAGTGAAGGAACTTCCTTCGCATCTGAAGCCAATGTTCACCGTCGATTATGTGAAGAAATCAATCAGCAAAGGAATGGATAATTACCATCGCAAATACATTATGACCAGTTCAATTGATCCTCTTTACCATGTTTGTTTTGGTGGAATGATTTTCTCTTACCTTGTTGCTCTTCCCGAAGAGCGTCGTCATCTCGAACATCAGCAGCACGCGAAAGAACATGGCGGCCATTAATGACCTAATTGATCGATTCAGGTATGGATATTGATTCCTTTCATCTTAGTTTATCTCTCTTGACTGAATCATCTTTTTTTTTTCCTTCTTGAAACATTCTCTTTCTAGAATCATCGTTGTAAAGTTGTTATTTTTATATTATCAATATGAAAATCTGCTTCAATTCGATCTACAATGCGTGCATTTCTTTGCGTTATTTATGTGAAAATTTAAATTTTTATAATTTTTCGAAGTGATTTTAGGAACTAAAATGAATGATGGATCTGATTGATTGATAAGATGCATTCTTTGCGTTATTTATGTCGTAATGCAAACATATATAGTTTGCAAAGGGGCAGGTTCTTGGGACACAAGGTTTTGACACAAAGTTTAAACACTTTCTATTCACTGTTGGATGCAATTAGCCAATGGTTTAAAGTTAGCCAATGGTTTAAAGTCTATTGATAGATGATCTTTATCGCTTCCTAAATTTAAGGATCAATTCTTAAATTAAAGGTGCACATCTATGAGTTGTTAACCGTTGGATGATTGCATTCAACAGTGAATAGAAAGTGTTGAAACTCTCTGTCAAAACCTTGTGTCCCCTAAACTGACCCTTTACATGATGAGATGCGTAAAGTGAATTCGATCGGTAATTCGTTTATTCTTTGTGTTATTTATGTCATAACCAGAAGCATATATAATTCGCACTGAAAGTGATTCTGGAAACTGAAATTAATGATGGATCTTATTGATCATTGCTTCCTTTAAAGTTTTATCTGATTGTTGGTCATCGAAAGGACGAAGTTCTGCGTCCATATTGTACACTCTGAGTATCTTTTTTCTGAAATTTCATATTTTCTTAGCTCCTGTCCGTTTAGCATGAATTTTATTTCTCGGCATCAACTTCGTTATCCAGTGATCTATTTTTCCATTTATGTTCATGGATGAGTATAGGAGAGATAGATATGTGTAAGTATTCATTAGAAAAATTCATTAGTAAGATCATTTAAGGGGATCTAGAGTAGCCTCAATGGAATAAATAAAGGAAAGTTGACTGAAATTATTTGGCTTAAGGTGAGGGATCTGAATGGGTGAAAGGAAGGACGTGTAGGATTTGGATAAATGGTAGCAATGGAGGAGTTATTGACAACTAAAGCTATGCGCTGATGGTTCAGAAATTTAAAGGATCTATGTTAAGTAGGTCTGGGATGAAACATACGCAATGCACTTTATTTAGGGTACTCCTAAAGAGGAGACACTAATTAAGAATAACATGAAAGAATTATTTTAGAGAGTCCACTTACTTAGATCTATTTACCAACATAGTTACATAGATGGATTTGGAGAGGACGTGACAAAGAATTGTACTGGGCGACTAAAGTGGAAGGCTTTATTTTGCAAGTGATGGGCACTGATCTAACTAAAGGTTTTGAGATAGAAAAGTGACTAGCTATGCGTTAGTAGCGAAATATTGGGTAGTGAAGAGACATCTTCATAAAAATGGGGGTGACAAAGATGAGAACATTGAGATGAAAATGTGCTAATTCTATGAAGATGAAATAAGAGACTGGTATGCCAAAGGAATATATGGATAGACAAATAAGAGTACAAGACAAAAACAAAGAAAACATTTTTTGTTTGCCAATATTTTTTTTGAGGGGTGCAAAAAAAATATATTGGCAAACAAAAAATGCTTTAGGGTTGTTGCCAATATTTTTTGTTTGCCAATATAATGTATTACTCTTTTAAGTCTCTAGGATTGTTGTTTGAGTAAAGATCTTTTGAGTTTTTAGATTTCTTCTGGATAGTGTGTTCACTCCGCAGGTGGGAAAAGAAGAAAGAAAAAGGAATTCTCGCTTTTGATCGTCTTCTTCTTCTTTTTTTTAAATTGTTTTTTTTTCTTGGGTTTAATGTGCGGAGAGTTAGTCTGACTTGCATTCTTAAAGGAGAGGCTAGGAGGGAGGTGGCTAGTTGGTCCCAAATAGTATTGAAGTAGACAATGATTTATTTGGCTTGAAAGGCTAGGATATTTCTTGCTTACTCATCTTATGGTGGAATATAACCTTTACTGAAAACTTCAGCCCCCTCCAACCTGTGTATAGCTCATGGATCAAGCTGCACAGGCTTTTTAGTTATAGAATATGACAAAACAGATCCAAGTGATGACAATCATCTAAACATTGTGCATGTCATGGCACTGCTTTTGCTACAAGAATTTACTGAGAAAGTTTGACAAAAAGTGTCCACTTGGTAGCTCCAAAAGTATACTATAGGCCCAAGTGTTCTGTAAGAGAAAAGTTTTTCTCCAGAGTTTGAGTCTCATCTTTAAACTTGTTTAAGGCCTTACCAAGAACTTCCGATCCCTGCATTCTTGAATTGTTAAGTACTTCCCTGATTATAATGCCTTCAACATTAGGATTGATAGGGAGAACTCTTGGAGTCGGAAAGCATCAGAGCAGATTACATGTCATGAGAAGGAACACCATATGGCATGTGGGCTTATGGATGGAAAAAGCATTGGAAAAGGATTACCAATCATAAAAAGAACATGTGGGCACAATGGCATCCAAATCTCGTCTATGGGAGAACCAATGAATTCCGAGACTTCTATAATGCTTGTGATTTTAATACAATATATGAACTGAAATAAAGATGATGAGGGGGTCCTTTAACAATACTGGATTAGCCTGTATGTGCAACAGGGTGTCCATATTCCATAGATATTTGAAGCTAGTTATTAAATTCTAACTATACAATTTGATAAAAGAAAATTTCTTGAATTGGATAGCCAAGTGTTTTTTATTTATTTATTATTATTGAGGTCTTGCTTGGTATTCTGCAAATATTAGGAATGCCTCACCTTTTATGGTTTTTTGGTGCAGATCAGTGGTATATTTTCATGATAATTTGCAGTGGGCCTAGGTTGTGAATAGTTGCTCTACTTTTAAAACTGCAAATATTCACAGCCTTTTTGCCTCTTGTTTGTGAGCCCACTGCAAATTACTATGGAAGTACACCACTGATCCCCCCACCAATATCCCAAAAAAGTTAAGGCATTAATTTACCAAGCAGGGACACCTCGCTTATATATACGCCGGTGGACAAAAAGCATCTTTAAGTTTGTGAACTTTTTCATTAGTGGCAGCAATGTTTCATCTCTCTTTAGTTCATGGTTTTTACGCTATTGCAGCTCATACTTATATGATGCAACTTTCCTCTGTACAAAATGCAGGGTCAGCGGGGGGGCTTCGAGGAAGTTGATTTGGTTAGGGAAGTCCATTTGTTTGGTGATTTCTGTCTTTTACTAGTTTCTGGGGATCTTTTGCAAATAAGGTGTGTACTTAAATTATGATTTGATGTGTGACAGAATTGGATGAAATAAAAATAACATCCATTTTGACTGTAGTAATACTTCAATTCTTGCTCTGGTAGTTTAATTGCTTAACTCTATACTGTTGAGTGCTGGTGCACTTTATTACAAAATCCTTTTGTTTGTTTCTCATTCTACTACCTTTTTCTACTAGGACCTTGTGTCCTCTGCATCATCAATATTCACATTGTGCAGTGACCTCACTTACATTGGTAAATCATTTCCCTCCTCTTTGTATCAAATTCATGCTGCATCACAGTGGTATCCATTGTATGACCGGATGAAGATGTTAAAACTTTTTCGAATAGTGCTACCCCATGCTGCTGTGCGGAAGAGCACATATACGGTCAAATTGTGGCACCATCGGATTTAGGTGTCAAGTGCACAGAGCGGCATGATTTAGGCATGAAGTTATATTTTGTTTACTGCTCGTGAATTGCAGGGGAGGGAGCAACACCTAAATCATACGGCTCCCTTCACTAACTCCTAAATCTGACGGCTATGTGCTCTCACACTGCAGCTTGGGATAGCACAACTAGACTTTTTTGGGGGATTAGAGAAGAAACAGTTTCTCAAGTTGCAGGAGAAACTACTTGCATCATTATGCCCACCAAGCAGTACAAATGTTTTGGGTTGGCGTATTATTAATGCTGTCTCATTGTTTAGTGTAAATAAACCCTCATATGCTTCTTACATTGAAGAAGATCGAGGAAACAAAAAAAATAAAAATAAAGTGAAGAAATTACAAGAGACTAATACAGTGTAAACACACATTTTTCACAGTTAGGGCATAATACATCCGACTCTACTGCTACTCCTAAACCAACCTTTCTCCTAAAGCTTTCAATGAAACAAAGCTGTTCATTTGAGGAATTGCTTGAACAACTCTCAAATCAGAATCAGCATTCTCGAGTTTTTTTCAGAGTAGCAGTTTTTTGGGTCGTAAAGAGAATGGTTCGACTGTACCACAATAGAACTTCACCATTCTTGGTGAGGGCGAATGGCTTATAATTGTCAAAGTAATTGCCAACAGCTTTTCAATTAGAAACTTTTTAATCCCAAAAAGCCTTTTAGGAATGTCGAGTCTTAACAAAAAAAAAAAATTGAAAGTTTAGAAACTGTACTAAAATCACCTGTGGACCGTGCTATTTGAACACCAGTTTGTGGGGTCTATTTGGATACAATTTAAGAGTTGATTTTTGGCGAGGTTGTTCTCTTTACTATGTAGATTATTTTCACAAAATATTTGCCTATTCTAAAATTTTTAACTCTATCAGAAGTTGATTGAAAATTAACGGTGAAAAATGAACTGTGAAAAAAAGAGTTAACTTTTGAAGTAGATGAGAAAAATAGGATTCCCAAATCATACCATGGAAACCTTCACATGCATCTCACCTTGATCACAAAGATGGAAAAATAAAAGAGAAGAAAATATAGTATTGAGCACTTGGGTTCAAATCCCAATTGTCAATGGTTAATCTTTTGGTGCTTGTAAATCGATTTCTCTCTCCATTCTATGCGTCGGTCATGGAGCTCCTCTTTGCTGGTCCATTAGTGGTTATATTCATCACATATAGTGGCTCTTTCTCTCTTACGTCATTGCTTGTACTTGCAATTGAGCAATACTTCCATCATAAAAGAAATAAAAATAAAAAATGAGCACCACCCAAAATGGGAAACCTGTAATCAATTGACAATAGAGAATCAATTGAACGTATTAAGATTTGGGCACCAAACATGAAAATAATTGACAACGAGTAGCAATGCCCATGATGTTTTATATTGTTTGCAAGGTTTTTATTTTCCGGTGTAAGACTATTCTCAACACTGTGAATGACCTATAATTCTTATGCCGAAAATGGGATTCACATTCTCAAAGAATGGGATCCAAATTTAACAAGTCAATCAAACGTCGATCTGTAATCACATTTCTAAAAATGTGATTCCATTCCCATCATTCAATGGCGACCTTAAATCTTCTTAGGGCAATTTTTACTAGTAAAAAAATATATCATCATGTTTAACCTAACTAATTTACAAACAGATTAGCAGCTGATCAATTACTCACAAGAGGATAACTGTATGAACCTTTCTCCTACATTGACAAGGATATGAAAGAAAAAAAGATGAGAAAGAAAACCAAGAAACTGCAAAAAATTAATACAATGAGAATAACAGAATACATTTTCTTCTTCTTATTCTCCTCAGATCAATCTTTCTCCTAAAGCTTTCAATGAAACAAAGCTGTTCATGTGAGGAATTACTCGAAAAACTTTCAAACCCAAACCACCGTTCTTGAGTTCTTTTAGAGTTGCAGTTTTCGTGTTGTAAAGATAGAGAATGGTTTGATTGTACCACAATAGAACTTCACCACTTTTCGTGATGGCGAATGGATCATAATTGTCACGGAACTTACCTACCCATGCTATACTAAACTCCCTACTCCAATTCCAGTAGCATTCGTAGTCCTTCGCTTTCGTTTCGTAGCTACTATTCATCTTCTTCTTCTTCTTTAATGACCATACGTCTACGCATACACCTCGTTTTATTCGAACAACACTCAAACACCCTCCTAACACTTCGAGGTAAAGAAACAAGCGTGCTTCAATAGGTTGAAAACAAGGTGGTGATGGGACTTCGAAGAACTCCTCGTCTGCCAAATCGAAACCCACAATCCTCAATTTCCTGTAGTCCAGCCAATGAACAGCTCCATCTACAAAGACACCCGGTGATGGATCCAAATCAGGAAGCGAAAAATAGGAGATTTCTCCTTTGTTTCTCCACCCCTTGCCACTTCCAAGAGTGTATACCTCGACCTGGCCGACCTTGCCAGAACGTTCGTCACGGTTGGAGATTCTAAGAACCTTGTACTCATTTGTTGACGGAAGATAACCGAATCCGGATGCCATTCCAATCCAATGGAATCCCCCATTGTTATTATTATTGATGAATGTTGGAAGATTCACTTCTTCTCCGGTGATGGGATTACAGATGTAGATTGGATCGTTGCCGACGAATGTATTAGTACTAGTACTAGAATTATGGCTTACAGAAAAACAAATCAAACCGTTGCAAGAACCAACTATGTAATGATGACTCTGGTGGATATTCTTCCTCGTAAGCGTCTTGTAATAGAACTGCCCATCATAATACTCTCCATAGTAGATTAATTTGTTGTCTCTTTCAACAAGTGATTTAGCCAAGAAAAGAAAACTCACCTTACTAGTACCACCACCACCACCATTGTTAGAACCCTTGTGGTACAGATCATCGTCGTGATCATGTTCATGATGATCAAGCTGCTGCTGCTGCTGCTGCAGTTGGCGACGTAGGTGCGTATCAGCGAAGTCAGTACGCAGGAGGAGACGTCGCCATGTTGTGCATACTCGTTTCCATGGTACGACTGATTCTGCGGGTAAGCGAGAAAATATGTCTATTGTGATATCTGGTGGGAGAAGATTGTCCATCGATTTGACCCAAATCCAAAAAATATAAGAAAGCTTTATAAATTTCGATCTGTTCTAGCTAACCTTTCTCTTCTTTTTTGTGTTTTTGATCAGAACTATCTACTCTTTCTTCTTTCTTCGTTACAATTCAATTATTTGTTATACACTAACCTATCAACCAACCCATGTTTCAATTAGAAACTTAATCCTAAAGCTTTTAGGAAAGTTGAGTTCCTAAAACCTTCAGGAAAGTGAAGTCAAATTGAAAAAATTTAGAAACTAATCTACTAAAACCACCCCGGTATATGTAATTCATGAAAAACAGCTGACCTTCTTGAAAAAAAAAACTTTGAGAAAATGACCACATAGTCTTTTTTTTCCCAAGTATTACTACAGTTTGGTCCCGGCTATATTTTTTTTTGTCTAAAACATCTTTTGGTGACTTCTTTTTTATTGTTTAGTCATTTTTTTTAACAAATAACAACTTTGTAGTCTTTTGCTGAAACTCGTGTGCGTGTTTTACTTATATGTGTTACCAATTTTACCCTTCTTAATTTTTAAAGTTTATTATTTTTTATTTTAAATCTTTAAAATGCTGTATCTTCTAAACCATAAATCAGATTTTGATAAAATTTATATTTTTAGAAAGCTTTCAATGAGATCTTCAAAACTAGACCACACACTAGTATTTTTTTTAAAAGACATGCAAATCCAAATTTGCACTTTAAAGTGTTTCTAAAATTATTGCATATATACATGTAATTCTGTACAAATGCATGCAAAACACAATTTGCATACAATTAAATGTCTTCATAGTGTACTTGCAAGCATATAAACGTTTGCAAAAACTATTTTGCATGCATTTTAGTGTATGCAAAATGGTTTTTGCATACATTTTAGTGTATACAAAATAGTTTTTGCATGCATTTAAATATCTTCATAGTGTGTTTGCAAGCATATAAACGTTTGCAAAAATTATTTTGCATGTATTTTAGTGGATGTAAATTATGTTTTGCACCCATTTAAATGTCTTCATAGTGTGTTTGCAAGCATATAAACGCTTGCAAAAACTATTTTGCATGCATTTTAATGGATGCAAATTGTGTTTTGCATGCATATAAATGGATGTAAATTATGTGGTGTATTTTTTTTTTAAAAAATACGGATCGAAAGCTATAAATGTTGTTTTAAACCTTAATCTGTATAAAAACATTCAAAATTCTTTCATTCTTTTGTTTAAAGCCATGCAAAATATTTTTAACAACATTTTGCATAATTATTTTGTAAAACACAATTTGCATACTTCGTAATATAATTTTTTTTGAAGAAAAAAATATTGTTGATTGGTCTCATTTTAAAGATCTCAATGTAAGATTTCCAAAAATATAATTTTTATGAAAAACTGATTTGTATTTTAAAAGTTATGTCATTTTTTGTTTTAAAAACAAAATAAAAAAGTTACTTGGTGCTTACTGCTTGTATATTTATTGCTGGGGTATTTTTGTCCAGCAAAATGCACATGTGTGGTTTTCATCTTTTTGGACTAAACTGTCATAATTCTTTTAGTTGGGACTGAACTATCATATTACCCCTCAAATAGGACTAAACCGTTGTTCCCCTAAAAACTTTTGATGCTTTTGAAAATGACATATGTATTGGTAATCCAAATGTTTCTTGCACTACCGCTTTGTGGCGGTCAAACGTTTCTGCTTTCTGTTTGGAGATGATCCAACAAAGACTGATAACAAGATGATTTCTTCATGTTTTAGCTCATATGGAGATGATCAAAGAACTGATTTTTTTTTTGAGGATGACCTCATCGAGGTGCAAATTATCCTCACAGTGACATTGATTTCGAAAATTGTGACCTAAAAATTGGTTTAAAAGTTAAATGTAAGATAATTTGCCCTTCAAAATCGGCTGTAAGAGTAGGCTGCCTAAGAGCTCAATACCCACTACCAATTCCATATTTGGTCTATGTGGGATCGTAATATTCCACCACGCTTTCAAAACAGACATTCACGATAACCCACTCTATTAACATGGACTCAATTATAGCCCTTTCCCCTAGTGTCTCTTTAACTTACCCACCAATGTTCGATGTAGTCTATGAAGCACAAACATTTCACTTGAGTTAGCGTGTCTATATCAGACATATGTCGAACACTTGGACATGCGTGTTCATGGTGGACACACCGTTGAACAATGTCTTGTGTGATTTCGAACATGTTCTACAAATGAACAAAAACATGGCTCATACATCTATGTACTATTTTATAATATAAATATATAATTATGTATCTCTGCTGTGTCTATATCCTACTTTTTAAAGATTTAGCGTGTTGTCGTGTGCGTGTCGCATGTTGTTCATGTTTAGAGTCCGTGCTTCCTAAGATAAGATGCAATGCATCTTAATCTAGCCTATATGTTGTTACTTTTGTAGCAGCCTCATGGCGTAGTGGTTGGGCTTTGATACCAAATGATATGGACTATGAATTATTGGGTAGAACTTGCCCTTGAAAACCAGGTTTGCAAGAGAAAGATGCCCAACAGCCGCCACAAATCCCATACTTGTCTTGTCCATCAAGTTTGAGTGATTTTGTCTTCTTACTCTATTCTTCTCGGTAGCCATAACAAGCTGCCCTATCTGAAGTAAAAAAAACTTTTGAAGGGAAAAAGAAACTTACAGGCTATAAATGCACACTATAACTTAATCCAAAGCAGAGTAATTTTACCAGTCAAAATTATGTCATTTTTTTAACCAACCATGAAATCTTAGAGGATGGTCTCCTTCCTAAGAAGATCAACATCTGGTTGTAATCGAATATTTAACATCTCGTTGTAATCGAATATTTTTTTGAGATTTGATACAAATTTGACCTAGACTATAGAAACCATGCTTCCAACTATTTAAATAAGTAGTCTTCCGCTCTCCTAGATCAACCTACCTTTCTCATAAAGTTTTCAATGAAACAAAACTGTTCACGTGAGGAATAATTGATTCAAAAACTTTCAAACCCAAACCACCATTTTTGAGTTTTTTTAGAGTTTCAGTTTTTGGGTTGTAAATACAGAGAATGGTTTGATTGTACCACAATAGAACTTCACCACTCTTCGTTAAGGCGAATGGGTCATAATTGACACTGAACAGTCTGAAATTATCTTTCCATGCTATACTAAACTCCATACTCCAACTCCAGTTGCACTCGTTGTTCTGCTGATCTTTCGTTCCGTAGCTACTAAAATTCTTCTTCTTTAATGACCATATGTCGATGCGTGTACGGCTTCTTTTGTGAACAACACACAAACACCCTCCCAACACCTGGAGATGAAAAAACGAGAGCCGGTCAGCGGGTTGAAAACAAGGTGGTGATGGGACCTCGAAGAACTCCTCGTCTACCAAATTGAAAGCCACAATCTTAAATTTCTTGTAGTCCAACCAATGAAGAGCTTCATCTACAAGGACACCCAGTGATGGATCCGCATCAAGAAGCAATAAGTAGGAGATTTCTCCTTTGTTTCTCCACCCGCTGCCGCTGCCACTGCCAAGAGTGTATACCTCGACCTGGCCGACCTTGCCAAAGCGTAGGTCGGAGTTGTAGGAGATTCTAACAACCTTGTACGTATTCATAGAAGGAAGATAACCGAATCCGGATGCCATTCTAATCCAATGGAATCGCCCATTGTTATTATTATTATTGATGAATGTAGGAAGATTCACTTCTTCTCCAGTGATGGGATTACAGATGTAGATAGGATCGTTGCCGACGAATGTATTATTAGTACTAGAATTATGGCTTACAGAAAAACAAATCAAACCGTTGCAAGAACCAACTATGGAATGATGACTCATGTCGACGGCGTCGTCGATATTCCTCCTCGTAAGCGTCTTGTAATAGAACTCCCCATCATAATACTCTCCGTAGTAGATTAATTTGTTGTTTCTTTGATCAACAAGTGATTTAGCCAAGAAAAGGAAACTCACCTTACTAGAACCACCACCACCACCACCACCACCACCACCACCATTGTTAGAACCCTTGTGGTACAGATCATCGTCGTGATCATGTTCATGATGATCAAGCTGCTGCTGCTGCTGCTGCAGTTGGCGACGTAGGTGCGTATCAGCAAAGTCAGTACGCCGGAGGAGACGTCGCCATGTTGTGCATACTCGTTTCCATGGTACGACTGATTCTGCGGGTAAGCGAGAAAATATGTCTATTGTGATATCTGGTGGGAGAAGATTGTCCATCGATTTGACCCAAATCCAAAAAATATAAGAAAGCTTTATAAATTTCGATTGAATCTCTCCTACTTGTTTCTTAACCGCCTAATAAAGGAATTAGAAACTTAATTACTGAGAGTATTTTGGAAAGCAGAGTCCTAAAAGAATTATTAACCCAAAAGCCTTTAGGAAAGTTAAAACAAAAAAAGAAAAAAAAGAAAAGGAAAGCTTAGAAATAAAAAAAAAGATTTGTAAGAGGAAATAAAGCTCATTGTACTATATAGTAAGTACATCTGGTTCACGTCCCAAATAAGTTAACTCTAAAAACTTTTGAAATTTGATACAAAGACCTAGACTATAGAAACCATGCTTCCAACTATTCAAACAAGTAGTCTTTCGCTCTCCATGTCTCGGTTGTAATCAAATATTGTTAATGTTTTTTTTCTTTTGTTTTTTCTATTGCCTAATAAAAGAGTAGAATAACTCAGATAAGGTACAATTAATCAGGGATTTCCCCTATATATCATAGCATTTACACCTTCACATTCATCTCACATTAACAAAGATAGAGGAAAAAAAAAAAATAGAGAAGAAAAAAAAAGAAAGAAAGACAAGTTTTAGAGGGTGTTTGGCAACCATAAGTCAAAGTGCTTATATTTCTTGTAGACGCACTTCTACTTATGAGAAATCAAAAGTTAAGATAAGTTTGTATGACGAAGTTAATAAGTTAGTATGGAAATGGAGTAGTGGTTTGTTAGAGACCAAGAATGGTTTAATTGGGAGAAGAAAAACCTAATACGCAACTTGAGGCAAAAGTTACTTCTCTCACAAGTCGAAAGCAAAAAAAATTTACTTTGGACAAAAGAAACTTTTTTACTTATATAAATCATTTAACTTTTGCATTCTATACTTGCTTTTCTACTTACATCTATACTTCTATACTATTATATAATGCAAATACTCGAGTAAAACCTATTCTACCAAAACTTCCTAAAATACTCTTATGTGTGTTTTTCTCTTAGCAAATTGCATATATATAGTTGTAAATTACTTATAAAATGGAGGGCATAGTTGGTACTAAATAAAACACTAGCATTAAATAACTCCACTTTAACATTAAACGAGCAATATAACACATTAATAAACAATAATTATAATTATGAAACAAGCCCAGTGTAAACACGTGCAACGCAAAGCTTGTAAGTAGATAAGTTAAGTACACAAAGCTTGTAAGTAGATAAGTTACTTATTATTGTGTTGCCAAACACCCTCTTAGTGACTTTTTGTTTTTCCTTCCTTTCTTCTTCTTAGTATCCATTGTAATTTGCTCAATTTTTTCAAGGGGAAAAGAAATCTACTATATATTAAGTTTGTTGGCATCCAACTTAAAACCAATTGACAATGAGTGAAGAGGTCCTAGATTTTATATATTGCTTGCAATTTGCAATGTTTTCATCTTCCCATAGGGGTCTTCCTATGTGGGACTATTATCAACCCTATTCACATTGTCAAAGAATAGAATTCTAGATTTAACAAGTCAATTAAACACCAGAATGTAATCACATTAATTTCTAGGAATGCGATTCTATTCCCCATCTTCCAAGCATAGCCTCAAGTCTTGGAGCAATTTTTACCAGTAAAATATATATATATCATCATGTTTAACCAACCATGAAATCATTGGAAGATGTTCTCCTCCCCAAGGAGATCAAAATCTTGTCCTAATGAAAAGATAAAACTTTAAAATTTACAAACAAATTAGCAGCTGATCAATCAATCACATTAGTAGCATATATAACCGTATCATATATAGCATGGAAATTAATATGGAAGAAAAGGAAGAAGAAAAAGAAAAGACAAGAAAGAAAACCAAGAAACTGCAAGAGTTTAACACAGTGAGAATGACAGAATACATCTTTTTTTTGTTCTCCTAGATCAATCTTTCTCCTAAAGCTTTCAATGAAACAAAGCTGTTCATGTGAGGAATTGCTTGAAAAACTGCCAGACCCATATCACCAGTTGTGAATTTTTTTAGAGTAGCAGTTTTCGGGTTGTAAACATAAAGAATGTATCGATCGTACCGAAACAGAACTTCACCACTCTCCGTGAGGGCGAATGGCTCATATTTGACACTGTACTTGCGTCCCCATCCTACTCTAAACTCCCTTCTCCAACTCCAGTAGCACTCGTAGTCCTGCTCTTTCGTTCCGTAGCTACTATTCTTCTTCTTCTTCTTCTTCTTCTTTAATGACCATACGTCGATGCGTATACCTCTTTTTTTGTGAACAACACACAAACACCCTCCCAACACCTGGAGATGAAAAAACGAGAGCCGGTCAGCGGGTTGAAAACAAGGTGGTGATGGGACCTCGAAGAACTCCTCGTCTTCCAAATTGAAAGCCACAATCTTCAATTTCTTGTAGTCCAACCAATGAAGAGCTCCATCTACAAGGACACCCAGTGATGGATCCGCATCATGAAGCAATAAGTAGGAGATTTCTCCTTTGTTTCTCCACCCGCTACCACTGCCAAGAGTGTATACCTCGACCTGGCCGACCTTGCCAAAGCGTAGGTCGGAGTGGTAGGAGATTCTAACAACCTTGTACGTATTCATAGAAGGAAGATAACCGAATCCGGATGCCATTCTAATCCAATGGAATCGCCCATTGTTATTATTATTGATGAATGTAGGAAGATTTACTTCTTCTCCGGTGATGGGATTACAGATGTAGATAGGATCATTGCCGACGAATGTGTTATTAGTTCTAGAATTATGGCTTACAGAAAAACAAATCAAACCGTTGCAAGAACCAACTATGGAATGATGACTCATGTCGACGGCGTCGCCGATATTCCTCCTCGTAAGCGTCTTGTAATAGAACTGCCCATCATAATACTCTCCGTAGTAGATTAATTTGTTGTTTCTTTGATCAACAAGTGATTTAGCCAAGAAAAGGAAACTCACCTTACTAGTAGCACCACCACCACCACCACCATTGTTAGAACCCTTGTGGTACAGATCATCCTCATGATCATGCTCCTGATGATCAAGCTGCTGCTGCTGCTGCAATTGGCGACATAGGTGCGTATCAGCAAAGTCAGTACGCTGGAGGAGACGTCGCCATGTTGTGCATACTCGTTTCCATGGTACGACTGATTCTGCGGGTAAGCGAGAAAATATGTCTATTGTGATATCTGGTGGGAGAAGATTGTCCATCGATTTGACCCAAAATCCAAAAATATAAGAAAGCTTTATTAATTTCGAATGAATCTGTCTTCTGTTCTAGGACTAGCTAGCTATATCTACTCTTCTCTCCTACTTGTTTCTTAACCGCCTAATAAAGGAATTAGAAACTTAATTACTGAAAGTCTATTTTGGAAAGCAGAGTCCTAAAAGAATTATTAACCCAAAAGCCTTTAGGAAAGTTAAAACAAGGAATACTCACCATACTAGTAGCAACAACACCACCATTGTTAGAACCCTTGTGGTACAGATCATCGTCGTGATCATGATCATAATCAATCATCTGCTGCTGCAGTTGGTGACATATATAAGTGCGTATCAGCAAAGTCAGCACCCCAGAGGTCACGTCGCCATGTTTTGCATACTCGTTTGGACTGTAAGACGAACTCGGCCGGTAAGCGAGAAATTATGTCTATTGTGATCTCTTCTGGGAGAAGGTTCTCCATCAATTTGACACAACAAATTTTTGATGTTGCTTGATACCAACCTGCAATTAACAAAACCTTTTTTTTTTTTTTTTATCTGTTAGGAAATTTAGCGAACACCTTGTATACTATCTCACTTCTTGAAACATGACTGCCAAATCTACCATCTGAGATAGAAAGAGAGAGGGAATGGAAGTAAGGGTAATATGAACAGTACTACACAGAGATTAATGAAGTCAGTGATGGCTATCTACAACAACATTGCAGCTTTCTTGTGGGCATGATCTTTGGGTACAAAATTGGAATTTCAGGTAGGTGGGTTTTTTTTTTTTTCAATCTTCTGTTTGAGATTTACGATTATCCTTATTCAAAACCATGAAAATCACAGACAAAACTTCTCATTTCGAATAAAAATGGAACAGAAATCAGAGAAGAAGTGCACTGATTAGTCTTCCTTCAGATTCTCTGTATTCAGCAATCAATGATTTTCGAGCTCCATTAAAGCAGAAAAAGAAAAATAGTATGAAGGGTCGGTTATTGGATATGGAGTTAGGTCTTGCAAGCTTAGGTGTGAATATACATACAACGGCTAACAAATTTGGTCAAATTCTTTCAACAAATGAGGTTTAACAAAAAAAAAAAGCCACATGATCAAACGGCATAACGTTGTGGCGTTTTATTGTTGGCCATGTAAGAAGTGTTGGGGCAAGATTCGCAACGTATATGTTCACTTTGCAAGGGCCGACTTAGAAATATTTGGTTTTGTGGATGTGAACATTTATGAAATGTTCGGCCCCTCTAATGAGAACATCAACAATATTTACTTTTTTTTTTTTCAAAGAAAATCAAGTGTTTAAAAGTTTTCAACTGTTGATGTTCTCTTTAGAGGGCATAAATAATTCAAAAATGTTTAGCCTCTCTTCTTCATTAACGAGCTATTAATCTTTTTCTTCAACCTATCTTCTTCATTCGGTATCTTCAATTGATCTAGTCAACTAGTTATCACTCTTTAGAAACCCTAGAAATTGCTAAGGATGTTAAGGTCGAACATATTTGAAAAGTTTTGGAATTTTATTTGTTAAGTATGTGATTTGGTAATGGATTTTAACCGACCAAGGATAGCCCCAATGATTTCTTCGTATTCCTTTATACAAATATAACAACTCTTATAACTCATTTGCCTTTGTCCCCTTTTTTACATGTCAATTCTGAAAATATAGAGAAGATGAAGAGAAGATTTCATGCAGTTCTTTTTCATGAGGAGAGAGAATGGTAGAGTGGAGAGAAGGAGAATAGAGAGAAGAGAAAAGTTTTCAAATCTTATTTTTGAAGGTTAATTAAATTGCGAGATATATTTTTAAGATAAATGTAGAGCACGATTTTAGAAGTATATAATTCTTAGAGAGATTCGTGGGAAGAGAATTCTTAATATAGAGTTTATCAGGGGCAAAAAATGACTACTATGTCCTCAAAACTTAGCCTAAACAACTTTTTGAAGGATATATAGCAGTTCTAAAAAACTTAAAAAAAAATAATTGGCTTAATTAATAGTATTGATTTCCTGAAGGTTATCTTTCCTCTAGATTTTGATTCTAATGATTCATTACAACTTGAAATATTGTTTATCCCAAATTACACCGTTAAATTATGTCGTTTGGGCGAAAAAAAGTGGTTTACCTAAGCAAAGAATGCTTTTCTTTTTTCCTCTTTCCAAATAAAAAAGTAGAATAACTCAAGATAAAAGAACAATTAATCAAGAATTTTCCCTATCATAGCATGGAAACCTTCACATATGCATCTCCCACTGACCAAGATATTGAAGAAAAAATTAAAAGACTAAATTAAAAACAGAAAAAAAAAACCTAGAAATTGGATGAGATTAATACACTGAAAATACACATTCTTCATCATCTTCTCCTAGATGGACATTTCTCCTAGAGCTGCTTTCAATGAAACAAAACTGTTAATGTGGGGAACTGTTTGAAAAACTTTCAAATTGAAATCATGAAATTTTTTTAGAGATGTAGTTTTCAGGTCGTAAAGATAGAGAATGTTTCGATTGTACCACAATAGAACTTCACCACTCTTTGTAAGTGCAAATGGCTCATAATTGTCGAAGTAGCCGCCTTTCCATGCTATACTGAACTCCCTACTCCAACTCCAACAACAGTCGCCTATGTCGTAGTCTTGTTCTTTTGTTCCATAAGTACTATTCTTCTTCTTCTTCTTCTTCATCACCATCTTTAACAACCATATGTCTACGCTTATACATCGTGTTTGGTGAACAACATACAAACACCCTCCCAACACTTTGAGTTGGAAAAAGGAGTGTTCGAATTCATCAATGAAAAAAGAGTGTTCTTCATCAAGTTGAAAACAAGGTGGTGATGGGACCTCGAAGAACTCCTCGTCTACCAAATTGAAAGCCACAATCCTCAATTTCTTGTAGTCTAGCCAATGAAGAGCTCCATCCGCAAGGACACCCAGTTATGGATTTTTACGACGCAATAAGTTGAAGAGTGTATACTTGCACTTGTCCTACATTGATGGAGCGTTGGTCATGGTCGTAGGAGATTCTAACAACCTTGTACTCATTAATTGAAGGAAGATAACTGAAACCAGATGCCATTCTAACTCTAGGCTGGCATCGCTCAATATTGGTATTATTGATGAATATTGGAAGATTTACGTCTTCGCCGGTGATGGGATTAAGGATGTAGACAGGGTCATTGTCGACGAATGTAGTAGAATAATGGTACCTAGAGAAACAAATCAAACCGTTGCACGAACCAACTATGGCATGAGGATGATTCAACTCCACGTCGCGCGCCGGAAAGGTGGTTGATCCTACTCTGGTTTATGGTATGAAGATGGCCAAATGTTTATTCACACCTCACTTATTCTTATACTATGGTTTATGGGACAACTAGAGATAATCCAAGTGGATAATAAGTTGGGTGTTAAGAAGAAAAAAAAAAGTGGGGTGCCTAAAGTTTTTTTTTTTTTTAATCTAGGCCCCGCGCCCAAAACAAATGGGGCATGTTACGACGCGCCTTAAAATGATTTTAAATTTTTTCTTTATAGGTACAACCTTTTTTTGATATTTGGAGCGAACATTTTTTAAGATTTATTGGATGGAAGTAGGAATTGAACTCAAATCTATACTTTCAACATTATAGCAGACTTTACCAACTAAAATAGTTGAAGGCACTTACCTATGTGATTAGTAGGGACTAAAATGGCCATGCCTCTAGGATGCCTATTTGACCATTTAAGTTTCCGTCAATCACATGATGGGTCTTGTTGGTCCTACATTAAATGTAGATCATCACAAATATCAAGAGATCTCATTAAATGAGCAATTTATAAGATACTGCGGATTAAATCGTAAATACTACAAGGACACCAAAATTTGACACCAAAAATTACATCTGCTTATTTTATTGATTGAAAACCAATCATGAAAAAGCATTAATTTCATTTAAGCCCATCATACCACTTTTAAAAAGCAGATGTAATATTTGGTGTCAAATTTTGGTGTTATTTTAGCAAAACTCATTATTATATTGTAAGTCGAACTCTAAATAACAAATATTCTAGCAATTTTCACAAGATTTGAATCCAAACATAATAGAGTTATACTAGTTCGACAAGGAAATCACCCTTCAATCGAAATCACTGTGGAGTAGATTGATCAATACTTTGCCATCAAATAATGAAATCTCAGAGATTGATCCCCTTCAAAATTTTATCTGCTTTTGGTATGAGTTGTCTCTTGATTATTGCGAAATCGAGATTGATTGTTGTATATTTCTTATGTACTTTCTTTTAAATCTCTCAATAAATTTGTTTCACCAACTAAAAAAAAAAAATCCTTAAAAGAAACAGGTCGTGACAATTGGTATCAAAGTTAAGTTCGTGCCTACGAAAATAATAGTCAACTTCGGTGTCATCCACCATGCACTCGCCTTCTTTAAATTTGAATAACACCAAACTAGATTGGTCAATAGTGTAGATGACGAAATCTTATAGTCTGTTTGGACAACGGATTTTAGAGAGGGATTTTGTTGGACCAGGGATTTTGAGGAAAAATATAACATGATTTTTCCACCAAATCTCTGGTCTCCACAAAATTCCTCCTCCAAATCCCTTGTCCAAATAGACTATTAGAGAAATGCCCTAATTTATTTAGCAAAATCTGTTGTATTTGATTGGTCGTAAATTCAAATCTCATTTGCATAAAAAATAAAAAGAAAAAACCAACATAATCAAAGAGTGTAGGTGTACTTTCAGTTGGTTGATTTTCTTATGCCCACGACCAAAAGTGACAAAATAATGAAAGAGAATTTAATCGTGCATTTTGCACGTGCGGCAGTTTACTACTCTATTGGCAATGTAAAATCAAGTGTATTTTTTGACTTCAATTTTTTTTCACCTGAAAAAGTGAATAAACAAAAAAAGAAGAATTCAGACAGTCGGCTCGAAAAAAGAGCCGAAAAACGGCCCGGCCGTCGGAATCTGACGACAACAATCAAAACCCAAGTAGAAAGAAGAACTGTTTATTACTCAAATACAGAATCTTCAATGAGAGAGAGAAAAAAAAAATAGTACTACTTCAAAGCTTTATTACAACTTTTATTATTTAAGAGTCTTGTAGAGATCTTTCTCTCTTCTCTTCTCTCACTTTCTCTCTCATCTTCCTTCCTTCCTTCCTTCAGGTGACCCACTCATCTCTCTCTCTATCTTTCTTGGTTTTTTACTTTTGTTTTATTCTGATCTCTGTGATTGAAAACATCAAATTTTGATTGTTGATTTTTTAGTTTGTTTGTGGAAACTTTCCATTTATTTCTTCTGGGTATTTGTTATTTTTGTTCCTTGAATGTGCATAAATTGTGTTGTATTCTTTAGTTTGTTCGAATCAAACATGTAATTTGAGTGCTGGGTTTGTTTGATTTTTGACAAATTTTGCTTCTATTCCTTCTGGGTACTTTTAGAATTGCATATTTTAGGTGGGTTTTTATTAGAATTTCAAATTTCCTCTTGGATTTTTTTCTTTTATTTTGAAGAAGATTAGTTGTTGTTGTTTATATGCAAAATTGATGGTTGGTGGGAAGGGTATAATTGTGGGATTCAGGTTCCAAGTTTGATTTTTATCGGACTTTCAATATGAGAAACAAGGATTCAACATTTCTCGAGTTTCCTAGTTTGACTCTTCCGATTAATTGAATTTTTCAGAAAGATAATTTTTTGTTTTATATGCAAAATGATGGTTCGTAAGAAGAGCTTAATTGTGGATTTTAGGTTTTTGGTTTGTTTCCAAGGTCGAATTTCATTGGATTTTCAATATGAGAAGCGGGCTAGGGAAATGAACCTGTAGTGTTTTTTTATCAGAACATGAACTTGTAGTGTTGATATCTAGTTATTTTGGTCTTCAAGAAGATCATTTCTTTATAAGTAGCTGTATGCTGGTTTTTAGGATGAACTAAGTTCTGGGATTCAGCTTTTCTTGTGTTTCCTGGTTTGAATCATTGAAAGATTTCATTCTAAGAACTGAGGATAGCTAATTTGTACAACTCGCGCCATGCATTTTGTTGCCAAGTTGAGGCCAGGATTGATGACAATGTGATACCTGAGACCATGGCAAAGGAAAGGTAAACACCCAGAGACAGTAATAGATTTGTGCAGTTCAACAATTTTCTATGTCTGTGGGCAAAGATGAACAAACATTCTCCAGTATATGCGTAGATTTTCATTTTTTTTTTTATATGCAAAGATTAGCACTGCAAATTAACCTCGAAACACTGTCTTATGTAGAGTGCCTATCGTAAAAGAACCAAAACCTACCAAGAAACCCCGAAACAGAAATTTGTCCCAAACAAGGAAACTATGCAGTTGTTACGTTACAAAAGCAGTCCTATTTTTCACTATCCCCAATCACTTTTCCTGGGGGACTAACTGTTGTAGTTCCCAGAATGTTGGTTTTGTCGATTATCATTAAATAATTGCTCATTTTAAGTTGTTTTTTTAATTGTATTCAAAATCTTGTATTTGTTGTTATTGATTATTGAACAGATTTCGTTATCTATTTTCCTTGAAATTTGAGGTCACTGTTTCTTGTCTGTTATTAATTACTATATAGATTTCATTATCCATTTCCATCCTCTCTTCCCTTGTTTGTTTCTTCTAAGAAACTTATTTGGCATAATACTTCAATAGGGTTGTTGGATCTTACAAGTTTTTAACAAACACTTTGAATGGTACTTTTTTTGTCATTGAGAAAATGCCTATGAGATTTTATTCGCTGTCGAACTATTCTAATTTCAATTGAATTCAGATTCAAAACTTGTGAACTGCTGAAATAATTGTTGTACTTTTCAATTCTTTTGTTTTTGATAAGGGAGAATTTTATTGCATAGCCAATTTGGCAAAGAATTATAGAAAACATAACAGGTAAGAAAACAAAAAGCAAAGAAAGTGTAGAAAGAAGAAAAAAGAAAATAAAACTCCCGGGCATACAGAAGATAACATTCACAGATACCTACAGCCTGGCAACCCTTTACAGATACTCCCAAAAACAGACTGAGGAGCGTATATAACCAAACTAAGACTCCTTATGCTATAATTACACCAATTCTTATGTTGTACATCATACTTAATTTTTTGCATCTGGTTCATTGTCGCTTCTTTTAGTTTGGTTTTTGCTGAACTCTACTATAAATGATATTGGGAAAGAGATTCAAATTTCAAACACCACATTTTCAATTAGAAAGTTAGATTAAAATCTCGTGTTTTAGTGTTTTCTTGTGTATCAAAATTTGAGTCTCTTTGGTTAAAGTTTCTCAAGATCAAATTACTTTTCATTAGACTTGGGAATAATTCCTATCATTTTCAGTTTATGCTTTCATTTCTAGTTTCGATATTCTCACCAAATAAAATTATTATTCAGGGTGGAGTGTCTTTTGTAAAGATGATTAGAAGGTCCTAAAAAGGGTTTCAGACTAATAGGCCAACACAGAGATGCAGAATACTGAAAAGAAGTTACACCACCAAGCTTCTGGCGAATCCTGCTTTTCTAAGAAAGAAATCGGGTCCAAAATAAATACTACAGAGAAGAATGTTGGCGAAAGATACTACACCAAGAGATATAAACCAATACAAAGATCTCAAGTAAAGACAATTGGTTCAATCTTGTCAAAGAGAAGGGGATCTGAGTTTTCAAGCAATGGAGCCAGGAAGAACTCTTTGAATGGGAAGCAAATTAGAAGAAAAATTGTGCAGAAAGTCTCTGATACCAATTCTTCTGAGAAGCCGCTTTCCTCAATTCTCCAATGTGGAAAATTCTCTCTCCATGGAAGGGATACTAATGGGGATCTTGGAACTCGGAAGGTAGACAGAAGGAGAAAGCGAAAGAGGAGGAAGGAAAACAGAGTGCAAGATGACAAGGAAAAAGCGAAAGAGGATACTGATGGGGATCTTGGAACTCGGAAGGTAAACAGAAGGAGAAAGCGAAAGAGGAGGAAAGAAAACAGAGAGCAAGATGAAGCCTCTCGTTTGCAAAGAAGAACAAGGTACCTGCTCATTAAAATGAAGCTGGAGCAGAACCTCATCGATGCATACTCTAGTGAGGGTTGGAAAGGCCAGAGGTATGGATTGTTATATCTTATAAACTCGTTTCCATCTGAAAAACACAGCGGTGTAGTTCAACCTAAATTTCTAGAGAAATCAGTTAATATTTCTAAGATTAGTTTTGGGAGAAACAAAAGCTTAACCACTTGACTGAACAGGTGATAAAAGTCAGTAGTACCCACTTGTTGAAGGATGCTCCATTTTTGGAGAAGAGAAGAAAAAGAATAACCACGTATCAGATATGCTTCTTGGGTAAACATAGAAGACAAGCTGATACTGTATTTTCTAAAACTTTTAGCTAATCTCTGAAGAAGGCAGAGCTTGATAACTTAATTCCATACCCAGATTGAAGTAATGTGTCCATTAACTAGCTAAATGAGAAATCGTTTTCTGATAAGGAAAAAATAACTAGTTGGATGTGGTTCTGAGATACACATCTGGAGACATGGAAACTCTCAGTTAGTACCTTATATCCCTCACTTGTTTTTTACATGGTTCGGTATTGGTGGAAGGGAGAAGCCAAGTAGGAGTCCACCAGAATGGTTAAACTAAATCACGTGTGTTGGCAGTTTAGATTTTCCAGTGTCAGTGTCCCTTGCGTTGTCTCCATATCTAATTGCCCGTCCATGTGTATCTATCATGTGCATTAACTTAGCATGTAAACCATAGTCCTCTGTTTTATTCACTGATTTGGTCTTAGTTCGAGGGTTTCAGAAAGCACCATTTCCTAGGATATACATGTCAATACAATTCGTTTTGAGTGCCTCGGATTCAGCTCTGTGAAGCCCTCAAAAGATAATGGATAGCATTTTCTGATCGAAGCTTTCCGAATGAGTAAATAACAGCTCAGTTTCTGAACCTAATCCTTTCTGTAAGATTGATTTTTATTTCTCAAAATTTGCTCTGCAGTCGAGAAAAGATTAAACCAGTAAGGGAACTACAGAGAGCCAAGAAGCAGATATTAAAGTGTAAACTTGGGATCCGTGATGCAATTCGGCAGCTGGATCTGCTTGGTTCTGAGGGATGCATTGAACAGTCAGTGTTAGGTCCAGATGGATCTGTTTTCCATGAACATGTATGCACATTTGACAACCTTCTTATGTTCTCTAGTTCAGTACTTTAAAATGTTTAATATCTCCAACTAAAATCCAGCTTCATGGCATCTTTGATATAGTAATTCTCTTCTTTTACTGGAAGGGAAATCTAATATTTGAGTGTGGACATAAATTTTGAGTTGAAAATTATGATGCAGTAACAGCTTTGTATTTTATGTCTAGATTTTCTGCGCAAAGTGCAAGTCGCGAGAGGCTTTTCCAGATAATGACATTATACTATGTGACGGGACATGCAATTGTGCTTTCCACCAGAAATGTCTCGAACCTCCATTAGCTACAGAAAATAGTGAGCCATTCTTCTCAATTCTTTGCTTATAGATTCATTTCCTGAATTTTTATTGCTATCTTTTACTCAGTGTAATAAATCTGTCAGGTCTGATTACTAGGGAATGAATCAATTGTTCTCTGCTGAAATTTTCTAGGTGGACCCTCTGAAGTGGGGTTCCACGTACTTGTATTCCCATCATGTTATATCCTATTCTTGAGTATCTCATATCTGCTCTTCTTGTTTAAATTAACTGACTTTTAGTTGTATTGATGATAATCCAGTTCCTCCGGGAGATCAAGGATGGTTTTGCAAATTTTGTGAGTGTAAGATGGAAATACTAGAAGCGATCAATGCACACATTGGGACTCACTTTTCTGCAAACAGTAATTGGCAAGTGAGTGAAGATTAAACACCTTCAAGAACCTCTTATTTGTTTATGATGCTCGAATTATCATTTACATCCTTTAGAACCTTAAGCATGCATCAAAACACTTATTTTTCCTCTAAATTTTAGTTTTTGTTGTTTTTGCTTGTATGCATTAGTTTTAGTTTATATTTTTGATTTTCTACATATCCAAAACATCTCTATCAATTTGCCTTCATCTTATATTCCTCGTTGGGGCTACTCTACATTCCTCCAATGTGACTCATTTATTATTTTATCTTTCCTAGTTTTGCACTCATTCATCTCAAGATCCTCATCACTGCCACATTCTCTGAACATGCTTCTTGACAAGGCCAAGGATCAGTATTATTCCTCCCACTAGTTTTATTGGTATCCGGTCATTTAAAAAGTCTAAAAATGCAATACTATTTTAGCTGCCGGCTCTAAATTAGGGCCAAGGATCAGTATCTATATCATTATGGATAATAGAACCAAGATAACTGGAGGTTTCCTTATCATCAGTTTTAAGTAGCACCTCATGCCTTTACTAATTTTTTGCTTCTCTATAATTGGGTTCATGATAGGAAATTTTCGAGGAAGCAGCTATGGGGCCTGATGGTGAAAATGCATCTCTCAATCCTGAAGATGAATGGCCATCTGATGAATCTGATGATGATGATTATGATCCGGAAAGAAATGAAATGAGCTGCAGCTTTAGCAGATCAGGCGCTGAAGATAACAATCCTGATGAAGCAAGTAGTTCCAGTAGCTTTTTTTGGACATCTGATGAAGAAGCTATTTTGCAATCCAGACGATTAGAAAATGATGGTTCTCCAACGGGAGGATTTTATCAGGGTAAAGAAAGAGGACACTTTGTTGACTTGATGGATGACATAAATTCTGATGACACTACTGATCGTGAAATGAAAACTCGCCGTAGGCAGAGAAGGGATGTCGATTATAGGAAACTGCACGATGTGAGTATCATAAAAAATCTAAAGGCTAACATTATAATTTTTGTGACTGGAAAGCCGTGATGAGATGCACACACATATGCAAGTATATAATGATCGATGGGTGTTGTGTTTGTTACCCGTAGGTGAGCATCACTGTAATCCTAGCTGTGGCTTGTTATAGTCAAAGGACAGTGGGATTGACCATATGGCACTACCACTGCTAGGCTCTTTTGGTGATGCTCACCCACCTTACAGGTCGGTGAACAAAATCACACTTGCATTAGTGTTTTCCTTGCTTGATTGAGGAGCCAGTTTCACTTTAGCGTTGGTGTCAAACGGATGGTTAGGTCTACTGAGGTCGTCCGCTTTGTGTACTTTTAGCAATCTCTCTATCAAAGAAGTGATTCTCCAACTGAAGCATGTGGATTTATTCATTTATACTGAATCTTTGTGAAGGAGAAAAATGATCTTCATTGGAAAGAAACATCCTTTAACAATCATGAGGCTTATTTACTTGTGGGAAGAACCATGGTGTCAAGCCATATATAGTTGGATCCTTTCTCCTCTGGGGTATGCTTTTTATCCTGTCGTGCAGACCCTGAGGGGAGAAAGGATCTGAGTAATCTGACTGTCCATGGATTCATGGTATTTGTTCTCAATTGGTTCATAAATCATCCCCTAATATGTCAGTATATTGTTTCGATGGTTTATATTTGGATCTCCTTACAAAGTATGATTTCTTGTGTTGCTAGGAAATGTTTGGAAAGGATGTGCTCGAAAACGAACAAGTTAGTGAAGATGAAGACTGGGGACCTGGTAGAAGGCGGCGAAGATTGAATGAAACTGATGCAGCCGGCACTCTGGTGGCTTTGTGTGGAAATGGGGATGGATGTTCAGATGTGATGCCTATAAAAGCTAAAAGGTCAGTTTCAGAAGATAAAAGAACACTCTTCAGAATTCCCCCAAATGCAGTTGAGGTAATTGGGCTTCCCTCTCGAGCAACATATCTGTTTTATAGTCGAAGAAAGTACCTGTCAATATTAAGCTTCAATCACTTCAACAAGTGATTTCTATTTGCTATGTGCTCAGAAACTTCGCAGAGTTTTTGCTGAAAACGAACTTCCCTCAAGAGCTGTCAAGGAGAATCTCTCAAAACAGTTGGGTATTGCATCTGAGAAGGTAGGCTAATGTATGAATTAGATTCAATCCCTACAATGTGACATTCGCGGGAGAAATTATATTGTACATTCGACTGGACTTTTGCACACTTGACTGCCACAGAACTTTAGGTTCTTAATTGCTCCTAGCATACATATGGATTGTGATTTTGTTCACCCACTTGCAAGGTGGGTGAGCAAAACCACAAAATCCTAGCCTCAGGGTGTTAAACAGTCAATCCCACAATCGTTTGATCATATAACACCAAACCGCTAGGATTATGTTGTTTTGCTCTTACAAGTGGGTGAACAAAATCGCAGTTTGCCCTAGTGGATAGGATATAGGATGGTGGGTAAACAAAATCAGACTCCCTTTTGCCATGCTTATAAACTGGTGTTCCATGGACATGTTGCCGTATTTACTGTTTTACTCTTTGCACCTCATTTTGTATAACCAGCCTCAAATATTTCTGGTTCTGTCTTATTTTCAGATAAAATAAGTGTGGATAGAATATAGGATGGTGGGTCAACAAAATCAGACTCCCCTTTGCCATGCTTAAAACAACATTGATGTTCCGTGGGCACACTTCAGCAGTGTTCCATGGACACAATTTGCCATGCTTATAAACTGGTGTTCCATGGACACGTTGCCATATTTACTGTTTTAACCTTTGCACCTCATTTTGTATAACCAGCCCCATGTATTTCTGGTTCTCTCTTATTTTCAGATAAACAAGTGGTTCAAGAATGCCCGGTATACAGCACTTAAGATTAGAAAGGTAAGATTATATACTTCTTAAGCTTCTAGAAAACATGCCTTCTGGTATTCAACAAACCCTTGAAAATACCTTAGGATCCCTTAGTGTTGGTTTTCTTTTAGTTGTCCTTGTCAATGTCCTTCAAAGAATAAAATGGAGGAACCATTAATGGTGGTTCTTGCATTAACAGATGTCTTCGATTCAGGTAAGCGTACAGGACCCAGATTAAGAGAGCTTACGTGAATCCAGTCTCTCATAGTCCCTGTTTTCATTTCTTTTATTATGAGGATATCCTCCAATTTTTAGGTTAAACTATGTAATACATAAGGGTGTATGGAAAGCTGTCCAGACTTCATTTTTGCACTGACAGGATTTCCATGACATGATGAATTCAAACCATCTCTCTGATAGGGAGACAGTGCCTCATCTATATGATGCTGCCTATGTTTTTGCCATTATTGCAATTCCCTGCAGTAGTTTGAACTTCTACAATAGAAAAGAATTACTATACAGATTTGTTCACCCTCTTCTAACTTTGATGAACAAAACCCACTATCGTGATGTAACTGTCCTTTCCAAAACAACCAATCATGATGGTATGTTTTGTTCACCCACACTAGAAGAAGGTGAACAAAATTGAGCTCAAGAGTATTAAGAGCAACATGCCTCTTTTGCCTGGTGGCAAAGGGATACTGGGCTCAAACTTCTGCATTGATGGTGCAAAACAAACTCAACTGTTTAGTAAGTACAATTAGTGCCCAGAAGCCATTTCCCTTTTCAGTTCCAACTTTCTTTACAAGCTTGCATCATTGGAGTTGAGTTTAGACTTTAGGAAACTTGACTCTACAAAAGCTTTATATGCTTAAGTTATAGCTTGTGGATTGAGGGTTTTTCTGTTATTCATTTTCACAAACAATGCCAGTTCGACACAAATTTATGTTTCTACGTACATTTTGTTAGATTCAAGTTAGTTTTAAACCTTTACTATCCTACCTTACATGAACTTCCCAATTACATATTACAGGCAGACAGCACAAAGCAACTGCCCACCACTAGTATGATAGCCAAGGAATCAACTGCTGCAACTGGAAACAACTGGACTACTGATCTGATGACCTCAAATGGAAACTCTTATGCGGTCCCATCAGATAACGAAGGAGTCCAAACACCAATTAGCTTGGGAAAAATTCGAAGGAGGAGAAATACAAAGTCTTTAACCATCTCCCCAAAGAAGAAACAACATAAAAGAACCGCCCGAGCACAGCCAACCCATAAAAATGAGGTATTAACTTTATCACTTGCTCTTTTCATGCTTCAGGCTGCTGTGCTGATATAACATGGTTGGGCCTATGAATGTTTAGTGAGACCATCTCCATTGTGTTTGATTTTGTTGACACACATTAAGCGTGGGTGAACAAAATCCTGCTATGTGACTAGTAGGGGCCTTAAACGGTCAGTAGGATGTATTAGGACCCCAATAATCTAATGGTAACGAAAACAAACAAAAAACTCTATTGGCAGAAAATTACAAGGAAATCTAATTAGCAGACCCCAGAATACTATCTGTATATGGTCAATTTGGGTGGTTCTAAACTTGGTGAAACAGAACTTAAATCAATTTTGTATATATCTTATGAACAGGTGAGTACATTGCTCAGCAATACTGTGAGCTTCAAGAAGAAACTGAAAGCTGCTCCAAAAGAGGACAAGATTAAGCCCAAGTATGAACTGGTAACTAGCAAGAAAACTGAGCAACTATATTTGGCTGAGATGGAGAGGTTGTGTCATCTCGAGGCTAAGCTTGCTGAGCTAAAGAAGGTTTTATTAAGGATATGCAACGACAAGAATCATGTAACAGATCAAATCAATATGGATGAACCAGTAATTATTTATGTTCCGGTTGCAGAGGTAAGGGTTAAAGGGTGATTTGCTTGTAAATCTGTTAATCATGATACGGTCCTGTAATCCGTTTCTGCTTGTTTATGAATGAAAGAAAAAAAAGAAAAGAAATAGAAAGCATCTTTTGATATTTAAATTGTTGTCATTCATGAGATTTGCCTAAGCTGTGCTCTCTTTCAAAACAATCTGACAGGTTTTTGAGAAAATTATGAAACATAGTTTCTAGAAATAGAAGCAAATCAAAAGGAGTTATTGTTCCAGAGAAGTTGAAGTTTTATGTAACTTATAATGCAATTATAGGAACTTAACAGGTTATATAACTTTCTGCCCAATTAAGAGAGATCAAATCTTGTTTTTTTTTTTTTTTTTTTTTTTTTTTTTTTTTTTTTTTTTTTTTTTTTTTTTTTTTTTTAATTTTTAATTTTTGTTTCTTTCTTTTAGAACTTAAACAGGGTTACCAATTTCTGCAAATAATAGCAATCTACCACATGGATATATATGTATTTGATCTTCCTCCTCTTTTAAACTTATTAGGATATGGGATATGATTCTTTTGCTGTGTATTTAGTTTGACAGGTTGAAGTAATCATGATTATTCATACACGATAGGTACGGGTGCGGTTGATGTAGCAAAATCTATGGTAGCTTAAGTTACAGATACAACTTGTGAATAATATGCTGTCAGGTCAATAATATATCAGAATTTCATCAGATTTTGAATTAGCAGTGTTGTATATCTGAAATGTTGAAAAATCTGAACCAATTATCTTGAGAACTATAATCTTTTAGGTCATTTTTGCTTACTAAACTGCTGCAAACTAAGTATTTAAGCTGCTTTTTGTGGTATTGCTTCAAAGAGGTGTAAAAGAGAATCTGATCTTGAAAATCTTGACCTCTATATGAATATTGTTGCACTTTTTCTTTATTTTTTTTTCCTTTGTTGGCAGCGAGTGTTGTTCATTTACTAATACATATGGGTGTAAAAGAAAATCTGATCTTCACATCTCCAACCATTATTGCAGCTCATTCAAGTAATTTACAGATAAAAAATTAGGAAAAAAAGGCATTTTTCATGAGTATCCAAAAGCTCATGAAATCACAAAATTCGACGATGAGGCAGTGCCAAAAATGCAGCACGTAAAGCTAAGACGAGAAATTCCAATCTTGCAAAAGATGCAGCATGTAAAGCTGAAACGAGAAATTCTAATCGAGAAAAAAAAAGCTGAGAAGAGAAATGGTGACACTGGATTTTGAGTTTGAAAGGGGGATGAAGGCCTAGAAAAGAAAGACCAGTTAGTCTATATCAGAACTATTGAGGTTATGAATGACTGAAACCAGAGTTTCTAAGAACTAGATGAATGAAGAAGATTCATTTTGAAGAAACATTTCACCAAGAACTATTACCTAGATTCATTTGATTTTTGGACAATATCCCACAGTATCTGCAAAAAAATGATGAAAATCCTTCATACCTGGAAAACCCTAATGCTTAACAGATTATAAAGGGTCAAACAACTACTGACATCAATGCAGATAAAGTGTCCTTACCTAATTTCAATTTTCTGGAATTCCAAGCCAAAATGCAAGCAGGGCCGTCGCATCTGCATAAAATTCAGCCATGTACAGACTGAAGCAGTCTCAACACAGGAATCTACTTTTTACAGGTTTTATAATGGATATTTCGATAAAGAACATCAAATGAGATTCGAATAAAAAGAAACACTTAAAGAAGAAACTCTTATGCACATAACAAACAGATTTTCCTCACAATAGGATGCTTGGTTTAATTAATGGGTTTTCTTAAAGTTAGAAAGAAACACCACAAATAACAAGAAGATTGTGCTGATCTTTGTAATAGACCAAGAACCGCAGAAAAAAGGTCCAAGTCGCATAACAAAAACTGGTTTACAAATACACATTAGTGATTCATCTTCAAATTGTGGTTCAATCCTAACCAACCTCATGTAAATTGGTTCCTTTTGCCACAAAAGCGCAATCCTCTTGTATCATCATCCAAAGCACATGTAGCCATGAAAATTTTCTTAAATAATTCACTGCCACAAAAAGATTTGCAGGTAAATATATGTTCGACATTTCCTTTCGATTGCAAAAACTAAGGACACCAAGATTCTAGTATCTGATTATTAGAAACGGGTTCGCCAAGTTATTGAGGGTCATAACTGAAAGGGATATAGAAGCCATCAGGAAGGTAAAAGGACAAAACTGAGAACTGAAATCTGAGCAGTATTTCTTGTACTTTTTTGCATCTTACAAGTTCTTGTGACAGTATAGGAAGCCACTGGAGAAATAAAACAAAACCAAATAGAATCATAAAACCATTTAGAGATGATATTCAATGCATTCTTCTAAAACCAACTGACTGAAAAAAAGAAAAAAATTGGAGACCTATATATAAACCAGATGAAGCAGAATGACAAAATCATTTACATTGTATTTGATAGTTTAGTTGTCCTTACAAGGAGAACTCAATTCCGGATGAAGTAACAAAAAATGTGGATTCTCATATGCTTTTGTATTTATACATTGCATGGTGAAAAGTTAACAAAACAATTTTTGAACCCTTTTAATTTATCTGACTGAAAAGTACAAATACATTTGGAGGCAAAATTTGTGCATACCTACATAAGTTGTCAGGGATCACCACCATGTTTTGATGTTACACTTCTAATGTCATCCGTATCACTCTTGGAACGACTTAGTTTTCGCTTTTTAGCAACCAGCCGAGGCCTCAGCTGTACAGCATGTCATTTGAAATATCATGAGAATAAAGGCAATACATCTTCACAAACTTTCAATAGATAGATGCACATGCAACTGTAAAAAAAATTAAGAATGACCAAATCAACCATGCTAACCATAATATAACTCTTAACATAAAAGTAATCGGAGGTGTGGGTCTCTAAATAGAAAATCCTAAAGAAACTCCTGAAACTTCAAATCTTAAATTATGTTTCTTCACATAAGACAGCCATGTAGCAGCTTCCTATATTTTCTTTTCTTTTAATAAGCCCATCTTTCTATATTGTGAAAAAGACAATTAAGTTAGAATGCCTGTTAGCTCATGCTGCAGAGAGTTACTTGGCTGAAATTTTCAACACGGAGAAATTCAGGTGCAAGAGATTCAACACCTTGTGCAAGAGATTCAACACCTTTTTTTTCCTTATCAGTCTTTCAACACCTTTTTTGCATCCATCTAAGATGTCAAATGTAAGAAATACTAATCTATGCAGATTTTTTTTATGCACTAAATGCGTTAAACCCACCCATAACGCAATACATTTACACATCAGATTAACTCAAAGCTTTTCTGAAATCTGATATGGGCACGTGAAAATCGAGGGCTGCTTGGTAATCATTCAATGAATTTTTTTGTAGGTCCAAAAGTAATTATGGTTAAGATCCATTTTATCATTAATCATTTCTAACATCAATCTTACCAAACAATTGAAATAAGGATTGTTAAGAAAAATAATTACATGTGATAACTTGTTTAAAGTGATTCAATAAAAATATTTTTTTAATTTACTTCTACAAAATAATAATTCATAATACAACTAATCAAGGTGGTGGTAGTGGTGGCTACAGCAGTGGTGGTATGGTAGTTACAGTAATGGTGATAGGTTGAGGGTGATAATTGTGAGAAGAGAAAAACTGTTTATATTTAATACCCAATTTTTTTTATGAGAACATTAATTCTCATATTGAAATAATTTATTTATTTATGTTAACAAACACAGTTTTTACTTCCATAATCAATTATGTGTGATAAACAATATCACCCCCATAATTGATTATTCTAATGGGTTCCCAACAACGCCTAACGAAATTATAAGTTCATCTCCTGATGGCTAGCAAGAGATGCTCAAAGCATTATCATGCCTGACAAAGATCTAGTTGTTTTATTTTGAGGTAACATACACTTAGAGTCAACCTTATAAAAGAAAGTATTCATGTCGGATTCTTTAAATTATAAAAATTAATAGAGGACTGCTAAGACGTACCATCTCTATATATTTGAGATGCTTTAGGACTTGATCTGTTCCGAGCTCCTGCAAAAAGGTTGAAAAAAATTGGAATGTGAGGCCAAAAGAAGGATAGTCTATCAGATGGTGTAGCCTAGTTACACAGGATGTCCTTAAGCATTATCTATAGACTGCTGTTGATGTCCTGTTTGAGGGTAATGGGGGTCACAGATTGAAACAATAAACAAGAAACTGATCAAGATTGTGAGTTGTTTGTATGAACACCTTAAGAAAAGCGAGACAGCAAACAAATACTGGTGTTTATTTTGGGTACACTCGCTATTGACTTTCTCAAGAAAATCATTTTCTTAGTAAATCAGATTCCGAGCTCTCAAAAGTGGAACAAGTAAAGCAAATAAAAAAAGGAAATCTGATAATATTTTGTGAATGAATAAAACCGATTTTCACCTGAGGAACAGCACAGTCAGAATGAACTGGGTCCCAAACAACAGCGCAGGAGCAATCCCAATCATCAGTTTGAACTTCAAAAAGAGGAGCCCTGGTTAAAAATATATAAGTTTAGATTTAAACTTCATGACAATATATTAAACTAAAGCATTATTAATATTATGCACATAAACAATGTGAGAAACAGATGTTCTAACTGGCCACTGAAACATTAACAACCAAAATAAATTAGTTTTCCACAAGAAAAAAATTATTGCAAGCATATGAGGATTTAGAGTCAAGTGATTCATTACTGTATACAACTTCTTGAATGGCATATATTTTGTGTACTTTCATAAATTGTTTTGAACCCATCCAAAATGGACATATGATAGCCTACATGGCTACATATGGGAGTATGAAAATAAATGTTGGAAAACCTAACAACATGATCTCCGAAGGCAAAAAGGCTTCAAAATGATCATTCTGTTAACTTCTAGAAATAACATTCTGAACCATGATATGAGAATGTCTGGAGTCTATCTCAAATATACTTAAGATATTACTTTTAAAATTTTGTTCAAATCGATTTCAATACGAAATGAACCTCCACTCAAATGGATAAATATAATCTAGAATAAAGCCGAAAAATTGTGTGAAAAAACAAAATCTGAAGGCACAAAGGTTTTGACATGGTCATGAAATTTTTTTAAACAAAAAATCTCGGTCTATGTTACAAAGAATGTTTAGGACCTATCTCAAATATATGTAGGATCCTTATAATAATAAAAATATACCTTCGCCACTTTCCGCAAATAGTGCCCTCTTCTGTACCGTCATCCAAGACCTCTCGACATTGAAGCCAATTACCAATTGAGCTGGGTGCGGAGGATTTTTTGGCATTCAACCCCTAAGAATCCAAGAGGCAATCTCTGTTATATACAAAACTCTATTCCTAAATGAAGAGAAGAACAATAATATGCTAGAAGGTAAAATAACTCTTACACACAAACTATCGCAGTCTGTAGGATCCATTTCCAATGGTTCACCAATACATTCAACATCACTGCAACAAAAATATGGAACAGAATAAAATTAACAAAAGATGGGTTTCAAAAATGAAAGTTTTAAATCTAAGTATGGCCAAATTTCTCCATTAGTTGAAAAACTAAGTCTAGGCATTTCAAAAAAATCTATTCGAGACAATTGATGAAAAGTACTAGTACATACCAGACTTACCACGAATACGACCAAAACCAAAAAGGAACATTTTAAACATTCAAAGAATACGAAGTTGGAGACTTCCAAACGAATACTAATTTAATAACAACAATTCTTCCTGAAAACCAATGGTGAGTTTTATGCACTCACAATGTTGTGGTTAATCATATATTTGCAGCCTTAGAGTACCCTTTATTTTTTCATAGTGGATATTTTTGTTTATAGGAGATTTGTGTAGCATTTTTTTATTTCTTTCAGTATGCAATTGAAATTTTCAACCAAGTATCAAAATCAAACGAAAAAAAAAACCTAACCAGAACCTTCAAAATATCATTCAAGTCATTATACTGTAACATTCTAAAGAACCAACCTGATTCTCAATTGCAGTATGATTGAATCAAAATAAAATTACGTCAAAAAGGAATACAAAAGACCTGTAAGAAAGGTAAATGTATCCCAATTCTACACTCATTGAAATATAAAAAATTCCAACAATGCAGACATAGACCACTAATATTGTGAAAATTAAAATATGACCTATTACTATTTTTGCAGTTTTACTTGGGGATACTTTTCAGTTCATTAACTTTCCTCTAAACCAAATGCAAAGTAATCCATATCCATTGACAAACACCCCACATAGAATCATGAAAACAGCCATAAGACAGAAACTTACTTGGCAATTGGACCAGACCAGTCAGGCACGTCTGCTTGAAAACCTTTCCCTATTCGAACGCCTGTAGTATATGGCTCAGTGTCATTCAACATGAACAATATAGGGTCCAATTCATCTTTAAATGTTCCAATCCTGTACTTGGATACTTCACTCTTTGCATTTATCGATTTTCCAGAGGTAGTCTCAGCAGAAATTTTACGTTTCTTCCTTGAGCAAGGCTGGCAAAACCACTCGTCAACTGGTATCTTTCTTATTCTCGGGTTGCAGCAAGAAACATGAAATGCCTCCTCACAATGATCACAAATCAACATTTTTTGCGGATTTTCCAAATGGCCACATATTTTGCATGATTGGAAATTACATCTATCAGCACTAATACCCACGACGTCATTTGAAGTGCAGTTTCTGTCAGGAGAAACTGGTTGAAGCAGACCATGTTTTCTTAGTATAGATATGCATAGTTCTTTTTCTGTGAGACTTCCTCCTGACAGATCTGTAGTTAGAATATCAGAAGAGGAGCACTCCCCAGTGTCATCCATGTCACTCTTGATGGAAGCTGAACCAAGTTCAATATTAGATTTTGATGATGAGCAGCTATCATTTACATTGTAGTACGCAAAAGCAGATTTTTGGATGCTATTATGACGCGCTTCATCACACCCTTCTACCTCTCCACCTGAGCATCCATTATTAGACACGGACTTTGAAAGAACCTCCAAACCCTTAGTTTTCCTAATCTTTGAACAAGGAACATCATCAAAGTTTTGTGGATAAACCTGTTCGGATATGGATGAGTTCCCAATACCGAGTAGATCTTTGTTGCATAAACTTGCGGTCATTATAGGAGCTCCTCTGACACTATAATTATCATTGTCAATTTGACTGTGAAGATTACAATCTTTCTCAGCTGACAGTGAAGGCATTTCAGAACAATTGTTGGAAAGACAATCACCACTACCCTTTATACTGTATGCTGCCCCGGATGATAGAAGAGTAACAGAATTCCTTTGAAGCTTCCTTCGCTTGTACACAAGATTTGGTGCAGAACTTGCGCACATAGCGCTTACAGTAGACAATTTCGAACAGTTCCTTGAATGGAGTAAAGAGTCATTCCCTCTCCGCTCCCTAGCTGAATCCCAATGATGTTCAGGACATGTTGGGCATTTCTGCCAAGTTTTCCCACTGGAGATCCAATCACATAATAAGTCTTGTTTCCCGTGGTCAGATACAAAAGAAAGAGCTTCTTCAATTGAACTAGGAACAGAACTCTGTATCAACATTTCACCTGTATAAATCTTTAGATGTGTTGCTAGTAGGACTCAGTCCCAGACGAAGAAACTAAATCATCTGATCACTTTCCATGTATGTCCTGGAAGAAAGCCTCACCTGGTGAACATAAAAATCATCCACTGATTCCAGAAAGCACCCTGAGCCATTGCAGAAGACATCATAACCGAAAATGGTGGCAAAAAGAAAATAAGTAGAAAGAATTTTGAGACTAATTACTTCGGATTCTCACATGAGACTTGCATAAGCACAAGAATGAATTGATGATTTCAGATCTTCCAGCTAAACAACACATCCAAGAGATGCTTTTCTGCAGTGCCAACAGGGTAATTGTTTGCTTAGAAATATAAACATCCAGAAGACTTGATCTGGTACATTAAAACCCAACCAAATTTCAAAAACTGGTAACTGCAAAACTTGTATAGCCACTCATTTTGAGAACTTGGTTGGATTTAATTTCGAAATGCTAGCTAGCATCCTGTATAAATTGTGTTCTATATTAAGATTTGGTGAGGCTTAACACCAGTTACTACACAATAATAAATGCCTCTCCATTATTGTTGCAAAGATGAGTGAAGTAAAGATGAAGATTAATAGTTACAAAGATGGACGGTCATGAAGGAAAACCACATCAACCCTAACTTTGCTTCTCCTACCAGTGCTACGATAATGAAGATTTTAGGGTAAAGACATAGGAACTCCTTAGTGTGGGAGACAGGGAAAGGGATCCATGAAACCCAGGGGACATTAATCAGAACTAAATTTGGTGGACTGGAATACACATTAGAACTGAACTTTGTCTGATGGCAAAATACTTGCTTTTCTGAGCTATTTAATGGCAGATTAATTATTACCATGGAATTAAATTTCTTTATGTTCTATAACTTGGATGAACTTTTTTTAGGGTTCTATAACTTTAAAGCAAATATTAGTCCGTTTCATAGTCCGGGAGTAGGATATCATCAGACTGTCTTGATTTGATAATTGTTTTTGTAAATCAAGGATAAAATGGATTTCCTTTAAACACACCACCATTGTCCATTGAAAAACAACTCTTAAACCAAACCCTAATAACTTCTCCATCATCTCCCTCTCCTTCTCTGCAATTTAATCCCAAAACTCAAATGTTGTTAAACAAACAACATATTCATTGACCAGGTTTGGGATGTCATCAGGTGGGTAGGGGAAAAACCAACACCAAGACAACTTGTCCTCATCTAGTGAGACCAAACAAAGCCTTAAGAAAAAGCCGAAAATTAATGTTGTTGGTTTCACATAATAATCTTACCTCGAGGACGAGTTGTTAAAGATCCATTTTCAAAATTTGTGACAAGTTGTTTGTCGAACATGGTTTTCTCAAAGAAGTTCAAAATTTTAGTATGGGGATTGTAAAGTGAATCCAACAAGTTTTTCAAAGACCAATGAAGAAACAAAAGAAAAGAAGGAACAAATAGTGATGGAAAATGCAAGAAAATGTGATTTTCAAGTCTTGCGGCTCACCAAAACAAAACCCTCATTGTGCCACGCATAAATCAAGGGCGAGTAATTTTAAAGAAGAGGAAACTGATTAGAACCTCATAATGTCTGTACATATGCGAGATTGACGGTTCCAATAATAAGCGGGATATTAATAACAAATCTCGTTTGTATTACTTATAGTATATCTAGAAAAGTCCAAAAGTGTATATTTTGAGTTCTAATAGGTTTGTTCCTTGAGGTAGTGGAAAACTTTGGGAACAAGTTTTTAGTGTTTAGGTACATTTTCAAGTTGTTGAGTGTGAGTTATCTACATAAGAAGCTCCAAAAAAGAAAATTAGAATTATTCAATCATCAATCAAAGAAATATATTCTAGTTTATCTTTTTTGTCCCTCCTTTCTCTAGTGGAATCAAGAGTTCCATCTCTTACTTATATATCTCTTGTGGATTCAAGAGGTACTTCTCTTTCTTCTATCTTCTTCTAGCTTTCCCAATCCAAATACTTTAAAATTTCAACTTTGCTCCCTCCACCACTAAAATCAAGTGCATGTACAGTTAAACCTCTATAAATTAATAAGGTCGGGACCATCAAACTCTATTAATTAATCGGGATTTTAATTTATCGAGTAATATTTTCACTTTTAGACTCAAGTTGGGATCGGAAAAATGTATTAATTTAACGAGATTATTATTTTATCGAGGTTCTATTGTACTAACTTCTCTTCTAATCTAAGTAGTTAAACTTGGTATCGGTGAAATATCAGCCAAGGAGTGATATGCAATATTTATAAATATCGGGATTTATCAGGAAATATTGGACGGTTATATAATATTATATATAAAATATAAATATATACATATATATATATATCATATTATTAATAAATGCAAAAATTACCAAAAATATTAAGAAGGAAAAAGTAAAAGAACAAGAAAAAAAAGATGATGGAAGAAGTAAAGAACAAAAAACAAAAGGAAAAAAAAAAAAGAGGAAACTTTGAAAGCAGTAGAGGAAGAAGGAAGAAGAGCAACAAAAACTAAGCAGTGGTGGCTACGCCAACCACGATTTTCTCCTCTCTTTTCTTCCCTTCTCTACGTTTTTTTTTTTACTTGGATTTGGGAAATAAACCAAACCCTACCTCATCTATGTTTTAAGTGAAAGAGAAGGGTTTTTTAATTTAAAACTTAGAAGAAGGGGTTTTTGTTTTCAAAACTAAGGAGGGTTAAGTATGAAATTCTTAATTTTCTTTTTTTGGGGGAGAGGAGGGAGAGATATTTTCAGTTTATACACTGATTTTTTCAAATTTTAACTCCCAAAATATCGGTCATCTTCCCCTAAAAAAAAAAATATCAATCACCTCGAGAGAAATTATTCACTGATATTTTCCAAAAAGAAATCGCCAGAGGAGCGATGCACGAGATCTTATTTAACCAACATCATAAAAGGGGTTCTCCTCCTCTATATAAATATCTTCATCCCCAAGACTACCTTCCAATATACCAAAAGGTTTGCAGTTACATTCTAGAATCTCAACATGGACTTGTCGTTGAAGCTTCTGCACAACCTGCGATAAATCTTCAATCATACGCCTTATCTCAGCCGTTTTGGTATGTTGTGCTTGATCTCCTCTTCCGCCACGACCTTCACCACATCCAATCGTGGTGTACGTCTAGGGTTTTTAGGCTCTAATACCATGGTGTTTTTTGTTACCTAACATATGGAACCGAAACCAACACCGAAAACATTCGGATTTTTTCTATTTTTCAGTTTCTAAAATCAAGAACCATTACCATTTTATTTTGGTTGGGACTGAGCCAGACCGGCGGAAAACCTAACGGTTTGCAGCCCTACCGACAAGATCAAAATTGCTCAATAAATTCTACACATCATTATCTCAATACCCACAACCCTAAACTATCAAAATAGGAAGAAATCATTCTTGCATTCCATATGTTCTACAAAATTTCAAATTCTAACAATTGAAAGAATAAAACAAGTTACCAATTCATAGACACCACAAACTAAACCCTCAGAAACATTAAAGCCCTAATTTTCTAGATCTAACGTATTTAAACCAATAAGAAAAACAAAACCCGATTCAAGTTATGAAGTAAACATACAAAATCAAGAAACAAAAATACAAAACAGGATTAAATATGTGTAGGAAAGAAACTAACTCACAAAAACGTACAATATGATCTAAGAAGTATAATCATAGTTATCAACGAAGATTGCAATACAAGCATATCAAAGTACAAATCAGATTATTGGGAACACAAAGGCTTGCAGATCTACGAACAGAAGGAGTTCAAGAGTTTACCGAAACCAGCGGATGAGAAACCCTAGGAGCCCTAGATTTCTTCAACTACACAAATGTATTCTGTCAGAGGGGAATGGAGTTGTGGTTTTTTTTTCTCTTTTGAATATGGCTTTATATAGAGCCTGAGTCCCAGAGATATTAAAAATCACAAATAAAAAAGGGACCTTTAAAACCACTTGAACTTTTTCCCACCCAAAGAAGGGCAAAAAACAGGGGTTTCTGTATGTAAATGGGTGCTGTGCAAGTGAGATTACCATAATACCCTTGGGTGAAATTTTAGCAAGTTGCAAATCTATGTAAACCTGTGATGATTGTTAGGCTGATATGGGTGCATATCGGACGTCTCGGAGTTGGCCTAGGTTCCATCGTCGTGTCCTCCTTCGTTGACAATTCTCTAATGGGTCGATCGTAGGAAGATTTCTCATTTTCGTTTAAGATCTTGCAAGGGTATTTTAGTCATTTTACATATGATATTACCAAGAATTGTAAAATTGGCAAGTTGGAATTTTGTGTGAGCCTGTGAGTTTTGCTAGGCATGGGCGTCTGCCGTCTCACGCCCGATCTAGGCTCCATCATCATTCCCTCCTCGATTAACAACTCTTGAGCAAGTCAGGAAAACAATTATCGATTCGTTCTAGACCTTGGATAGGTATTTTAGTCATTTTACTTATGGTATTACAATGAGTTGCAGATTTAGCAAGTTGGAATTCTGTGTGAGCTTTTGAGGGTTGCTAGGCTAACATGGGTGCATATCAGCCATCTTGGACTCGGCCTAGGCTCCATGACAGTCTCCTCCTTTGTTAGCAATGCCCGCACAAGTTTGGAAATGACATATCGCTTCGCTTTATTCCTTGTAAGGGTAATTTGGTGATTTTGCAATATGGTATTTACAAGGACTTGTAAATTACCATAGTAACCGCATAAAGCCACTGATCAATCGCAGATGGCATGTATATGCGGCGTAATTCTAATGTAGCAGACTCGAAAGAGTGTCAGATATTTCAGTTTTAATACTTATGAGGCCTAAGCATCACCAGACTTGCCTATGGAATCGGTTTCACTAGTCATGTCTTCACATAACTGAAGAACTTGATACTTTGATCTACCCTGTCCTAAGATTAAGATCTTTCTGACCAAGTTAGAGATGTCTTCCAGTAAGGCAAGTGGCATTCAAGACTCAATCCATATTCATTTTGCCTAGTCCTTCTCATGCACGCACTTTATCGGTCGCCATTGTAACTGATCAACACTAAAACCTTGACCACCCTGTCTATACCGTGTTTCAGAAGATTGGACTCAGTCCTTGAAATCATATGCAGACTTGTTTGAGCAGTTGTCTGACAATGTACCTTCTGCTCAACTTTTCCATTCAAGTATCAATTGGAGACTTTCTTAACAAAAAATAAAAAATAAAATTAGCAGCATTTTAAGCACTTATGGAGTCAAATCAATACGTATTAAGAAGAAATAGCTGTATACCAATCTCATCGATTTTATTAAACCTTTACTCTGAGCAAAGCCTGCACCACTGAATCCTGATGAAAACTTATTATCACTTGCAGAACATGAATATTTATTTTCTAACAGATAACTTGATTTCCATTATGAGAACTACCCACTCCTCCACCCCCTGCTCATGTAAACGAAATTCACGGTGTTAATATTCTTCTCCATTCATGTGCATGGTGGGATTCAATCAAGAATGTTTATAGGTAAGTCTTGTCTTTCTTTCAAAAATTTAGGTGAGGTTGTTTAGCTCTTGGTTAGTTTCTGTAGAAAATGGATGTTAACATTGAAAGTAGCTTCTTCCTATCTTTGGTTGCTTATCCTCTCACCTAAGCCCAGCAAGGCGAAGAAGATCAATGGAATTTCATTTACAAATGAAACTCTTCTTATATCACTTTGTTATCCAATGTGAAAATCATTTCTGTTCTTCATTCAATTGTATAAAATCCAATTTTTGTGTTGGTACATGTTTCTTTTTTCTTATTGTCAGTTGAGTTTTTTCATCTTCCACTTCTGTTTAACAGTTTCTGAATACATTTCGATACCGGGACTTGCTTATCAAAAACAGAACTATAATGTGCAGACAATGAAGTATATTGAACAATACTCTGATGAGGTGTTTGTTGTTCCTAAGAGACTTCAAACGTCAAGAGTATAGAAAAAGGTGATCTTGCAATTCAATGATGATGATTGGCAATTGTGATTGATATCAGAAAGTAACATTTCACGTTAAACTCGTTTTAAGATGTTCTTCAGAGTAATTTGAAAGCACCTTTTTTCACTCTTTGCATCAAATGAATGTCATTATGAGATATAGAGTTGTTAGATGGGTGATTAGTCCAAGTGCGTACAGGAACAGGTTAGGTCATTGATATTCAGGTTTATTTCACATTTTTTTATGATGGAGAGTATAGATGAAACAGAGGAAGAATTTTGAATATTAAGACTCAACTCGAGATGTTTTTGTGTGAGTATTAACAAAATGGTAATACTGACATCAATTTATGACCCTATTTTGATGGTTCCATTGCTTTATATATTTATATTGTCTGTGGTTCAGCAATCCTAAAGTTTCTTTCTGATCCAATCAACAGAAAATATTTCATAGGAAGTGAATCTTTAAGTTTGCCAACAAAAGATTTTAACTTCTCAGGTTGTTCATTGTTTTGACTTTGACATGATGTTGGAGCAAGGTTTGAAATATAGTTCAGTACGCACCATGGATAAAGACACATTAAAACAATCCATCTATTATTAAAGATATAAACATTCTCCTTTCATTCCACAAATTCAGATAGTGAATTCATAGTACATTTAATTTCAGAACTACTTTGAACCCATTTGGATCCTTTTTGTTACAATGGCAAAATCCCCATAAGAGGACGGCAAAAATACAATGCGAAATGAAAAATACAACAAGAAAGCAGTATCCATTTGAACTTGCCTAATTGTGTGAACTTGATTTGCTTTGAAATTCTTTCACAGTCTTCACCGGGGCTTGCGTTTTCAAAATCATTTCTTCATACTCATCTTCTGGTTTGTACAGAGCAACAACAGCTCCTCCTGCTCCAACTGAAGCTTCTCCCTCATGTATGACAACTGTTCTAATCACTATATTTCAATCGAATGTTTGATTATAAGAGAAGACCCCTATAAAGTCAGAGTAAACAGCTGTTGCACAATTTTCAAGAGAAAACAGAATTTCAATAGATCTCAACTTTGGTGCACCAGTCACCGAACCTCCTGGAAACCCACTGGGCTTAAACTCAAGCACTTCTTTCCTTGAATTATAGTCCCCAAAGTGTGAACAGTTGCATATGATTCAACCTCCATCAAACGGGCCACGGGAACTGAGCCAGGTTCACAGACACGACCAAGGTCATTCCTTAATAGATCAACAATCATTAGATTTTCGGCTTGGTCCTTTTCACTGTTGAAATCAAAAAAGGAAAAAGAAAAAAAAAACATATATTAGCTCATATCAAGGGAGGGAAATGGACTAAAATCTCGGTGTGATTTCATTTCTGCACCGTTTAACATATTCTATTTGAGTGTCCGAGTAGTGAGTAATCATTAGACAAGGATATCAAATTCACCAACTTATGAAATAGGAGCCAAACAAAAGGACTCATAGGTTTCTATTCTACTTAACATCATCTATTTTCTCCTCCTGAAGCTTTATGAAAATATGAGTTTACTACGAAGTAATCAAATGGATATGTGGTTAATTCAATACATTGTAAACACCCGACATATTTTTATGGATTTATGGCTATTTCACTTTATGCTGCTGATTCATATAGCTTAATTAGGCCAAAGTTTTAATTTTGCCTGTGTTGCAATTGCAAGTTAAGCTGTTCATCTTCACTGGGTGTTGAACCATGAGCAATGGTGCCTTTAATGGGCTTTGCTTCCATTGCACCACTTCTATCCAACTGTAGGAACCTCTCGGGACAGAACATCAGATAGATTGATTTTCCTTGGAAAAATTAAGTCGGGCAGCATATGGGGAAGGATTTTTTTCTCTCAGATTTAGGTAAAGTCCCAGTGAATCTATAGCCCCTGTTCTACTTCTCATCTGAGTTGTGAGACCCAACTCATAGTCATAGCTTTCTACATCTTTGATGAAGTTTAGACACTTCTCGACATATTTCCTGTACTGATCTCTTGAACCTCAGCATGGAAGCTAGCTCACATGGGGCCAGTACTGGTGCTGCTGACTGTTATATCTGCTCCTTGAACTTTTCAGTAGCTGAAGTTTTCAAAAACAGAAGCTTCTTCTCTGCATCATCCAACCATGATCTCTTGGTCGAGTTTCCAATAGTCCCTGGAGTACTTTCAGAATGACCTGTGTCGTGTATAGACAGAATGACGTGTCGTGTACTTTCAGAATGACGTGTGTTGTGTGTATACATCATCATAACGGTGATCGATCAGAACCACATTATCCACGAAGAAAAAACAAGCATCCAGTGTTGTTGGGTTGTGACAGTTAGATGCCATACCACATTCAGCTTTGAGACAGTAACTGCTTCATGAGAAATCAGATAAAAATTTGCAGAATACAATTTGAAACAGATTTTTGGCAGGAAGAACAAAGGAAAGAAATGATGGCTTGTGCAACCGATCTAGACTGTTTCTGGGGTCCACGATGCCCGTTGATACGATCTCAACAAGAAGATGAAGAGGAAGAAGAAGAATTAGAACTAATTTGCAATCTACGTAATTAACTAGCTACTTTTATTATTAATTCTCCCTTCAATCTGTTAACAATATGCTGCTTATATAGGAAAGAAACCTATTTCAATTGGGACTTCAGTTCCCACCCAAAACAAATAAAAAGAAACCTATTTCTACTCAAAAACCTAATGCTAACACGCTACCCAAATTATGGGTACGTAACACCCGTATAGGATGAAATTCGGTCCCCAACGATCATGTCCACATTTTGAATTTTAGTGTTACTTCGTTTCTTGTTCTAGAATATGTTTTATCAGTTAATTCCTAACGCTTTACAGAATTTTTTTTTTAAAAGAAAAGAAAAAGAAATCAACACCTTTGAGAAACATGAATTTTTTTCTTTTGTGGGCCTATATCTGGAAGATTGGATTTTTTTTATGTAAAATATGAGCATCTCTTTAAGATGAGATTCTCCTTAAAACTAGTACCAATAAAGTAACAATAAAAATGAGCAAGAAACATACCCACACACCATAGTGAGGCCTGGTAGAGTGCATAATGCCCATGTGATTTTTGTGCTCTCCATTCTCTCTGATGTTTCCAAATAAGAAGAATTTGCAGTCTCCATATTTGTTCCAAGATAATAAGAAGTGAGAGGATAATCAATCTGACCTCCAAAAGCATCAGCGATGACCTTAAGCTTCCAGTTCTCAAGAAAAGAAAGTATATTTGCAGAAGATCTCCAAGATATAGGAATGAGCTCTTTCGGGACTGAATCTGCATCAATTAGAACGGACTAATACCAAACAACCTGCAAGAAGTCATAATAAGATGGAGATTGTAAGGCCTACTCATTTTGACCTGGGTTTCCATGGTGGCTGCAGCCTGTACTCACCCATGGACCAATCAAGAGACACATCACAAAATCTTATATTGTAAAGTTTTGTTTAATTTTGACAATTAAATGTTATAAATAAGGTACAATTTTCTATATATATTCAGACTCTTTCACGTATTTGAAGACCAACTCACCTTGAACCCTGAATTGCGTCCAGGAGGCATATCAAGGAACAGATTGCACCCATTGAGTTCACTGGAGGGGACATGGTACAAGTTAGTAGGTACTGGACTGGAACCAACTCAACAACTACATACTTAACCTTCTAGAAAACACAAAAGTTCATATTAGCTAGACTAAGGCCTAATAAAAAAAAAAATTACAAAAAAAGGCCTAATTTTTATAATGGAGTGATTAAACCAGGAAGTGACTTAAGATACCTCAAACATCCATGGACTGGTTCCAGGGCATGTATAATTAGAACACCGTGCACATATAGCTGTGTAAATAAAACAATGCCAATATGACCATCTTAAATCAAACATCTTGATCAAATTAGAGGCAATGGAAAGAAAGTGGTTAGTTTTATTAGTATAACGAAAGGCTAATCCTAGAGGGACGGAAAAAAAAAATCTAACTAACATGGAACTATATTACAGAAACTTGAAAAGAAGAAAGAAAGAGAAAAGGGTTTGAACAAGAACGGAGATAAGACAAACTTTGCAACCAAAGGGTTCACAGGTGCATGGGAGAAGTTGAATTTCGTTAAGTTGTTCAACGAATTTCCAGAGACTGAAAATTTCTCATTTACCAGATGAGAAGTTTTGTGTCTAGACCACAAGGGTCAGTGTTGGAGTATTAAGGTATTTCGCCTTAAGTAGCTTTGCACTTGTTATGGATGGATTGACTACTTGAATTTTAGGATACCATGGACAACAAGAATTTCCATCCTAACAGTATTAAGATGCAGTATATAGAGTGGAAATTCCATAAAGAGTACACAAAAAGGATCAGCCATGAGATAAACTTGATGGGCAAGAAAAATTACGAAACAACAATTCCACTTTCTAGGTCCGGCAGGCCATAAAAAGAGTACAACTGAAAAAGATGCTACAGATAGAATTAGAATTGGAGTTGAGATGTACTACCTAAGTCTAATGCGTCCGACATGTACAGACCAAAGGAAGGGAAAAAATTTCAATACAACAATGAGAAAATTGATGCTTTGTAGAGCAATGTGGACAATATATAATTACATTTTCATAGAAAGAGTTTGCAAAGATAAGAATGTTGAGATGAATATAAGTGACAAGATAAGGAAATATAATATTCTAATGAATACAATTGAAGGACTCAAGGAGTAACCCAAGTAGTAGATAGAATGGAAGTCCATAGAGATTGTTTGAGTATGAACAGGAAGACCAGGGTAGTGCAATTTGAAAGCTCCAAATGGGTAAGAGAGGAAGGCTGATAATGACATCTGTTCAGGTAGTAAGAGAAGATTGATAGTTGAAGTGCTGTAGTAAAAGATGCAACTCTAGATTAAATGGAAAGGCAAAACAGGAATCACGTTGCAACCCATAATAGTTGGGATAAGGCATTACAAGACAATAATTAGGATGATGGATTGGGACTAACATTGTACATCTAGTATTTAGTTTGAAATCTTTATTTTCAGGTGACTCAGAAAAAATATGTTGAGTGAAAGAAAAAAATAAAAACTTATGGAAATAAATAAAGAATATGGTTTTCGAGTGAAGGCAATAAGATTCAAATTGAAATGGGCTTCCAAACTTGAATTACACTGATACAATACCTATCACTTCAGCGGAAACAAGCTTTCCCAAGTAACTGAAAAGGTATTAAAATTCCAAATTTCAAATACATGTTAATTTTAAATTTCTTATTCTGATCATTCATATCAATGCAAGATGGTTTCTCCATTCTGACCAAGAACTTACAATGATGATCTAAAATATCAAAATGGGTTCTTCCATAATATTCAAAATTCGTTAGAAATAAAAATAAATAAAAAAGACCAAGGACCACAGTTTCTATATAAGTTACAAAAATATTTCAGAGTCCCCACAATCAATAACTGGTTTTGTTTGCTTCTCTAGATGAGGAGTTTTCTCACAAGCAATCCATCAAACAGAATGTAAGCAAAACTTAAACATGGACCATCAATCACCATATTTACATCAAGATTAAAATGGTATTAAAGAAGTCATAACATACCAAATTTGATCGAATCTTCAACTAGAGAGATCCGAAAGCTACCCAGTAATATTTGATCTGTAAAAATGGTTTTATGATGAAACTAAAGAAGTTTAGAAAATCTCATCTTAACAGAAGATGAGTTGTTAGTTTACATTCGGGGGGATATTTTAAAAGCACCCCCATAATCTTAGTGGCAGGCCAGTTAGGTTGGACTTGGTCAATTAAGTTTGACCCTATAATTACTTATAACTTCAAACTCTATCAAAAGTTGATTAGAAATGAATAGTGATTGAGCAATTCATCTTACATAGTTTTGTTAGGGCTCACATAGAGATGATCGAAGGATTGATCTCCGATGAGGATGAGTTAGACACCATATAGATCATCTTCACCGTAGATCAAATCATTCTAAATCTTCCAACTCTATAAAAGTATTGTTAAAACCTTCATCTTTTGGACCACAATGTTAGAAGTTTTAAAACAAGCTGATTTTGACATAGGATGATTTACATGTTGAGGTTCAAACTACAAAGAATAGTCCAACATAAAATAAAAAGCTTTTCGATGCAAAGCTAATAAATTAGAATCGTGGCCTTTGAATTTGAAACTAAGGCTTAGTCACTTAAAAGTGTGGCTAATGGTTAACTTTCAATGTAATTCTATAGAATAAGCTTCTTTGGCCCCTTGAGCATATTTCGGCCCCTTAAAATAATTGCACTGTAAAATTGTTCCATCATTTTTATTGAATAGGGGATTTTGGCCAAAAACCCTTACTTGAAAAATATTTTAGGATTTAGCCTAATAAACATTTTCTTTTAGTCTAAGGCTCCTGGGTAACAGACTGAAACCCTCTCTAAAGAGAGTTTCAGTGTGTATAATTTACAGACTGAAATCCTCTTTACACATAAGAGGGTTTCAGTCTGTTATCCAGGGGCTTTGACTAAAAGAAAGTGTTTGTTGGGTTAAATCCTAAAATACGTTTCAGGTAGAAGTTTTTGTCTAATTAAATAAAAAAAATTACTTATTTTTATGACCTTAATCCAAAGAAATCTAAATTGACTATTAATTAAAATTCTTGACGGAGGGTAGTGAAAAACAAATAAAGAAAATTTTGAGTGTCTTGTAAATTAAACTAATAAAAATAATAGATTAAAGCAAGAGAGTATAATTTTAACTTTTGAGAATAATATTGATATTTTTTAAAGTAAAAAATAAAAATAAAAATAAAAAAGGTTTAATTAAGATGGTCAATCCACGTGTTCAAGGTGTTTGCCAAGAATTGAAAAAATCGTTCTAAGTTACAAAATCATCCAATAAACAATGGTTGAGAAGAATAAAACCCCTGTTTTTAATGACAATATATATACTTGAGGTGGTAGGGTAGTATGGTAGGTAGGTTTTTGGTGTAAGTGATTGCCAGGTGGGGTACTAAGCTACTTAAATAAAACATGAAAACATAAAAATAAAAATAAAAACCTTTTTAATATGGGAGAATATGGAACATGCTCTTTAATATTAAATTATGCAATGACTAATTTATGAATATAAATTACAAACACAACATTTAATTGGGTTGAGGATGATTTAGACACCATGTAAATCACTTTTGACGAAGATCAAATCATTCTAAAACTTTTAAACCAATCAAAGTATCGTTGAAAACTTCATCTCATAGATCACGTTGTTAGAAGTTTTAGAACAAGTTATGACATAAAATGATTTACATGTTAGAAGTTGGGGATGGATTCGAACTCTTTCATTAGAAGCTAATAAGTTAGGCTCTCCCATTACATAGCATTGAGGCCTTTTAAGATAAATAGAAACAAAATAAATAAATAAAGCAATACATGTGTAACATATGACCTTTCACTGTTGTGACCACTAAAGAGGCAAGGCAATTGGGTTGGATATTTTCACCCAATTTTCTATAAGTTTCATCCACTTTTTTAATTCTGAAAATAGGAAAGTGTACTATTGGAGCTCACATAAAGATAATCTAAAGATTAAATATTTGTGAAAATAATTTTTTATAGATTAAAAAAAAAGTCCTCCATATAGATTCTACATGCCAATGTCAATAAGATGTATGTAAGAATTATTAAGTTTGTGGGCATTCAACTCAAAATCAATTGGCAATGAGTGGTGTGACCCAGGATCATTATATATTAAGCTTGCTAGGCTCTCATATCCCATGTGGGACTATTCTCATCACGCCCCCTCACGTGTGGCGTTCTTTTTGCGCCTAACACGTGGAACTCTTTTTGGGTGGTGGGGGGCACGTGTGACCGTTGGGCTTATCACGTGTTGGCCTGTGCTCTGATACCATATTAAGTTTGAGGGCATCCAACTCAAAACCAATTGGCAATGAGTGGTGTAACTCATGATCATTATATATTAAGTTTGCTAGGCTCTCATATCCCATGTAAAACTATTCTCATCAAGAATAATTGCACTGTGAAATGGTCCCATCATTCTATCGAATGAAATAAAAATCCAATTAAATAATTTTTTTTTTAAAAACCTATTTTTATGACCTTAGTCCAAGGAAATCTAAGTTGGCTACTAATTAAAATTCAAGAGAGAGTATAATATTAGCTTTTGAGAATCACACTGGCATAAAAGTTTAATTAAGATGGTCAGTCCACATGTTCAAGGGGTTTGCCGAGACTGGAAAAGTCGTTTGGATTACAAAATCACCCAAACAATGGGTGAGAAAAATAAAACCCTTGTTTTCAATGACAATATAAACACTTTAGGTGGTAGGGTAGTATGCTAGGTAGGGTTTTGGTGTGTGTGAGTGATTGCCAGGTGGGGTTATTAAGTTACTTAATAAAACATGAGAACATTAAAAATACGGTAGTGCTAGGGCTACCGAAATCCCTACCGAATTTGCTACAGCAGACACATTTCACGGTGAGATTCATAACACTTTAGGATGGGATGCGAAATACGAGGAGATGCAAATCACTTTGACCGTTGGATGCTTGAGTGGTAGCAAATTCTGTAGGAATTTGCTGTAACTCAAGCATTACCGTTAAAAATATTAAAAAAAAAAAAACTTTTAATATGAGGAAAATGAAACATTCTCTTTAATATTAAACTATGCAGTGACTAATTTAAGAATACAAATTACAAACACAACATTTATTATTACAATCAACCTCACCCTTCACATGCGAACTAATTTTTCTTTTGTTATTTGAGAATGTAATTTTGCTGCAGATACTATGTCAAAGAGAGGGACTTCCCTTCATTTGGGATGTCGTGATTTCTTCGACCATAAATCTTCTTTCCTTTCGGTTGAGACCTCGGATACAGTATACTATCGGTTCTCATGAGTTCGCTTTGAGTTGTGGGAAGCTTTCTCTCTTTTGTTTCATTGTTTTGTTAATGCTTGTATTTTTTCTTATTTAATATATTCTTTGCTTACCTAGCAAAAAAAAAAAATGCAAACTAATTTTTCAAAATTTAAACACAACTATTTTCTAATGCCCAAACCTTTTTCCCCAAGATCCAATAGTTGGAATACTAGCTTTGTTCATTTCTAAAGAAATTTTCTGAATCAACTTTGCTCTTCACATATACTAATCTTTCATAGTTGCTCTTGAAATACTTACTCCCCCAAACTTTACCTTGTAAATAACTTGCAGTACCATTTTTGCTTTGACCTAAATCAATATCTCTATAGTTAAGATATGAAGTTCTTGGAGACTTAGCAACATAAGGTGTCAAGTATTTGTGAAGTTTTCTAATCCAACTGATATGCTTTTCAGATGCCTGCTTAAACCCTTCTTGATCTTCTTCCCAAAACACCAAATACACCATCTTAAATATGTTTCCATCTCTATGTGGGAAAGGAATTTCAGACTCTGAAATCTCACTCATCCTTCCACCATATGGACTTAACGTCATCATCGACGCGTTTACTTCTAATAATCTTTTCATTATCACTTCTAATCCAATTTGTGAAATGGGTTCTTTCACATAATCGGATTTCGCCTTATAAAACTTCTTGATTTGAGTCCTATTCAGTAAAACATCTAGAGATCCTTCCACGGGAAATCTAGCAAAATAGAGTGTAGATTGAACCCAACTCATTTCGATACAATCTTTACTCTCCACACCCAACTCAGGAAATCTCTCTTTCATCACAATTAGGAGCTTTTCAGCGGCCCCAAGGAACAATGAGGTGAATGAAGCTATTATTGTTTTCAAATTCTCACCTTTTTCTTGTGTGTTCGCGACGTATAACATGACGCTAATGAAGAGCTCTTGAGGAAGTTTATGTGCAACATCTTGCCACTTATGAACTAGTGCAGTTGCACCTTGTTCTAAGGTTTTTTCGACTCGAAAAACAGTCAGTAGGTGGAACAGGAACTAATTTGATCTTCCATGAAAGAATGATACCAAAACTCCCTCCACCACCTCCTCTAATGGCCCAAAACATATCGTCCCCCATCGATTCTTTGTCGAGAATTCTACCATTAGCGTCGACCACTCGAGCATCAATGACATTATCAGCTGCAAGGCCATATTTTCTTAACAATGTACCGTACCCACCTCCACTAAACTGCCCACCAACACCTACAGTTGTGCAAACCCCGGAAGGAAAAGCGAGTGTTCGACTTTTTTCCGCAATGCTATAATAAAGTTCGCCGAGTGTTGCACCAGACTGAACCCATGCAGTACTATGTTCTACGTCGACACTAATCGATCGAAGATTAAACAAATCTATGATTACGAATGGAACATCAGATACATAAGAGAGTCCTTCAAAATCATGGCCTCCACTTCTAACTTTGATTTGAATTCCATGCTTTTTAGAACAAATCACAGCTGCTTGAACATGGGATTCTTCTAAAGGTGTAATTATAAGATGAGGTTTTAGAGTTGAGGATGATAAGAATCTTAGGTTTTGTATTGTGGATTGCAAGATAGATGAATAATTAGAAGTGTTTGCGGTGTAAACTGGGATTGAAGTCTCATGATGAGCTGAATCATGAACATTGCGTAAGCATTGAACAAAGTTGGTATGAATTGAAGAACTTGATGAACTAGCTCCCAATGAAAATGAAAACAGAATGAAATTACAAACTAGTACTAAAACTAGTATGGAAGAACTTGAAATTCCCATCTTCATGATTCTTGTATGATATAATTTTGTTGATGAGAGAAGGTGTAAAGATGTGCTTATTTATAGTCCTAACTTAGATCGATCATGATATTAATATTACAAAAGCACGTTTGGTTATTTTCTTTTGGTCGGTTACTCGGTTTTGCACGTTGATCTTAGACACCTACTTATTAAAAAAAAAAAAAAAACATCAAGATGTTACACCAACTAAAATGAGTACAGCTGTTTGCACCAACCAAATGTCCAATCAAATGCTAAAAGCATAGACGGTTCTACTGCCATATTAGTTCGAAACGAGAGCAGATCTTCTGATCCTATCTTTATGTGCCCTCTATGTACCCACATTTATTTTTAGCTTGTGGGGCCCACATGGAGGTGAATCAGTGGTTGAATTTTTTGTAAGATTGTTTTCTTCGCCATATAGATCATTATCGCAAAAATTAATTTATTCTAAGACATCTAATGATGTCAAAACTTGATTAAAAATAAACCGTTCATTATCAACGTTTGTTTTCCGATCAACATTTGATGGGGTTAAAAGTTTTAAAAATGGCTAATTTTTTGCGAGAATGATCTATATAACAAGAAAAATAATCTTACAAAATAATCAGTCGTTGATTTGAATCAAATCAATGTGGGCACATATAGGGCACATGCGAATGGGGACAGAGGATCCGCTCTTGGTGGAAACCCCCTCATAACACTTTTAGAAAGGAAAAGATAGTGGGTCTCACCCTTCCACATAAGCATCTGACATATTTTTGTAAACTGGTCGGTCCAAAATTTATTATTGAACAAAAATTCCTCATTTAACACCTGCAATGCTATGGCCTATAGGGCCTACATATTCTAAACTTTTTAACCCTAAAAAATAGATTTCATATCCTTTGTCCTGATTTTTTCTATCCCCTCCCTATCTTTTAGTAAATTTTCTTCCTCGTCTTACATGAAGAGGACCCAATGGTTGATTTTTTATGAGAATGTTCTTTTCACCATATAGGTCATTCTCGCCAAAAATCAGTCAACCATCCATTATCTATATTTATACCATTATATAATGTAAATACTAGAGTGAAACCTATTTTACCAAAACTTCCTAAAATATTCTTATGTATGTTTTTCTAAGCAAATTGCATATATATAGTTGTAAATTATTTTTCAAATAGAGAGAATAGTTGGTACTAAATAAAACATTAGCATTAATTAACTCCACTATAACATAAAATGAGTAACATACACATTAATTAATAACAACTACAATTAAGGAACAGGCTCAGCGTAAATACGTGCAATGCACGTACACAAAACTTGTTTAATATAATAATTGTTTTCTCACCATTTTCAATCGATTTTTTATGGGGTTAAAAGTTTTGAATTGGTCAGATTTTTATGAGGATGATGTACATGATATGGATAATATTTTTTCAAAAATCAGTTGTTGGATTGTCTCTATGTAAGCCCCACAAGACAAAATTAGCTAAAGAATATGTAGAGAACCCATTCAAACTGATTTGCAAAACACATTTTGCATAGTTCAAACATGCAATTGCAAGAGAGAAGAGAGAAACTTGAACTAGAACTAAAACTCAAGTTAATGCTGTTACTTATTTCGCCTGTAACTTTCTGCTCGTAACTCAGAATTTTCTTTATAATACCTACTTTCGAAGGAAATTCGATTTCGCACAACTTTTACAGAAATAGACTAAGTCCAATTTTTCTCCTAAATAGGTAAAAAATCTACTTTTTTATTTTAACTGGATTGTAATACAAGATTTAAGGTTAGAAAACGTGAATAAGGGTATTTTAGGTATTTTTTAAAATTATTCACACATTTTTTAAATTTTTAGGGACTAAAATCATAGCAGTATATTTTTTTAAGGACTAAAATCACAAAGTCTTTAAATTTATAAAAGTATTTTAGTGAGGGATTAAAATCATCAGTCCCCTACAAAATAAGGATTTTTTTTTACATTTTTCCTTTAAAAATTAATTTACACCTATAATAATATACATCTTGTACTACATCCAAAATTATTTTAGGATTTACAATAAAATCATGTGGGATTTTGTGAAATAAAAAAAATGTTGTTTTATGTGATTTCAATAAAATTATATAGGATTTTATTGTAAAGTCAAAATACAATTTTAAATGTGATACAAGATATAGTTTAGTTTAGGTGTAAATTAGTTTTTGGAAACAAATTTTTGGATCACAAACTAAACAGGCCCTAATTTTATCATATGAATCATAAAAATCTCTATTATAAAATAGAACGATCTACAAATTCAACGATAAATCTTGGCCATCCATCTTACTGTGTTGAAGGCACGGATCAAACCTAGTCAATTTTAATAAAATCATTTATTCATCTAAACATCCCAAGAATTAAAACATTTAACTTTGTATTGTTGAGGTCGGTGATCATAAGAACAAATATTTGACAGCCAAACGAAATTTTCCTTCTAAATTATATTCGTATTTGAATTTCCTACCGACATTTGATACACTATAGCAAGGAAATGTGTTCCACGAAAATAGGTTCATTTCTACCATTTCCGTGGAATTAATTCCTTGGGGAGGCCAAGGAAGCCTATTCCATAGAATTACATTAAAAAGTAACTATTAGTCATGTTTTTAAGTACTTGGGCCCCTAATTCCATGCAATTAAAAAAGCAAATAAATAGTGAAATTTGTATTGTTCCGCAGAACTAACACATTTCCATAGAATTCAAATGCTATCAAACATAACAAATATTTCATCGATCTTGAATTTAGGTGAGCACGATATTTATCTTCTCATTTAAATGAGGCTTCAAAGTGGCTCAAATAAGCGGTATACATGAAACGTCTATCGTTGCATCATACACCATTAGAAGACATTGTGTACATGTTCCAACCATTTTCCTAAACCTTTTGCATGTTCTATTTATACCCACTTTATTCTTACACCTACTTACACTCTCCTCTGAACCCATCTAGAGATAATACAATGACTGATTTACTGTGACTGATTTATTATGACGATAATCCTCTCATCATGTAGATCAACCTCACTCATTGGATCATCTTAATATGAACCCACATACCAGTGTAAACAGAGTGTAAGAGTAAGTATAGTGTTAATAGAAAATAGAAATATGGTGTTCCCTTTCTAATATAGAACCCTTCAACGAGATAGTGCTTTTTCAAATTTTTCAAAATGGAATCTGTTCCAAGCATAAATGCTTTTATTTAATACAAAGTCGATCAGCGTATAAAACACATGCAATGCACATGCAAATGGCTCCTTAATAAAAAAGCTCATGAACATATTGATGTTTTTTTTTTTTTTATTCCCCTCATGTAATCTTTGAATTGAAAAAAATTGTCTCAGAAGAGGAGTCCAAAACAAGAACCTATATGGAGTACTTCAAGAAAACAATTTTGTTGTACTAAACATTAAATCCAATACAAAATTCATTCCATCAACATCTACTTAAAAGACTTAGAATTCCAACAAATATATTCTATTACCAACTGCAAAAAGAATCCACATTATTTTTGGATCAATTTGGCTGTAATTTGCTAATAAAAAGCATCTCCAAAAAGCTAATAAAACAAAGGGAAAAAAATAGATAGAAACTTGAGGTCGACAAAAAAACTTGTTGGGTTATGGCTTATTCCCTCAAAATATTCAGATTCAGATTCCTCTTCATGACTAGTCTGCTGTCTATGTTTTTTTTTTTTTTTTCCTATCACAGACAGATACAAAACTATAAGAAAAAAGCTTCTTATACAACAAAAAAGCTAAAAAAAAAAAGTTGAAAAATGGTAAAAACAACTCATAAAATTGCTTCTCTCTCTAACTTATTTCTTATATTTTTCTTCATCCCTTATTGTTGTTGGCCTTCGAACAAATCGACCCTGCAAAAAATTTGAAAAAAAAAGACTGTTAATAAAAATGTGAATCAATGTTTAAAAAACCTTCACTATCACATCCTACCTACTTTTATGTATACACAGTGAATTAGGTGTATTAGTCGGATATTTAACATTTGGTACCAGAGTCACTCCCAAGTTTAAATATTCGAGTCACAAAAAGAGCGATTTATAAGCTAGATTAAGATGCATTAGTATTATGTACGGTCATCGTGTTGTTTTGGATACCCGTAGGTGAGTGGAGCCAACTACAAGGAAAGAGCTACAATCGGCCAATGTCGATAAATTAGACCACCATCGACATTAACTGGCATAAAAATGGATAGCATCGACCGTTGTCATTGTTAGGATTACTCTTCTCTGTGACAACCCTAATACACTTGATTGAAATGGATCCCTCCTCTTATAAATCTGAGTTAGAATCACTCGTCTAAGTCTTAAAGTGGCTACTCTAAGATTATGTTTGGATGATCGGAAAAAAAATCACATATCCGAAAATGTGATTTGTGAAAGTGAGAATTGCAACCCTGGCCCCCAAGTTTGCTATTCCCTTATGTTTTAGGAAATGCAGTTTTGAGTTAAACAGACAAACTAATCACGGAATGGAATCAAATTTCCAAAAATGTGATTCCATTCTCGACCTCTAAATATAACCTAAATCCTAAAATGCCGTAAGTTAGGAAAGATAGTTGGGCTGAATAGCATTTTCCTAGCAGTTGGACTTGTAGTACACTTCCAATTTCAGCTTTCCACTGAAAGATTGTAGTCCGAAGGTCTTCGAGGGCCAAAATCTATCCAATTTCTAGGGTTCCGATTTACATTGACCCTAATCCGCTAAGGTCATGTTTGGATGATTAGAATGTAATTGTATTCTTCGAAATGTGATCATTCGATAATCGTATTTCTAATAATGTGATTCTTAGAATAGTGGAAATTGTAAATCCCCTGCTACTCTCCTATTTGAAAGGGATTTGAATTTCCAAACCAAATGTAAGAATAGAATTATATTTCTGAGAATGCGATGTAAGTGTCCCCAAATTTCCTAGATATGCCACGTGTCATAACATGTTTTCATTAAATAATTGAAAAGGGAAGTCTTACTTGCCTTCATCCTGGGCCGTCGATCTGCATTGACTTTTCTGACTTGATATCTGATCTTCTTAGAGAAGAGCCGGGTCCTCCGTTTTTCCCTGTAGCGCAACACGCTAGCTTCTCTCAATCCTCCATTCTCCGCAAATAAATCAATTTGCGCCAGCCTAGCCTGCCAAAATCAAAATACAAAATCATGATTCAGTGTTTCACTACACAATAATTTTAAATTGCGACAAGGTCAATTTAGTCTTTTTCCAGAGACAATCAGGTTTAGTTCTATAATTAATGATCAAATCAAATTGATGTTCTCATCAAAGCCCTATTTCAGGAAAAGGTCAAAAGTGCCGACTTGACTTTCATGGGCCCACGTGACAGACTTTTTAAGCCGTCAGATTGTTTCACAATCATATACCACATTATGACCGGCTACACATTAAAAAAAGCCCAGACTAACTCCCAATGACAAAACGTTAAAACTGAAAAATAATATAACTTTCGCTAAAATACGCAAGGTGCGTAGTGACACACGCCAATTCAATGGTTTTTTTGGCGCGTAGTGGGCAAAGAGACTGTTCATTTGAATTCTTCTACAGGACCGCCGACGGGATATCTACACCCAAGTTGTTACTCACTATATACCTAACTTATTCTTACACTCCATTTACACCTATTTATGGGACCTGCATAGAGACGATCTAAAGACTGGGGGCTAAACATATCATCCCTCGCCTACAATAACATAGTTCTAAAATTTTTAATCTGGGTCAAAAATTAGTTGAAATTACTAATAAAATGAATCAATTATAAAACTTCAAATTTCAATCTTTTCACGATAAATATATCATCTTCACAAAAAAAAAAATCAGCTGTAGATCATCTCCATGTGGCCCAGACAGACAGGATGTAACCAGTTAAAAATTGGGTGTAAATAGCTGACCCATTCCCTAATTCATTGTTCTAAGCTAAACGTTTATTTTCCCGGAAGAGATTGAAAAAACGTACAATGGCGTCAGATTCCGATAGCTCTGTCCCGAGCATGTCGTCGGAAAACGGCGACCCACGATCAGACCAAGCAACCAAAACATCTTCGTAATTCAATTTCAAGCTCAAACTCAAACTCGAATTCTTCCCCTCTTTATTATTAGCAGAAGACACAAAATTCTGCAACTCTTTTTCTCTATCTTCTTCTTCTTCTACTTCCTCTGTTTCTCTCTCTACTTCTACCACTTCCACTTTCTTCTTCTTTTTCTTCTTCTTCTTCTCCGACGATGCCTTGATACTCAATTTCGGTGAAATGTTCAGAACATCAACGGTCGGAAACCTCCACCAATCACCATCATCCACTTGTCTCATTGCACTTACTCCTCCAAAACCATATTCAAAATTCCCGCCAAAACCCAACCTTCCATAGTAAGGATTGTTGATGTTGATATTGTTATTGTAAAACAACCCATTATTGAATTGATGATCATAAGCATCAATGGTGTTTACATTTACACTCAAATTCCCCATGATACTATCAATTCCAATGCTTTCTTCCATTTCCTCATCAAGTATAGATTCAGCATCAAAATCATCTTCGAATATCGAACTCGGGTTCGAAGAATTCAATCCAAATTCAGGACTTTGACATGGGGTTTCAGAAGAATTAACAGGTTTTGGTTCAATTCTGGAAGTGGGTTTTTCGGGTATGGGTGGATGAATTAAGAATTCGGCGGTGCCGAAGGTTTGAAATGGTGGAAGCAATTCAGAGGATTCTTCTGAGAAAGAGTCACAAGGTTTTGAATGTTTGAAGGGTTTTTTAAGGTTGTTGATAGAGAAGATGTTGGGATAGACTGTAGAGAGTAGAGCTGCAGCTTCATTGTATGTTTGATTAGGACGTTTTCGAGGTGTTCGTGGTTTTCGAGTCGAGATTTTGATAGGAGAATCGGTGGATTCGGAAAGAGTTGAAGATGGAGATGAAGATGAATGAGTAGTTCGAGTTGAAGAAGATGAGGGGGATTTTACGATGTCGAGGTCGATACTGTAAGTTCTTCCACCACCTCCACTTAAACAGGAAGACATTTGTAAACCTAAGATAGAGATTGATTCAAGAGAATTTAGGTCAAGAACCCTGTAGCAACCGAGTAGAATTGAATAACAGAGTTTTGGACTCAAAATTCTAAAACCCTAGAAAGAGAAAGATAGATTTCAAGGTGTAAGACCCTCAAAACAGGAAGACATTTGTAATCTATAGATTCAAGAGAATTCAAGGTCTAGAATTCTGACCAACTAAGCAGAATTCAATACCTAGAAACAGAATTATGGACTCAATTGCCAAAACCCTAGAAAAAGATTGGATTTCAAGGTCTGAGACCACAAAAACCCAAATAAACCTCAAAAGCAATAAAATACTCCAATAATCTGGCTGAAAGTTCAATTTAATACCTGGAATGAAGAATTTCAGACCTTCTTTCAAAGTGCGGAATTTCTTGAATTCAGAATGAAATTTTAAACACTATAAAACCCTAATCCCTTAAAACAGGGGAGACAACATAAATCCTAAAACCTCCTCAAAAACCCAACTATGAAATGAGATGGGTTTTGCAGAAAATCCCTTGCCCATTACAAAACTTAAAACCCTAAAAACCAATCTCGAATTCTACTATTGGGTCTTCCACAGAAAACAAAACTATACTACTAAAATAAGCAAAAGAAGGCTTTTCTGCTGAAAAAACCAACCAGATAGCAAAAACATAAAAAACCCAAACTCAGATGAAATCTATATTTGACTTATAGCTGAAATAGAAGAATCTCACAAAAAAAAAAAATCTCCACCTCGAATTTTTATCAAGTTGAGTGCAGAAAACCCAAGTAAACTAGTCTATCACAGGAGATGGAGGTTTGAAGAGAAAGAGAATGAAAAAGGGTCTCAATGTGGATAATTTCTTAAATAGGAAACTGAAATAGGTAAGAACTCTCAGTTTTCACAGTAAAATCAGCCCAAAAAAAAAAGTACAGAAAGAGTAATAAGAAGTTGATTGAGAAAGAGAGAGAAAGGATATTTAGCTGAGTGAGTCACGAGAAGACGAGATAAGAAGAAGAGATCCGTTAAGGGTTTTGAAGTATATGCAGAGCCCTCTCTCTTTCTCTCTCTAAAACCCTCTCTCTCTCTCTAAAAACTTTCTCTCTCGATGATCGAGAGAGAGAGAGAGAGAGCAGAGTTTGAGTGTATGAGATATCAACAGAGGAAGCGACAAGAGGCTTGTTTACAACAGCTCCATGGCCTGTAGTTCTTAGGACCACTGTATTTTTTTTGCTCTTGTTTTTGCTTTTTACCTCTTCATTTCCAGTCTTAAGCAGGGCAATTATTTTCTGCAGGATAATTACCAAAGTGACCCTATTCTTGGTTCTTAACTATTTTCCCTAATACCCTTTTTGAGCTAAAACCAACATAAGCCTTTCCCTATTACTTTACCCTAATATCTGATTTCCATATGATGAGGAATTTCTATGCTTTATTTATTGATATGGTAACCCATAAAACCTTAGATTGTATGCAATCTAGTGGGATCTCTAAATCGGCTAATCCGTTAGGGATTCCACTAAAATGGAGATTTTTAGTAGAGATGCGAAAGGTTGAGCGGGGGTCGATTCGATCAGCGAGAGAGAAACACGCACATCAAATGAGCGCAAGCTATTTTTTTACTCTCTCTCGCTCTATTTTTAAAGGATTCTCCACTAGGGAGCATAGAATTCTTAATCCATCTCCCAATATAGCAAGAGATTGGATTAAGAGATTCTCACTAGACTTGCTCTTATACAGTTATAATTTATTTTTTAGAGAATACGCAATTAGAATTTAACTAATAGTCTGTTTGGACAAGGGATTTGGGGGAGGGATTTTGTGGGGACTAGGGATTTGGTGGAAAAATTATGTTATATTTTTTCTCAAAATTACTGGTCTCCACAAAATCCCTCTTTAAAATCTCTTGTCTAAACAGACTATTATAAACAATTAATACATAACTCAATCTCATTTCTTTCTTTTTCAAAATATATATCATTGAATGAATTCTCTTATGTTTTTTCAAAATATATATATCATTGAATGTATTCTCTTATATTTTTTTGAATGGGTTGTCCTCAAATTACAAATACAAGCAAAGATAAAGAAATTTGTCATTAACGATACAAAAATTCAGTTAACCAAAAACTAAACCAGTGGCAGTATGGTAATTACCCAACAAAATGTTGGGTACCTTCGAAAGCAGACCATTTGAAATTATCCTAATCATGGGCATGCATGTCTGATTGGATTACTCTCTAATCTTATAGCTACCCATACCAATATTTTTACTTATCTGATGACATGGCTAAACCTGATTGGCCAGGGGTGATTCTAGGGCCTACGTGGCATGAGCTTTATTGGTTGGCGGATTTTCACGTGTATCTAGGAAGGGAGCCAAGTTTTGGATCTCTCACAACAATGATTTGAACCTTTTTTGGTGTTTTTTGCAGTTTTAATGTGTGGCAGTGTAGACTCATACGTTGGGCACTTTAAATTCAATGGCTTCAGATGACAAACATGAAGATTTTCTTTTCTTTTGTTTTCCTTTTTTTTTTCTTTTTAACTTCTCAAAAGTGTGTAATGTTGTATTACCTCTTTTTAGGGTTTTACGGTTCTTTTTAGGGTTTTAAAACTATTTGTACATACAAGATATTTATCCCAAAAGTATCTAAGTTTGTTATTTGTTTTTATTTCTCTATCTTTTCTTTTTTTAACTTTTCTTCTCTTTTTTTCAAATAAGTTGTTCTATAATAATTTTCTTTTTTAATTTCTATTTTTATTTTTTTTCGCGCTATCGATTTTCCACGTCAAGCCGCATGTAATCAACTACGTGGCCGACGAATGTTCTTGACACAAAGATCATATATGTTTTGAATGGACATAAACCCTAGTTTGTTATTATTTTCTTTAAGCTAATATCAGTTTTTCAAATTCAAAAATATTTAAAAAAAAACCATTTTGAATTAGCAATACAGAAAACTTCAGTAGAGTTTTGTAAAAAAATTAATTTTAGCACTTATCACTAATTTTGAGATTTTCAACGACTGTTAAATCAGATCATTTGGTAAAATCACTTAATAACAATTTCTATTTAAAATAAGTGTTTTTGTAACTTTTTAATTCAGAATTTTCACTTTTATAAGAAATCTAGGATACTTTTATTAATTATCCAAGGGTCTAAATCATTTTTTTAATTTAACCATCATATCGACGCGAATTAATTTAATTTTAGGTCAAATTTGATTATCCAAGAAAAAAAAATTGTATGAAGTAAAATGAAAGTAATGGTGTATGTAATTACTTATCTTCAATATATGTATAGTTTTGGAATTTTTTTTGTAAGCTTGAAGTAAGAAATATGGCATATCTTTTAATGTTGATACCTTATCTTTTAATGAGTGACTTGGAAATCCCATGACCTTTCAAGTTGGATAAAACACATTGTAAGAGTTTGGAAATTCTTACTTCTTCTACATGATGCCTGTGAGTATGTGACTCATTCTGTGCTGTCTAGTCTCTTTTCAACATTCTTATCCTTCACTCACTAATTAGGTTATAATTAAGATGAGAAAATTCTTCTTCTTCTCTTCTAATAAAATCTTTCCCTATTCATAAATAAGATGAAAGAAATGTTTTCCCTTAATTTTTTTTTTCCTGAAAAATGCAGTAATTAAAAAGGTTGGTAATTTTTTCCTTTATTTTTTATTTTTTTATCATCATAAAAAAAAAAAATTATACACGTGGCATTCCATCCAGCGTTGATTAAAATCAAATCGAACACCTGATGGAGGGTTTGTATAATTGTCAAAGCATCTCTCTTTTTAAACTTATAAATTACTAGTCCACCTGCACATATAATGCATGTTCCTACACGTCGTATCCCATTAAATTTGTTCAAATAATTTTTTGTATCTTATATATATTACCCTCTTTTTACATAGGTTCTTTTCATGGACAGTGCTAGAGTTTTGGTGTCGACACCCGCACCTTTTTGCCTAAAACAATAGCCTAGGGCCCACGTCAAGGGCTGATTTTTTGGGACCATGTTTTCTCATCTGTAGATCGTCTCAATAAAAAATAAATCCATTCTAAAACTTCTAACCTGATCAAACATTGAACTCTATTTATCACCGTTTATTTTCTTACCGTTGATTTCTAACCAATTTCTAGCCAACGTTTGATTGGGTTAGAAGTTTTAGAATGGATTGAGTTTTTGTTGAGATGATCTACATGATGACGAAAATATGGTCCCAAAAAATCAGTCCCTGATGTGGGCCCTAGGCCCCTGTTTTGGGCCAAAAAGTGCTGGTGTCGACACCAAACACCAAAACTTGGTGTCATGCTAGCACGGTCCTCTTTTCATATAGTTGTGTGGCTCCTAGATGAAGACGATCTTAAAGGCTAATTTTTTTGTGAGAATGATCTTCTCAGCATATAGATTAGCTTCATAAAAAATTATATCATTTTAAAATTTTTAACCCATCAAAAGTTGATTGGACATTTATGGTGATTGTGCAATTTATTTTACACAATCTGATAGGGCTTACGTACGTAGAGATGTGCTCCACAGAAATAATTTAGTTTTCATCAGTTGTGTAGAAGTGTATTCATTTCTTGGGTGGACTAAAAAAACTAATTTCATGAAATTATGTTGAAAGCTAATTTATTACGCTTTTAATGAGTGGGCTTTCACTTGTGTAGTTAAAATCGCAAACAAATAACAAAATTGTATTACTTTCGCAAAACTAACCCAATTCCATAGAAGTTAAACTTGATCAAATACAACATTAGTAATAATATTGATAGATAACCCACCCACTCCACTAGTGGCTCTTATGTACCAAACAAAAATTTAAAAAATCTTTAAAAAAATGGTTCTTTTGCATGTTTATTTAGCTTGAGAAATTAAATTTGTGTTTTACACACACATATATATATATATATGTTTTAAAACTGGGAGCAGCTGATGACCTTTGGGACCCCTTTTCCTCCATTCTGAGGTCTCTTTTCAATTTGGACAGTTCCTTAAAAGATAATATAGGCAACCACATTTTGTCTAAATGCCATTTAGTACACCATGTATTATATACACAAATAATGAGAATAAAAAATTGGGAACTACAGTGATATTTAGTCCAGTTTTTCTCACCAATCAGCACACTTTAATAGTTGATTTCGTAGATCCGACAATACATAATGATAATAAAATAGTTTATTAATTTAAAAAAATATAAATAAATTAGTAAAAAAGATAGACTAAACTATCCATTGCTTAAGAAAAATAGTTCATAATCAAAAGTTATTGGGGTCTGATATTTACAACTAAGTCATTATCTACAATCTGCTTTAAACAATCATGTGGGGATGCGTTCAGAAGATTCAAGGTTTGATATTTTGTGAAGATAAATTTTTTTTATTGGTTTTTTGTGAAGAAGATCCTTTATTAGCCCGGACAAAATGAGCACATAGAGGGAAAAAAAAAAAGCCAAATGCAGATAATGTACTCACGTAGACCATCCTCTCAAAAAATCAATTCAAAAAATTATGTCATTCTAAACTTTTTAATCCTATTAAAAGAGATTATTTAAATTTTAAGTTTTTCGAATCACCAATTTCATCGTAAATTTTTAACCAACTTCTCAATTCTAATGAGGTTAAAAGTTTAGAAGGTTGTGATTCTTTTTAGAGGATCTAAATGAAAGAGGGAGTGATCATCCTCACAAAAAAATCAGTCCTTGAATCGCCACATGTGGATCCTACAGTCGAGCATAATTGAAGAGTAAAAATAAGATCGATATCATAAGAAAATCAAACCTTGGACAGTCACCATGCGGACCCTAGGTGTAACCGAAGTGTAAGAATAAGATAGGTACAAGTTTATAACAAATAAAAACTGGAGCATAAATATCGGACCCCAAGATTATTTCAAACGAATAGTTGGGCTGAAAAGTTCAGGATCATACTCGAATTATTCCTGAAACCAATTTTGGTCGTATTCCAATTCTGAACTTATCAACTAAAAACCCTGACACAGCGATTGATCCATCCATCCATAGAGAAGATGAGGTGCTGAGATTTTTTTCGTGTCAGCCGTCCATAAAAACATGATCATGATAGTGACATCCATGCCCTAGCTAGGGCATGCAAGGTGACAAAAAATGTCCCATTTCCTTCGATAGGATACGTTTTTAGGTTATTTTGGTTGTGTATTTTTAGGGTTTCAAACAGGAGATAACATAAGAAGAAGATTGATACCAGATTTTCTAAGGTATGGAGAAGTTCAGAAGAAGCATTATTCTCATCAGTACTCAATTTTCTTCCCTCTATGTAGGGAGAAGTATGGGTTTAGGTTGCAATTTTTGTTTTTTTTTCATTAGTCAATACCTTTTGACCATGGTCAAGGAATGACCATCTGACTGGATGAGTCTATGAGAAATAGCCATATAAAATGGGAAAGGAGAATGCGTGGGGCCAAAAAAGATTGACCTATATTGACCTCCTAATTTTGTAGTTGAAATGCAATGAATATAAAATTTTGTTATGAATGTAGCTTGCATTTCAACTGGCCAAAAGCCTACGTACATAATCATTGGAATTATTATCAAATTACAAGTATAAACAAGGACGTAAGTGAGCAAGCACCACTAATTGACAGAGAAGGTGCCTCTACGTACTGAACGGAGAGAAGAGAGAAAGAAATCACCAACTTACAAACACCGAAAGATCAACCATGGACGACAGAGAGTACATAATTATTGTGGACTTTAAAATCCATAATTTTGATGAATTTGTCAATTTTGTAGATTTTGGATGACTTTGAAGGAAAAAAAAAATAGTCTTGGGACCAATCCCACCAAAATTGGTGAGATTTATCCTCTCTTCTTCACCACCACCACTACTATATAATTCAAAGCTGTAAAAGTGAGATGTAAACTGCTGGCTAGGCCCAATGAACTATTGGGCTAAGCTCACTTTTGGGCTCTGCAACTTAAACAAGCCTATTTAAGATGGAAAAAAACCAAAAAAACACAGTAGATTTTAAAAGCGCACCCTTAAAGTTTGGTGGCTGGCTCAAATTGGTTTGGTATTGCTCAAGTTCGAAGCCCGCCACCAAGATTTTGGTGCCTGCCAATATAACTTCCGAGTATCTTGGGCTGAAAACAGTTTTGGGCTCGAGAAGGTCATTTCATGTTCTGGGCTTGCCTTATTTTTTGTTTTTTGTCTTATCGTGTGTGTGTTGTACATGATGAAGAACGAATACTTTTATAAGAGAAGAGTGTTCATATCGTGTCTCAGTATCTCGTAATGTTTTTAGTTGAAAATTAATAAAATAACATTTGTGCCGTGTTTGTGTCTGCATTGGTGCTTCCTAGGTTTACATTCTACTTGTGGGTCATAGTGGTAGAGTTCGATTTTAGTACAAGAAAATTTTGGTGCGTAAATGAAGGTCTAGTACATGCAATAAAATGAACGTTAATTTGTGGCCATAAGCTATGCAACAAAATTTTCTTGTAGCATAATTGCAATCTTATAGCTGTAGCACCCATTGTTCCAATTTGGACACCCACACCTACATCTTTTAAACAATAAAACTAGGGTTTAAGAGATACATTCCTACATTTTTATGACTAACTTTAAATGCCTCATAAAGTTTTTGAAAATTAGACATATTGAGTCAGAGATCATCAACCAATAAAAAAAAACGTGTGTTTTTTTATTCCTAAATATTAGACAGGCTTCTCGATGTTGGTCAATTGCCTAGTTAGCATATTCACGTATTATACACGTATTTTTTTAATTTTAGACTAAGGCGCACTATTTGGCCGGATTTTTTTAATACGACACGTAAAATTTGGGATTTTGTGAGAAATCGATTAACACGTGATTTTCTCAAAAATTCGGTATTTGGATGATGCACCCGAATATTTCTTGTTTCCTTATGCTTTGTGGAAGACGAAAAGTGCCAAAGTATTCATGTATTTTTTTACCAGATTATTACTTACCCTGTTTTCCTCACGTATCACATTTATTTGGCCGAATTTTTTACTCCTCGAATCGAATTATACACGAATTAAATGGGTTACCAAATTATTTATAAGCCGCTTCTAAAACAAACAAACACCATACTACTCTTGCAAGTTTAGTAATCTAATCTAAATTATTTATAAGCGGCTTCTTTTGTACTCCATGATTCAAGTCACACTTTTAAGAAAATGCCCGTTATAGTCTTTAGTTTATAAACTCACATCTATTTTACACTCCACTTATACTTGTTCTAACACTTGTTTTAGGGCCCACTCAAATATGTTCCAAGTGATGAATTTTTGTGAGGATGATCTTATCGTCATGTGAGTCCTATGGGTCATCTATAATGGGTTGGACACAACTTCCATGGGGATTAATTGTGTTGTAATGGTTGTGTCCGTATGTCCATCCGTTTCTTTTTTTTTCCTTTCTCTTTCTTCCATCCCACTCTTGCAAATTCTACGCCACCAATTCTTTATATTTTATGTATGTCTTATTCCTACACTCCCTAATGGGACTACTGTAAAGATGACTCGAGGTCTGGTTTTTTTTTTGTGCCAATGATCTCCACCTTATGTGGGTCTCACAAAATAGTTTTAAAAAGATATAAGTGCAGTGTTAATAGAGAAAAATTCAAGAGTTTGTTTGACGATAGGTTTGCAAAGGAGTTAAATGAAAGGGAAATGTGAATTTGTCCGAAGATAGTGGATGTGGGCTTGGCCCGGGGGGAATTATAAGTTATTATATATATTTGAGAAATACTTAAAAACAACAAAGTGGCTGTAGTTTAGTGGTGAGAATTCCACGTTGTGGCCGTGGAGACCTGGGCTCGAATCCCAGCAGCCACATTATTTTTCACCCTTTTTTTTTCCAGATACTCAGAGTGGGTCCTATGATTTTGATTCACTCCAACGGAATATCAACTACTTAATTAAAAAGTGATCATTTGGTAATCAATTTTTCTAGGGCAACGTTTTTGCCAGCAATTTGGTGGGGCCAAGAAGCTGCATGTGATGTTTTAGGTGAAAAGATTCTGGCCAATGAGAGGTTGGATTAGGGTTTACATGGCATTAACATGTTAAATGTGTGACCTGTTGAACCCTCCCCGACCAATATAACTATAAAAACTAACATATATTTTTTAAGAATAGAATAGGGGTGTTTGGGGGGTGAACCTGGAACACAGTTAAGTAGCTGGCACCAGCATCTTGGGGTCTCCCATGATCTTCATCAGCACATGTTTTTGGTCGACACCACCATTTTGGGGTTTCACTTTTTAGGGTTTTCCCTATCTTATTCTTACATCATATTCAAAGTCATCACTCATGAAAAATGGAAATTTCAATCATTTCTTATGAAGTTAAAAGATTATGTGATTTTTTTTTTATGAAGTGAAAAAATCATTTGTATATATAAGATTGAGGGAGGTTATTGAACTCCTCTCAGAACTCCCCGCCTCTGGGCCACGTGCGATGTATCTAGAGGCTGATTTTTTTAGAGGATGTTCTCCTCATTATACATATCATTATATTCAAAAATCAGTTCGTTATAAAACTCATTTTACCAACTCACACGCATTGAAGTAGCAAATTATGCGGCGCATTACGTATAAACAGAGTGTAATTGATATATAAATAAAATTACATGTGAGCTCACTTAGAGGTGTGTGTAGATTGGATGTCCAAACGTGCTACTTGCGCACCCCACCAACAAACTAAATTTGTTACCTCATACGCGCTGAGTTGGCAAATTATGCAGCGTGTTACGTCTAAACCGAGTGTAATTATTATAGAAATAAAATTACATGTAAAACCAGTTGGAGGTAGCCCATTGGTGATGAGATTTGAAGCAATGAGGAGATCATCGTTACAAAAATTCAGCCCTTGGATCATATTTGAATGAGACTTATAATTGGTGTAAGTAGAGAGTAAATATGTACGAAGTTTTAAAAATGGATGCAAATTGAATTTCTTAAATTGGTAACGGATTGCTTTAAGCTGCACTGCAGCTCGGTTGGGCTCGGCTCAAATGGCTCACCTTTTACATCTCTTTCTCTCTCCTCCTTTAAACCCATTTAGCTCGGCTCGACTTGGCTAAAACTGATGCTCTGTTCATCTGGTGCAGTTGTATATACATAATAGACATATTCGCAAGTACTGTTTTAAGTGAAAAGAAAAAATAATTGATATATAATTTATTATTTTTAATAAGAATAAAATTTTCGAACTTCATTAAATATGAATACAATTCGTTACCAATTTTTAAAGGCTAATTTGAGGGGGGTTAGATGTTTTAGAACGAACTGATTTTTTTAATATGATAATTTAAACAGTGAGGAGAACATTCTCTAAAAAAATCAGCCCTTGAATGCATCGCATGTGGGCCCCACAGACGGGGCGTTATAAGGGGGATAGGGGGCGCAATAAACTCCCTCTATAAGATTCTATAATTGAGAAATTTAATGCTAGCATTCCATATATCACTGAGTCAGTGACTACACTCTTACATTTATCTCATAGAATCACAAAGAAAAGTAAAAATGCGGCGTGTTACATCTAAACCGAGGGTAATCATTATATAATTAAAATAGCATGTGGGACCAGTTAGAGGCAGCCCATTGGTTGATGCGATTTGAAGCGACGAGGAGATTATCGTCACAAAAATTCAACCCTTGAATCATATTTGAGTGGGACTACTTATAATGGGTACTTATGAATCCTTTGGTTGTTCCATTCACAATTTAAATTTATTACTCTTGTGNAAAAGACAGTTAAGGACTGTAACAACTTTATCAATCTAATGAAACAACCAGTAGTGATAAATATCGAAATTATGTACAAAAATGAAGGGTATTTAAGTCATTCCAGTGAGAGAAAGACTAGAAAACTGAAGAGTAGAGAGAGAGTGGGGAAGGTGAAAGGTGTATTTTCACCTTTTTTTTTATTTTTTTATTTCTAATAATTTTTTTTTTTTTTTTTTTTTTTTGAAGCTAATGATGTTGAAGCCTTGGTAGGAGGTCATTGTTGAGACGTTAATGTCTTTTAGGTTCAACACTTGAAAACCCATCATCATCATCATCATTTTTTTGCTTAAAGAGGAATTTTGTTAATTATCTTCCTTAAATTGACACTATATCATGCTGATTATTGATTACCCTAGATCTAACCTTTGATGCTCATCGAGATTCACACAAAGCGAATCTCAGTGGAAAATCTAACGGCTCAGAACTTTGGAATAATATCTACCTATGGAATCGATCTGTTTTCTATAAATACTTCAATTTTCCTTGCTTTACCATCTAATTATGACTCTTTGGGCATTCATTTTGAGTATGTTTTCAGCATTCATTTGTGGTCCATTTTTTGAACGTTTCTTGATCTTTAATCCTTTATTCAGTTTATGTGTGTGTGTGGGCCACCAACTAATCATGGAAAATTAGGGTTTCAGAGATCTTATCCTTTTGAAATAAGACTTAATCAATTATACCCAAATTAGGGTTTTTGATATAGACTTATATACATAATCAATTACTTCTACACACCTGAAAATTGATAAATATTGAAGGGGACTTTTTACTGAAAATCATGTAACTGCCAAATGCTACTGTTAACTCTTCAACTAATTTTGATAGATCTGTGACCTTCCAACCACTAGTTGGCTTGAAATTTGGTTGGTACGGATAAATAAATTAGAAAAATTATCACAAAATTAAATATCGATGATAAAAAATACTCGAATGTTCTTAAATTATATAGAAAGTCTAATTTCATAAATTAAAAACTAAAACGAGGCCTCAGTTGCAGTTCTGTTATCACAGTCCAAACGTTCAAAAAGATATACCATGTATCATCTATCCCCAATCAATATTCTAACCGTTTGTTTAAAAAAAAAAATCAATATTCTAACCTTTTTAGCAAGAATATCAGCTCCCTTATTTTCGCACCTATTTACAGATTTGCACATGATGGAAGTGAATGAAGTTGCCATTGATTTTTGCTTAATCAAAAATATTTTTGGTTTTTCATTCTAGAGCTTTGTGGTAGTTGTTGAGATACAGCCCGTTTGGTTCGTGATCCAAAAACTTGTTTTCAAAAACTAATTTACACCTATAATAATATACATCTTGTACTACATCCAAAACTATTTTAGGATTTACAATAAANTTTTTTTTTTGTGTTGTCAGGAGGTGTCCCCACCCTATGGATGGGACTAATCCCCTTGATGGCATGCATGTCCCGACCCACACATAAGTTTCTCAACATGCAATTGGATAAGTCAAGAATAATCTTAGTGGATTGGCCACTGGGGGGTTTCGAACCCACGACCTCTTAGAGGTGTGTGTCTTTACCACAAAAATAACTTGTTGAAGACTAATTGATTTGGCCCATTGCATTGCTCTCAACAACGCAATTACTATCAAAGAAGTACGTACATGTGTTAGCAGAACTGTGTAAATGAATAACAAAAAATTTGTTCCCCACCTTGAAACCCTCACCACCTCCAATGGTCAACTCAAATGTTTGTTCAACTCTCTCTCATCAAAGATCATTTTTTCGGTCACCGGAGGTCGCAAGAATAAAAGACAATGAGTTTTTTGAGGTATATTTTCAACTTTTGATGTTTTCTTTGGAGGGTGTGAATATTTCATAAATGTTCTCACCCTTCAGTGAGAATATCAACGATAGCCATTTAAAAAAAGAATAAAGTGTTAAACATTTTCATTTTTCAACTGCTGATGTTCACACTTAAGAGGCCGAACAATTAAGAAATGTTCGCCTGTTACAATACGAATACATCATCGTTCCGAAATTATTATTTTTAAAACATAAGTTAAAACTTACGAAAAACCACACAAATATGGATTCCAAATTAAGGTTTTAACTTTAAATAATGAAAAAAAAGCAAAATACGAATAAAAACCCCATTTAAACAACAGTTATGAATATATATTTTCTTCAACCAAACTTCTTCAACACAACGAGCTACTAATCACCTTCTTCAACCGATGTCTTCAATTAGTTCTCTCTCTCTCTCTCTCTCTCTCTCTCTCTCTCTCTAGAAATCCTAAAAAATGTTAGGGGTGTTAAGGTCGAACAATGAAAAGGAAGTTTTGGGTGTTTTTTAGTCAAGTTTTCGATTTGGTCAATGGATTTTCACCAACCAAGGATAGCCCCAATGATTTCATTGTATGCCCTTATCCAAATACAATAGCTCTTATAACTCAGTTGCCCTTGTCTTTTTTTTAGATGTCAATATTAACCCCTTTATTTATGGGCCATCTATTTATCATTCGCATTTTGAAACCTACTGTCGATGGGGTTATAAGTTTTGGACTTAATTTTTTTTAATAGATAAACTACAGGGTAAGAAGTTATCGCTCACATTGTCGAATCACGTCCAAGTGCGCCCCTACCCTCAGCAATACAACGCACTTTAAGCATGACAATTGATCTCATCCTCATACGAGCATAGGTACTCAATTGGTAAAAATCAAAATTGAGGCCCTACTTGATATTCAACGAATATTTGCATCATGGAAATGCTAGGAATATCTTAACTTTTATTGGTTTTTGATGGTATATATTCAAAATAATTTAGAGTGGTTTTTGATGGTATATCTTCGTACAATTTTGAAAGTATTGTGAAAATTTACAGTCATTTTATTTATAGTTAGAGGACCACTCTAAATTACAATAAAGATATACCACCAAAAACTAATAAAAGTTGAGGTATTCTTAATATTTTTATTAAGAAAAAAAAAAAGAAAAAGCATTCCTAATATTTGCATGATACAAATATTCGTTGGATACCAAGTAGGCCTGAATCAATAAAAACTGGAAACCATATATATTTTTATTTTATTTTTTTATATTCTATTTATATTGGAAACGATTTAAATTTGTGTACATTTTCTTAAAATATGCGGCTTCACCAAGTCAACAGTGAGGCTTGGTGAAGCCATGTATAAAGTTGCGTGTTTGTCGTGCAGTGTTTTTTTTTTAACTTCTTTTTAAGAAATACCAAATATATCCCGTTATATTATTTATTTGTTTACACTTGCCAATGTGATAATATGGAATTGATCCAAGGGCTGACTTTCTTTTTACGATGATCTCTTCAACGTTTAGATCACATCAGCATATCACTGTCATCAGTGGGCCCATCCAATACCCTATTTATTTGTTTACACTTGGGTTACACTTGCTAATGTACGTAGTCATATAGAATTGATCCAAGGGCTGATTTTTTTTTACAATGATCTCCTCAACGTCTAGATCACATCAGCATATACACTGTCATCAGTGGGCCCACCTAATACCTTTTTTATTCTTGCACTTTAATTACGATGATCCAAGGGATAATTTTTATGACTATGATCTCATCAACGTTCCCTTTTGCCAAAAAGCCTATAGTGTCTTCTTTTTCTTAAAACCCACTTCAAATTTACACTCCACTTACACCAGTTCTAAGGCTCACTAAATTATAATCCGATGGTTGATTTTATGTGAAGATGATCTCCTCAACGTTTAAATCATATCAGCCCATGGTTTTCTCCAAATAGATCCACCTGCAACCATATTTCTATAATAATTACAATCGATCTATATGAATAGTAACATGGAGCTGATCCAAGGCTGATTTTTTTGTGATGATAATCTTCACTGCTCGTGAGAATCCCATGGGACAGTGTAAAAAATGAATAAGCTCATTGTTACTAGAGAAAAATTAATAGTTTGTGTGGTGAGTAGATTTGTGAATGGGTTAACCAAATAATGCGCCATATAATTTACCAACTCATACGCTACGCGCATGTGAGAGGGCAAATTGAGTTTGTTGGAGGAAAGCCAACACAGGGGCTAGTTTTCTAAAATTTTGGTTTTACTGTCATAAAAATTAAATATCCAAACACCAAACAATATCCAGAACCAGTACTAAAACCGATTAAATTAGTTCAGGATCCATCAGTTAATCGGTTCCAGAACCATCGGTTTTATTATCTGAAACAAAATTGTCATTGACTTTCATTTATGACTTTGACCTCTAGTCAAAGGGGGAGATAGTAATAAACTGAAAACGTTGGGTATCTTACTAATTTGACTAACTAACTAGGGAGAAAATTAAAATTAAAATATCTCTTAAAAAAATGGACATGCCACCCCATTCATGCACATCACCTTCCCATTGAATTGTTGTTTAATATACTAATATAATAAACACCTCTCATTTAGTTTATTAATAAAAAATTTATATATGAATATCTAAAATTAAATTAAATAATATAATCAATTATTTAATTAATTACTTATGAGGGTATAGGGACAAATTACAGGCACCCCCTTAGTAAGTAATGTTGATGTACAAGTACAAGTAAAAAAATAAAAATTTATAAATATTAAATAAATCAATAATATAATAAAAAAAATGGCCTCTTTTAATTTAAAAACCTATAAATGCATAAAGACAAATTACAGAGACTTTCTTAGTAAGTAATGTTGATATACAACTACTATAAGTTCTTGCAATGTAGTCAGATTTTAGGGTTTAATATTTTATGTAAATCAGAGTGTCTTCATCACATTAATGCACCAAAATAGCAATTTAGGGCTTTCAGTTCCAGTGTCTAATTTAACCTATTAGGTATTCTATATTTTAAAACCATTTCAAGTTTAATGTTTTTGTGTAGGTATGTTTTGTAATAATTATTATTTTTTTACATGTTTCTTAAATACTAAAATATTAATTATTCTTACTAATTAGAATTTGTTCTATTCTAGGGTTATAATCCCATGTGCATGAGGTGCATGATGCACTCGACATTCGTGGGATCCATGTCCTATGTTTGATCATGAGATCGATTACTTCGAGATACTGACCCCTATGATGTGTGACAAATTCATAATAATTTCTCGAGCAGTTCAATCGCACCTTTTTTTTTGTGTGTTTTAAAATTCGTAATATGATTTATAGCTTTAAAAAAGTACTGAAAATTAAAAACAACTGCTTATTCGATTGGTTTGCGTCGTCCCTCCTTATAACATGGGAGGTTGTGGATTCAAACTTTGCAGACAGTAATTTACCACAAGGGTTGTCCCATGTAATTATTTATGTTGGAGTTAATAGCTTTCTTTTCGTCATTGGTGGCAAGTTTTTCTTCGTCCGTAGTAGTGACTCATTTGATAATCTTAGCGGTGTTTTCACACTTCTTACACACCTATTGCTAGCGACTAGCGTTTTAACGATGTATCTTCGTTTTGTCATTGTAATTTAAGTAATAATCGCTTTGTCTACTAATTAAGTCAGACCTTCGTCTCACATACAACTTAATTTTTTTGCTGAACACTTTTATCTATGAGTTAGGCTTTTTAAGTCATGAGGCAAATTTCAGCCACTCAAAAAAGAAAAGTCTAAAATCTGACCTGACTTGAATGGATTTCAAATGAATTTTAAGCTAAAAACAAACAACAAAATATTTTTGGATCCTCATTTCATTTAGGAAAGAGAGATCTTTTATCCAAAAAAAAAAAAACTCAGAGGCCTTATTAGATTATAGTCAAGTTCAGGTGATATGCGTAGGACCACATGGAGATGATTCAATGGTGTGAAGATGATCTCCGCGCCATATAGATCATCTTTATATACCCTTTTAATACTTTTAACCCCATACAGTATTAGCTTAAAGTTAATTGTAAAAATAAGGCCTTATATCATCTCTACATGAGGCTTATATAAATAGTATCAATAACATGTTTATTTAAATATGTCCCACTCTCTAAATTTAATACTTATTTTATTCTTTTTTAATTCATGCATAAATTAAAATTACATACATTGGACATTTGGGTGTATATAAGTTTAATTAAAATCCAAAAAAATAGAATATTAAAATGAAAAAAAAAATGTAGTACGGTCAAGGAGACAAATAATTGTGCATGAAACTTCGTCACTCATTGAGGAAAATAGTCACAAGGCAATTTTGAAAGTCATGGATGATTTTAAGTCAAATATATCATAAGATTCATTACAGTGAAGATTTTGTAAATCAATTATTCGATATATACACTTTTTTACTTGGGATACGAACTAAATCAGAACCAATTTTCTAAGTTTTGGTTCCAATTTTCTTAGTTTTGGTTCCATATAAGTGGGACTTTAAGCTCTCAGTATTAAAAAGCACTTAAAATAAGTGACTTTTATTAATATAAGTGATTATATCGGGATTTATCGGGTTTTTTAGTTGGTAGCGGATTTTCCGACACGCGAAAGTTAACACATCGTTATCGTGTTGGGGACAGGGTAGCGGCGGTGGTGGTGGTGATAAAATACCTTAAATAGCCCTCATTTGGAATCATTATTTCAAAATCAACACCATTGCTTTGGTCTGAAGATTGCCCCTCGTAAAATTACCAAATTACTAAAACCTCCTAAATTTTATGCTAAATTCACAAAATCATCCTTTGATTCTTATGTTGAAAAACTTAATTTTTTTTATTTATGCTGACACTGTTGCCCAATATACATATTTTATAAAGGGAAGGTACATCAGGAAAGATGTGTGAGAAGCACAAAAAAAGGGTGAAGCAGTGTTGGAGCAATAAAATCACTATGTTTTTCAATTATGCGATTTTATAGTTTTCGTGCATGATTTTCATTGTGAGTTATAGCTTGGGGTAGCACGAGTCACCGTTTTATTATTTTGTTGCATGACAAACTTTTAATCTAATCAAAAGTTCGTTGAAAAATAATGATAAAATAGATGGCTCAAAAAGCTTTAGTAATT